>JAWWEU010000017.1:20707157-20727153 GCA_035583155.1 Acropternis orthonyx
CGCCGGGGGGCGCGGGGCGGTGCGCGGAGCGGGGCGCGGAGCGGCGGCCGCGGACGGTCCCTCCGCCCGCCTCCTCCCGCCGCCCTCTCTCCGCGCGGGGGGGTGCGGGTCCCCGGGGCTGCGGAGCGGGGGGGGGAGCGAGCGTGGGTTCCCCGCAAGCTGGAGCCGCTCGGGGGGTGCTGCCCACCGCAGCCCTCGCCCCGCCGCCGCCGCCGCCGCCTCGCTGCCCGCAGGGGACGGACCGCCGTGCCGCTGCCCAGCCCTGCCCGATGCCAGGCTGCGCCGGGGATTCCGGAGGGTCCGTCCTCAGGCAGCTGCCTCGGCACAGCGTTTTGCTCCTGTCTTTTCACTGTCCTCTCACCCCCGGCACATGGAAGAGAAAAGGCGACGCGGAGCGGGGGGAACACCTTTGAGGGACTGATCTGGGACCTGGGGATCCCAAAGGCCCCCTCGGATGCTCGGCGCAAGCTGAGCTAGTGGCATCTCATTCAGGACTAAGTGCACGACTTCCCGAGCGCTGCCTGCCACTTCCTCCCTTCCATAATGGACACTCTTTATCGAGCAGCATTAGATTTGCCCAACGCTGGCTCTTCCAGCTGAGGCTGATTGTCTATCAGTAATGGACGCAAATTTTGCTTCTAATGTGCACTTTCTCCTCCTGCTTCCTCTCGGCAGGGCTCTCCTGGGGTGCTTCCTGCTCTGTCCTGCTTCTACCCATCTGTCCCTGACTGCCAGCCAGGGTGGAGCCAAGGTATGGGCACCAGGACTCTCTGCACTGGCAGGGCTGGAGCCAGGAGTTCCTTCATTGGATCCCATATGCTGGATCCCATGTGCCTTCCCGTGGACAGCTCTTTCAGCTGGTGGGAGCTTTTGAGAAAGACAATGGCTTGACCTTCCTCCACCAGCCATTTAACTGTGCCCAGGAGTGGAGATTCCCATGCAGAGCATCCCTCTGGGCAGGCCTCCCTTCTTCCCTCCTGTGAAAGCAGAGCAGTTGTGCTTGCCCCAGGCCTCTCCTGTGCAATGGCCTCCCCTCAGCCAAGCTGAGCCAAATGCCCCACATGCCCACCGCAGAGCACAGCTGTGCCCATGCCAAGCTCATGTCCTTGCAGTGGGCTTGCAAGCAAGCTCTGGGCAGCTGAGCCTGTCCTGGCACTCAGGCAGAGGATGCTACCTCCCCGGAGCCCTGTTGTCCTCCTGCTTGACACAGGCAAGCTTCTGAGCAGAGCAGGAATAAACAAAGGGCGGGCATGGTGAGCTTGCCAGCTGAGGGCTGAATCACTCCAGCTCTCTGCTCCCACTCCTAGGCTCCCATAGGTGCAGACCCTGGCTTGGTTGGGAGAGTGGGTGCCCGTCAGGTGTGTAGCCCTGCATGGGCTTGGGCACAGAATCCTCATGGCAAGAAACACAGCGGGGGTGAGAATGTGTGTGTGCGTGCATGCGCTCTGCTCCTGCCATCAGGGAAACTCAACCTGGCCCCTCTCCGTGGTCCTCAGACCTTTACTCAGTGTAGATCGATGCCTCTTATTATTATGGCTATGGCAGCGATGCCATCGCTGTTAATAGCACTTCACAAATACAGACAAAGCCAGCAATCTGAATTCGGCCAGAAAAAAGCAAACAGAGGACAAAAGACAGGCTAAGAGCTCTGAATGCCGTTTTTAACGCTCCTCTCCCACCGTTAAAGCCCCACTAAAGTGCAGGGCACCGCGTACTCAATAATGACACTCTGGAATAATCCCTGGCATTGTCTGGTGCGAGAGAGGGGAAATTTCACCTCAGCCCTTCCACAGAGACACAGCAACTACGCCATGCACGCAGCGCTGGTGGCATGTGAGAGGGATGCTATGCACTGCCTGGAAGCAGGGGGCCTTCCAAGACCATCTTTCCCACTTCGGCTCCGACGGCCACCCCACCCAAGCAACCTCCCTGAGGAGCAGCACTGCCATTTGGGATTTTCTCTCTTAAACTCTCACCCCACCTCATGGACAGCAACTTCCTCACCCCAACAGGCCTCCAGATCACCTCGGACAAAGGCAGAGCCTGGCAGCAACGAACCCTGTTGACCTCTGCAGGAGGAACTGCGCCGGTTCCTGCTCAGAAGTCCCAAAGGCTCCCATGTTTCTACATTTACCGACCCGTCATGACCAGTAAGCTTATTGTTAAGGTCTCTGCTGTGTTGTAGCATGGGTGACAGAGCACAGGGGACAGCCAGAGGCACACAGTCAAACCTCACTGGGAGTACCATTCCCTCCTATCCTGACTAACAGCCTGTAGCTATGTGCAGGTGCCAGCTTTGCAGCAGATGTGCCTTTTTCCCCCCTCTCCTGTCACCTTTACTGGCCTCACCCATGCTGTAGAGACCAACTCCAGCCGCTGTGGGTCAAACCCTCAGCTGGGTCAGCCTCCTTTTTGCAGCATGGAGTGACTCAAAGTGCCCTGGCCCTCCAGGTGTGACCATCCCGTGCTGACCTCCACGCAGCTCCAGGATGCAGAGGACACCGCAGAGCAGTTGAGCTCACAAGCCCTCATTGAACATGTTCCTCTTTAAAACCTGCAGGGAATGGCAAGAACATTTGGGTGTCCATCTGTGGGGGCTCGTCCCTCAGACAGATGCTCCAGCTCTTTGCCACTGCCATCCTCAGATGAAAACAGGCCGTGGCAGATGGTTCCCTTCTGTTGGCAGGAGGCAGGAGTTTATCTGTGCTCTCAGCTCCCTCCTGGAGAGGTGGCACCTGCACACTGCATGAGGGACTGAGCCTCCTGCCTGGGCAGTGGGGAACAGACCTGCCCCTTAATGGGGCGAGCTGGGACATCCTTGTCTCCCTTGGTTTCAGTGCGCGTGTCCAGGAATCCCACAAAAGGTCCAGAAAGGGCTGAGCTGGCAGGAAGGAGGTGGATTTTAATTACTCCCATTATTATTATCGTTCCTTTTCTTTCAGATTTTCACACTTTGGTCTTAACAAGCTGAACTGAGAAAATACGTGCAAATGCCAGGCAGAGATAAGATGTACCACACTTTGAAGTACTGCCAGCACTGGCTCTGGGAACGCCAAACTGGCTGTTTGCCCCTCCAGCCTCCTCCCTTTGGCAGCAAGGACAGGGGGAGGGTCTGTGCCTGCTCTGCCCCTGCACATCTGGAGAGGAGGGTACCTCACATTTACCCTAGGCTTGACCAGCAACCAGCTCCTTGATCCTGCCCGGTAGTAACCAGTCCTTGGAGGAGGCAGCGTAACCTTCGGTCTGCCTGGGACAAGCATGGGCCTTGCACAACACATGGATACAGACCTCCCCTGCCCTCTTCAGCACTGCTGGCATCAGAACCTGTTCCTGAGGATGGCTGTTCCACTGGGCCCTTGCAGATGCAGTCAGGGAGAAATGTGCTCCCATATCACGTTCTTCCTTGGAGGTGGTGACATTTCAGGATGTGGGGGGGGGGGAGTGGGATGATGAGGCAAGGCAGGATATTCCTGCTCCCCCATCCCCATGGCCATCTGGATGTGTACTGATGCCTCCTCACAGCAGGCTGAGTCAGTCCAGTGGCTTCTCATTATCAGCTGGAGGGAGTCCAAATTCTGCACTGTATGGCTGCTCCTCAGTGAAACTGAGGATCGTTATCAAGTATTATCATAATGGTTTCTCTCTCTACTGTCTTGTACTTCTCCCTGCCCTGGTCAGCTGATTGATTTGGTGCAGAATGATCCAAAAATCCTGTGACCACCAAGCTGTCCATCTGCAACAGCTGCAGCAGGAGCCACGCAATGTCACCCTTGACATGGGCTGAGGCTGTTCAGGCCACAGAGGGGATCCCACCATTGTCTTCAGTGCAGCCTTGCTTGCTGGAGGCTGCAGGGGTGCAGCTGAGTACTTTCTCTAGCACCCCTGAAGATTGGTATGTGCTGCTGATGCACAGGGGCTGCCCTAGTTCAGCTCGCCCAGGTCTCTGCCAGGGCACTGTTTGAGTGACCTGTTTGAGTTCAGGGTGTGGAAATTAGGCCTTTCTAGGCAATGTTCTGCCATGGAGAGGGGCCACATGTCCTCATGTCAGCTTGATTCAAGTGCTGATAGCTCGACTGCTCTGTCAAGTAGCCCAAACATGTGGCATGAAAAGCTGACGGAAAAGGCTCCATTAAGTTCTGAAGCTCATTGACACATACACAGAAGGTATTAATAATATCAAGCACCTCAGTGTCTATTGCAACCCATGTCCAGGAGATGAAAGATAATTTCTGGGACAAGGAAGTTATGACAGTGACAGCTTTTTAACAGCTTGGTGTAAGAATAGGAGCTGCACAACGGGACAAAGAGTGATGATTAAAGATCTTGGCACAAAGGAGGGCTTGGTGAGCAGTGTGAGCACAGAGGACACAAGAGCAGCCTCAAATGCCCACACTGAAAAAGCAAAGGCTGTGTTGGGCAGGGAGGATGTGAAAGTGGTGTGAGAGCCATCCCGCTGGGGCTGACTCACAGACGCTTGGCAACTCACAGAAAGGGGTCAGGGTGCCTGGAGGGGATGAAATGCGCTCCTCAAAGTTTAAAAGAAGTTTGGCTCTGCCTAACGTGGCAGGCAAAGATGGGCATGGTTTAGCCAGGGCTGCAGTCACCCCAGCAAGTGACGCAGGGAAAGGTGAGGAAGAGGAGCAGGGAAGGGAGCTGAGCTGCACTGGAGGCTGGGCAGAGACTGGGGAGCAAACACATCAGTCAGGGAAGGGGAGGTCTGGCATGGGGCTGGGCAAGGAGGGAGCTCTTCTCCCTGAAGGCCAAAGCCAGAGAAGCGGACGCAGCAGACCAAGCACCCATGAACTCTTGGGGTGTAATTATTACTAATATCCTCAGTGTTTCTTTGCACACATACGTGGTCCCCTAATGTACACTGTACATGTAAACAGCCTTCTAGTGACATTTGCACGCCCAATTACATCTGCATATAATTGATTTACATGCCCAGTTGGAGAGCGTTTAAAACACTGGCGCCTGCTTTGCTCTTTCCCACGGCCACCTCCTCAAACCCAGGCTGGAGGAAAAAGCACCTCATGCTGGGGCCAAACCCTGTCCCAGTGCTGCCCTGTGGTGGTGTGTGGGGAGAGCCCGGCTGTGGCACACACCGAGTGCCATGGGCCCTCTCCTGCAGCTCTGTCATCTGCAGGACCCCCCACTCAACCCCAAAACCAGCCACAACATTTGCTGTTTACTCAGCTCCTGTTATAAGTGACTGGCACCTTTCCAAAAAGGATTAAAAGCAGGGAGTGAGAAACATAAAAGCTCATGTAATTACGTGTGAAGAAAGCCCCTTAATAATTTATAGAGGGAGAGAGGGTAAATATCTTCGTGTGTCATTCAAGTGTAGCTCATTGTCCCGTCTGGCTAATACCCAGCACGCACGCATCACAGGCTTTATCCGGGAGGCTGTTTTGCCTTTAATACCTTTCATAAATTATTGAATTTATAAAGAGGAAAGCAGGTGTCATGTCACTCCTCTAAACAGCTCTTTAGTTAAAACTAACGAAGGTGGGGAGCAACAGTTTCCTCTTGGCTTGTCTACCTCCCCTCTTGCTGTCTCTGCTGTCCCCTGTGTTGCAGCACAGCCCCTGAGCTGGGGCAGCACAATGGCATTTGCCTAAAAAAATCTGACAGCAGATAGATGGCCTGTGGCACCCCTACCCTCTGGTTTTCTGAGACCTGCTTGTGCCCTCTGTGGAGGCTGGGCAGGGGTGAGGATGGAGGTGTGGAGAGGATCCTTGGCTCCATTCCCAGCAGCGTCACCACCTTCATGTCACTTGTGATCCTCTGGGCACAGAAAAGGGACATCAGCTCCTGGGGGTACCTGAGGATTCTCGGGGTACCCTACTCCTGTGGCAGAAGGGCAAGCATGAAGATGGATTCTGAGGGCAGGACAGGCAGGTGGCAGATATCACCATGGCAGGAGGGTTGAGTACAGACCAATCTCTGCCAGGAGGGTCCTCTCATTGCAACACCCACGTCTGTCCCATTTCCAGCAGCGCAGGGCCAGGATGTGCAGCCCAACGGCTGCTCCTGAGTGTAGGGGGTGCAGTTTCAGGCTGGCTGGGGGAAGCACAGCATCTCCCTATTTTCTGCTGAGCGAGGCAGGGTGTTAGAGGCCATCTCTAAAAACAGCAGAGGTGTGACTGAGTCAGGCAGCACGTGTCTGCGCAAGGGAGTCAGCCTGAGTACCCACGCACAGGAAAACCAGAGTGTGAGCCACCCACGCAGCCTTTGCTGGGCAGCCAGGCCCACCTCCCCCCACAGGCTGTGCCCCACACCCCTGCACTGCGGGATGGAGCTGCTTGGGGAGCAGCTGGTTCGGAGGCTCTGCTTTTGCTTTCACAACCATGAGAGAGCCACTGAACCCCCCCCCCCCCACACACACACCCTCTCCAAATATAATACATATGCATTAGGGAACAGCTACAGAAAGGGGAGCCATCAGAAGTATTTTAAACAGTTTTGAGCTAGTGCCAAATCTGGGTGAATAAGCTGCAACGCGAAGGACCCACGCGGAAAACGTTGCCAGCAGTGCCAGCATCCCGACGGGCACAGCACGGAGACGGGAATGCACAGAGCAACCAAAGCTGCGACTGCCAGCAGCGAGGCACGTCTGAGCCACATGATGAATGCTGGACCCCGAAGAAGACCCAGCAGGGCCTTGCGGGCATGGGGAGAGGGAACTCAAACTATTGATAATCAATTAACTCCTTCAATTACAGCAGCTTAATGAGGTAGCGCAAAGTCAGCTCTAATGAACATCAGTTTAATAGAGGAGGTTCCTCGGGCGCTGCTTTTTTGACTCAATCTTTGCCAGGTAGGGAAGACTGCAAAAGGATCGAGCAATTAGTGTCACTTAATGAACACCTGCTCTCTGCCCTCCTCAGAGCTGATAGCTCGGGGGTGGCTGTTGCAGCACACGGGGTCCCTGACTCCCGGAGAGGTCCTGCCCTGAGCCCAGCTGGTCCCCAATGCAGTGGGACACCAGCACCAGAATGGCCTGGGAGGCAGCTCTTCCACCACAGCTCTGCTGGCAGCACAGAGCTCGTTCATCCAGGCAGAGCACACGGCTCCTGAGGATGCTGCCGGATGCATTAGTTGCTATAAGATGAAGAGAATGTCACTGGGCCCAGCTCTTCCCTAGAGGCAGCTATTTTTTAGGTTTTTTTGGTGACGACAGCGTAAGTGCCAAAACAAATGTCATTGCCCGCTGGCCCCAATACCTCCCTCGAAACCTGCTGGGTTCCGTGTAGCACAGCAGAAGGAAGGGGGGGAGTGGAGGAGGGATGCTGCTCCCCCCAGCAAAGCACTGTCTCTAACACAAGCCTGTCACAGGGGAGCTGTGCCAGGACCCCCACTGCACCCCTGTGCCACAGGGGCTGGGGAAACCTGGAGGAGGAGAGTGTGGCTGTCCCTGCTCAGCAGGATGCTGCTGATGCAGAGCTGGGGCAGGGATCCCCCAGAAAGCTGGGATCCCAGAGGTGCCACCCCTTTGGAAGCACACTACTGCACCTTTTTGGGGAGGGATTTACATACTAAGGAGCCTCTGGCAGAGTAAAGACAACCTGACATCTATTTTGGGTCTCAAAGCCAAAGGCTGTGTCTCAAATCCACTAATCAGGTGAGAATACAGCAAATGCGTGCAGAATGGAGCTGGGAAGCAGGGGGAGCCTCTGGCTCTTGGCAGCCCTCCCTGTGCCACAGCAAAGGCACAAGCCCCATGGCAAAGGCCCCGCAGCATCCCATCAGCACCCACCAAACTGGGCTTCAAAGAGACCCCTTGCTCACATGGGGGCTGAACCCCAAAATCCTGCTGCACTAAACCTTCATGGGCAGGGGCTGCTGGGGCCCTGCCCTAACCCAGAGCTGAACTGAGCTGCTGCAGGGGTACTGGCATCTCAGCCCCACTCCCCACAGACAGAGCAGATGGAGAGAGCACAGGCCGGCTTCCCGAGCCCAGGTGTGTGGTGTCTGTGCCTCTGGACGCCGTGGCAGATGGATGTGTGGATGTGTGCTGCCTGTGCTGCCTGCTGGGACCACACAGGGGTTTGGCCAGAGCCTCCCTGCCCTGCTGATGCGCTTGAGATCATGTTGGGAGCACCGTGGGTGTCTGCACAGGCTCAGGACAGGAGAGGCATAGGTCAGGTAACTCATCCGCATGGGCATGTGTGTGTCTGTAAGAGCTCTTTGGTCTGGGCACCATTACAAGGGGTGCAATGTGTGGGGTACCCTCAGGGCAGATGACCCTTGATCCAGCTTGGGGAGGGCAAAGGTTGGAGAAGACATTCCTGCTCTCTCTGCCATTCCTGCACAGAGCTGGGATACACCTGGCATGGGAAGAAGGATGCAGGAGACCCATAACCACGAGCGCTGGCCAGGATGAGCCAGAAGGGAAGTGCAAGGCAGAGGATTGGAGGAAGAAGGAGAGACACGGGTAGACAGAGATAGGGAAGGTTAACAGCCCTGCAGGACTGGTAGGTCCATACAAAACCTGAATCTGTGCATCTCAGTTCCCATGAGCAACTTATCTGAAACCAGTGTTACCAGCAACTGCCACCAGCAGCACTAACTGAAGATGCCAACTTTGGGGGTATCAGACTTGATGCCTAAAAGGATCAGCACAGATGCCCCCTCTGGGTGGGTAGGGGGGTGCTTGCCCCCCTCCAGTCCTCCCAGTGCCCATTCATCCTGCAGCATGAAGAGGATACAGGGTGCTAAGTCCTGGCTGGTCTCCCCCAGACCACTTTGTCACTGTTCTTAAGGGCCAGAAAAGGTGCTGAGAGTGGCTCTTGGGAGTGTGAAACACCGAGGATGCTCACAGGGCTGGTTTAATGAAACAGCTACACAGTTCCAGGCACTGGAGATTATTCTCATTTCTTTTCTTGTTTGGCTGACTTATTCAAAGACTATTAATGGCTTAACTAAAATTCTTATGATGCTGGAGCAGCATCTTCACAGGCAGCGGTGTCAAGGGCTGGCAAGCCCTGCAATCCCTCCTGCCTTCTTGCCCTCTCACATGTTGGCTTTGCTCCAGAACATGTTCTTCTGGGCTCCATTTCACAGGGAGGGCTTGGGGACACAGAGGACTGAACTCAGAGATGGGGAAAGTCCCTCCACACCTTCTGTTGCTATCTCCACAGGTAACTCCCACTGGCGGTGTTGCTCTAATAAGCTCTACTTCCTTGTCCAGAAGGTCCTGCAGCCATGCCCTGGTCTCCCACAATCCACAGACATGCAACCTCACAGCATCCTTTGTTTTCCCAGGCTGCATCGGAGCGTGTGGCAGAGTCTTCTCCCTTCCCACTCCCTCCTCATCAACTGGCAAAGCCCCAGTGGTTTCCCCCAGAGAACGTGCGGTGAGATACAGCATGAAACAACTGCAGATAATTAGAGGAATGAATGGGGTATGGGAGCAGTGCAGGGAGCTTGCAAATTCCATAAATAGCTCGTCTCGCCGAGCTGCTTAACTCCTTGCTTGTTCTTGCCAAAGTGCAGACCCCAAAGGGATGGTGCCTGTGCAGGAATAAGGGGTGGAAAGTTCAGGAGCGTATTTTTAAACCATTCAAGCTGTACTCAGGCTGAGTGATACATTATTGTCTCTGTGTGTCACTTGAAATGTCTTATGAATGCAAGGAATAAAAAAACCCCACAATTTTGCCTCTCTAAACTCCCACCCCTCTGCTTCTACCCAAATAACGTCAGGCTAGAGCTGACAGGAGAAAGGAAAGCACCATGGGGTAAGGCTGATTTAAAGCAGCGTGAAAAGCTTTTCTCTGGGAGGAAGAGCCCCAGTTTGTGGGGCTGCAGGGCAGCAGGTCCAGGTACCAGCAGACAGCAGTGTGCCAGAGCCTGCTAGGAAAATACTGGGGTCTCCAAGGAGTCCCCAGGAAAGGCAGTAGGGCTGTGTGCCGACCAGGGACAATATCCTCCATCTCACACAGCAGCAGGTTTTCCCCAGCCCATGGGAATACTGGATGTAGAGTTAGTGGCCCAGGACAGCAAGAAAATAGGGTCAACTAGTCTTCACTATTGCCCCAAAAGAACAAGGGACTACTCCTGCCACCCCATCCTGGGTCAGGGTAGGATGGTGTCGCCTCAGTTCTGCCTATCCTGAGCCTCTGGGGCCTCTCTGAGTGGCTGGCACTTGGTGACAGTGACACTCTGCAGTCCCCAGGGCTGGCAGCTAGCCTCAAGCTGCGGTTGGAGACAGAGATCCCAAGGAGCCGGACAAACAGCTGGAGCCATGGTGAGATACAGTGGGACAGAGGGAAAACAAACCAGAAACTCACTAGGATATAATTTCTCTCTTAAATGGGGCTGATGTAATTAAGCAGCATGGGCTTATGAGTGATACCATCTCTGCCTTGAAACAGATCATTACCTCTCTCTGTTAGAGCAGTGGTTTTAAATACATATTTCCTCTTCCAATGCCTGAGGAGAAGGCTCCATGGCTGGGATGCCAGGATACGTTGCGAATCACCTCTTATTTCACCTAGTGGTAGGGGAGTGCCTGGTGCCGAGCCCTGGCTTTCCCGCACACACACCTCGGCTCCAGGTCACTGCCACACACTCTCCCCTTCCTCTCCTCTCTGCCAACACCAACACCAGAGTGGATGACGGCACTGAAACTGCATCCTCCGGCTCCAGAGGGTGAGAGCCTTTCTGTGCCCAACCTTCCTGAGACACCAGTGCCAGGGATCATCCCACGCCCCTCCACCCAAGCTATGCAAGCCCCTTACCATTCTTGCCTTGTTTTATGGAACCTGGGGCTCAGGGGGATGAGCTATTTCACTGACTGCCAACCCAAGTTGGTTTCCTCCCTCTGGCACCTCCTGTGCCCCACAGGGTCTGGATATTTCTCTCAGTTTGGTACAATTTGGCCATTTCCGTTCCCAGATGACTCTCCCAGCCCATGCCACACCTGCCATGAGTGCTCATTGCAACAGATTACAGAGGCATGAGCAAGAACGAAGGGCTTTTGTACTAGAAATTGAAAGTTGATGGAGTGTGTCATAGGAAAATGACAACAACCTCCTGTACCTCGAAAGACAATTATATTTCTCTCATCGGAAGTGATTGAATTTCTCCATCAGTGACACTGCTAACGTCGTTGACACCAACAGCTCTCTTACAAAAGGCTCTTTCTCAGCTGCACACCTGAATTTCCTTACACCTGCCCCCTCCTCCCCTACCTGCCCTGCTTCTTGTGCTTTGGCAGGACATGCTCAGCTCACAGCCAGTACAGAGACCACCCTCCGCTGGGTATACTCTCCCTTCCCCATCCCTGCACTTCTGCAGACTCGTGCTCTGCTCCTCTGGACTTATTCTGAATATGCCATGGCTGGAAACCACAAAGCTGAATCATGTTGCTACACTGTGACTGGCCATGGTAGAGCATCACAGTGCCAGGGCTGCACTCGATGTACTCACACTGGCAAACAGAAAGAGCTGGAAGACATCAGATGACCTTTTTAGAGATGGGCAAAAGGGTCAGGCAGCACCTCCGACTGCTGTGGGACTTGAGCATTGGACAGCCACTAGTATCCCAGAGAGCCTGTTCTCCCTGCAGACTGGGAGCATTGTGTCATGGGCACTTGAGCTGGTGCTGGGGATGCTCTGCAGCCATATCTCACACCAGGGTGAAAGGGACAGCAAAAATCCCCTTCTCTGAGTGACTTTGGCCTAGAATCTGGAGCAGCAAAAGCCTCAGGATCTGTAGGGTGTGTTCCTGTGTATGCCTGGGGCACAGCCATGCCTTCCACTGGCTCTTTCCCATTCCCCTGCAACCCAGCCTGAGTTTAATGCCTGCTGGCAGAGGGTCAGCCTGATTTATTAAGACACACAAACTATGAATGAGCCGCAGTGAAGCACCAGGAGTCTGGTACATCCCATCACACCCCACCTGCACTGGGCCAACTGAGCTGTGCAAGGCTCCTCACAAGCCTTGACCTCCCCAGCAAAAACCCTGAAAACCTGGGGATTGCAGAAGGGTTTCACCACCCCATAACACCTTTTGGAAGGACAGTGGTCACAGCTGGGATTATTTTCATGCTTTGCAGGGTGAAAATCCCCTGTGGAAGGACTGGGAGGGCGATGCCACGTTGGGATGAGGCTGGCACAGGCAGGCACATCGCCTCGCTCCACTCTGTGGGTGGCATGCAAGGCAGGGTTGAGGAATGCGCATGCTCCTGTGGCTTTCAGAGCCCCATATGTTGTGTGGGCTGAGAGTACATGTTAGATATACACACATCTACGTGTGCATGCATATATATATATACACAGACATATATGAGAGAGGGACTATTACAGATACAGATTTACATATATAATCAACACCAGTAATTACTGCGGGATTTTAAGGCAGCAGAATCAGCCCCAGATATCAGAAAATGGCTGTCTTTATCTATCTTTATCTCTACCCTCTGAGCCTGTGCCTCTGATCCGTGAATGTCATGTGCCAGAGTCCCATCCAGGGAGAGTGCTGGGTGAGGCAGGGCTACCTGTCTCCCACACCTGCACTCTGCACAGCGCCCCAGGAAGGAGAAAAACATCCTTCCCTGGCCATGCACAGGGCACGGCTGGTTCCCAAATCCAAGAGCCCAGCAGGGGAGCCAGGGGGGATGCATCTGCCCAAAGGCAGCCTGCACCCCTGGACAAGCAGAATGAACTGCTGTATCGCTAATGGAGAGAAAAGGCCTCTCAGGGGTAGGACTAATGTCATTATAAGGTGGTTGCCTTAGAAAGGTCAGATGAATTTTGTCTGGACGTGCTTTTTTTCTCCCTGCTGACTATAAATGTCATCCAGCCAGTGGGCTCCATGGCAGGTACCTATGGAGAGGCCACATGCAGACAAGGCGGCATGAATCCAAGCCCACACCTGCTGCTCTGGATCAGCCCTGGTGCTACATACATCCACAGGTGGTGCAGGGAGGGAAACCCACCCCCAAGCTCAGGATTTGAGTCCCTGAGATTTCTTCCAGGTACATGGCTCAGCTGGTAAAAAGTTCTACCCACTTCAGCTTGGTAAGCGAAACTCCATTAATCGTCTCCAGCGGCCCCAAGCAGCATCACCCAGCTGTAAAGTACTTCAGAGTTGGCTCAATGTCACATTTAAGTGCTGGATGCATCAGTATTCAGGATGCTTTAGAAAGGTTATGTAAACCATTACATCAAATCCTGGGAGAGTTATTAAGGTGAGCGGCAGAGCATGGGAGAATGGGTGATTATCTCACAGCAGTCCTGTGAAACCACACCAGCAATGGTCAGCAGAAGGATGTAACTCATTCTCCTTACAAGCCCAATTTTGTTTCTCCCTAATGTTTCTTTTTTAAAAAAATTAAAAAATCTTTCCATCAAAGAATTCTCTATTCTGGAATATAACTGTTTAAGAGAATCTCCATTTAACTAGCTAAGGCACTGGGGAGATAAGGAAGTTCGAAAAAGGGAAAGTTCCCAACTATTGGACAAGTCTTCTGTTCCGCCTCCCCTTTTTGGAATGTTGTATTTCAAATTCAGTGTGGTCTATTAACTCCCAATTTATTTTATTCATCTGAACTTGTGCCTTTGAGGACGTGGGGGAGGACAACATGGTTAATTTTGGAGTTATTTGCTATGGACTCTTGAACCTCACAGAAATGTGTGGGCTCCCCAGGGAGGTTCTCCAGTGGGCAGAACTTGTCTCCAAGGACAAGAAAGCATCTGCAGAGGCCTGCAATTTTTCAGAGCTTGAAAGGGGCCCAGCCAGACTGAAAGACACTAAGAAATCTTTAGGAGCACCAAATGTAATTTTTAAAGCCCGGAGCCAACCTGCTTGGGTTAAATAGTGGTAAGAAGACAACACAAAACTAGAAATTGCAGGACCAAAGCAGCCAGTTGAAGGACCAACACAAGTTGGGAGCCGTCACACTGAAAGTCTTTGGTGCTGGTGGGCAGAGCAGCTAAGATGTGCTAATTATAACAAAATCCCCGATGGACATCCTGCAGCACCCTGCCCGGAATGCTGCCACGTGGCAATGCTGCCTCCTCCCGAGAAAAGCCACCAAAACCACAGTGAGACACCCAGAGCTGCCTTGTAGATCTCCTAATCCCATGAGATCTATCCCACGGGATTTACTCACCCCATCTCCATGCCAGCAGCCCGCATCCATAGCCAGGTGAGCCACTGGGAGGTTGCTGCTTTGTGCACCATCACCACGGCGAAACGAGGAGAGGATCCTGTTGCAGACTGACCACTAGTCCACAGTCCCAGTCCAGAAGCTTCCATACTGGAGTCTGGGAAGGGAGACAGTGCTGTCTGTACACAGGCATGGGGATGGGGTGTGTGCCGGCAGTCAAGGCAGTCCTGGCAGTGCCTCTTGCATGGGACATGTGGGCTCTGCCTCCCCAGCCCCCTCGCAGAGAGGAAAACAAAGCATCGCTGAGCAACTGGGTGAATTCCTGGACCAAACAGGCAGCAAGGTGTGCAACAAGAAGGTTCAGCAGTACAGCTGTGCTGCTGTCACCCCCTCTGGTGGGTTATGACTGCAGTACATGCCATTGGCATCCAAACGCTTGCTTGCCTTTCCCTGTGTGTTCAGCGGTGCGTAATTGCCCCGGTGTCAAACATGGGGGCGGGTGTCTCACCGTGGCTCTGGCAGCACGTGGTCACTGTCCAGGCTGAGCTGCATGACAGCCCTGGGGAGCTGTGCCTTTCTAACACCACAGCACTATTCCTCAAATCCTGAAACCACTGATATTGAATAAACTCTGGGCATGAGCTCGGCCCAGCTACGTCCACAGGAAGCTCTTTGGAGGGTGCTGGGGGTCCCAGCTGTGTTGTGAGGAAGTGGTATTATTAGTAGCTCACCCAAACCACTGAAGATGCTACAGAGGGACATCTTGTCCCCGAAGGTGGCAGGGGACCTATGCCATGGGACAGTGTGCAGGAGCATCTAGGCTGGGGTCAGCCTCAACTTGCTCTGTGCACAAAAGAAGCCCTGACTCCTGGGCCACCACCTGGCACCTTTCACTGATGTTAACATTCATTTAACAAAAATTACAAATACCCCCAACATGTGCTAATTAGCTAATGACATTATTTTGGCCTGATGTGCCATATAATTAAACAACTAATAAACGGCAAGAGTCCTGTGCTGCTGAGGCTCCTGAGTCAATACCATGCTATTACCATGGTGTAATTGAGTTTACTGAGAATCTCAGCACAGATGTCCCAGAGCCCATGTGAGGAATGGTATTGAAACAGCCACCAGAGACCCACCTGCTGGATAAAGGAGAAAGACAAATCTTTTAATCTACGATACAGTCCGGAGTCACACACAGAGAAGACAAGTTTGTGCTTCACGCTGTGGTTAAATGAATTTGCTAGAGAGGTGGGTACACACCTCCCAAGAGGCCCTACATGTGCAAGGGCTGCTCTGGCAGCACAAGAGGCTTTCAGGACTCCAGGGAGGGTGGGAGCGGGATGGAATGTGGCTTGTCCTCACTTCTGCAGAAACGCTTCCAAAAGTCTACTTCTGTTTACATTTCTCCATCAAAAAGGAGCGTTTTTTGGTGCATTTCTGAAGACAGAACCAAAAGGCGCATCGAGGCTACTGAGAGGTCTCAGGCATGGCTCAAAGTTTCCTCCTGCAGCCCTGGCCTCTGGAGACCAAGAGCCCCAACCTAATACTCTGTTGGCAGGCTGAGAATGGATCAACAGCTGGATTTGGAGCTGCAAAACTCCCTTCAGATTTTTCTAGTGCTTGTAGGAAAGGAGGAGAGGGGTAGACTGGCAACCAAGCTCTCATTTGAATCATTTAGTATCTCTGGATATCTCATTATTATCTGCTGTCCCTGGGGCGGGAAGGGTAATTTTGAGGTTGGACATGTTGTCAGGGAAAGGCAATGAACACATGACCTTTGCATACACACACACACACAGAGAGATGAGTCCAGGTTCCTCTCCTGTGCCACATGGGCTCACTGCAGCATGCAGCCCTTGGATCTCCCCTCCCTGCAGCCCTGCTCCTGAGCTCGTGTCCCCAGATGCACCCATGCTCCAGCCTACCCTCCTCTTTCTCCTCACCTTCCTTCTCTGGCAATGCCAGAAAGAGCTCCTTCCACTCCTGACCACTCTCAGGCTGAAAGCTGCACCGTGGCATGGCAGCATCTGTCATCCCAAGGCAGAGGCACAAGCCTCTCACACTGTGCTGCTGTCAAGTCCCTGCATGGCAGCAGCAGGCAAAGCTGAATCCTGTTGGCAGTCTGAGGGCTCTCTGGCCCATGGTGGAAGTCTCCTGGTGACAGCACAACAGGAGGACAGGGCACCACAAGGGATGGACATGGGGCTGCATAGCCAGGAGCCAAGGCAGGACTGGGAACCTGAGGTCTTCACACAGACTGGGACAGTGACTGCAGCTCAGTAGGTCCAGCTCATATCCAGCATCTGCATTCCACACTGAAAACAGCTAAATGGGACCCATACAGAAACATAGCAGGAGCCTGGTCAGGCAGCACCATCCCAGGGGTTGCAGCCTCAGAGCTCCTGGAGAGTTTCCGGGAGTGTGAGCAGGATTGACAGGCTGCAGCTGATGGGTTGGGCAGTGCTGCTCTGAGCAGAGCCCTGGCATGCCAGCCCTGCTGCCACTTACATCCCACCATGGCCTGCTATGGTAGCTCATCCTCATCCCACAGAACTCCTCAAGAAAAGCAAACTGGAGACAGAGTGATGAGACAGCCCAGAGGGACCACTTCAGCCTATACTCCCAGCTCTTGCTTAGCACAAGACACGTCATCCCCCAGGAGCTGTGCAGCAAACCCACAAGGTTCCTCACTTCACATGCTGTCAGTATTTAAAGCAGACAACTTCAGGAGTGCAGGTGGAAGCAGACTAAGCCTTGGTCCCAGTGAGCACCCCCAGAACGGTGGAAGAGGGATGACAGCCAGGGGACAGTGAGAAACAGGGCTGTATCAAAAGAGGGGCAAAACCTGTGCTTGCAAGAGGGCAGAGAGTGGGTGCCTGCCAGGACTGTGGCTGCGGGTGGCCGGTGCGAGCAGTGCCAGGAGCAGGGGCTGGCAGAGCTGCTGGCAACTCTGAGGAAGAGGCGGGTGTGCAAAGGCTCAGTGACAGCAGAACCACTGCTGACAGTGAGAGGCAGCTCCTGTCGTTAGTGTGAGCCAGGCTCTGCCAACACGAACACCCAGATCACCGAAAACAAGATGTGTGGTTGTGTGTCTTTGCTGTCAATCAGCAGCGTGCAGGGAGCACGACGCAGCTGCTCTGTCTGCAACAGAGGAGGGCTTGTGGTTTCCCTGAAATGTCTCCGTGGTGGCCGTGGGCAGCCCCACTAGGGTCTGGGCAGGAGAGGATGGCTGTGCCCAGGTGGCAGGAATGTTCTCCTGGCTGGGAGGGGAAATCCCCCCAACTCCCTGGCTGCAGCTCTAAGTACTGCTGCTGTGCAAGAGAGAGAAGTGCTTGTGCGGAGAATGATTCCTGCACTCTAGAATTACTCACAGAGCACTCAAAAGCCATGCCGAGGGCAGGCAGGGTGTACCAGCACAGACATGAGCCCTTTGTCATGGGGCCACTGCCTGCTGCTCAGCCCCAGGGTGCTGCAGCCCAAGGACAGCCTTGTCCCAGTGCTGGCAGAGCAAAGTGGCTCAGCAGCAGCCGCAGCCGCTTCCTCACACACAGCTGCAACACAAGGTGCATGGAAACGTCTCCCAGTGCTGGGGTGGACATGGTGGTGTGACTGCAGGGACTCACCCATGCCAAACACCAGGGGTTCAGCTCATAATGGGAGAAGACACCCAAATGACAAACTGCTGGGATGACCCCTGGGAAAAAGAGGCTGAGAAGAGCGGGTGGAATGCTGGCTGGAAGTCACCATGGGAGCTGCACCCGTCACAGGGCAGCATTCAGCCCCCTAAGGGACCACCAGCCCCTGAAATGAGGCCTGCCCATGGCTAAGCTCCAGTTCTTCCTTCCCTCTGAGCCACACTGCTCTGCTTTGCCATGAATGCAAAGTTTAAGCAGCCCCTGTGTCTTCCCTTTTATCTCTCATTTCTATGCTGACATTTTGAAGGAAATTTGCTCTTTTCCTTGAAGTTCGGAAATCTGTGGCCGAGAGCACTCTGGCCCAAAAAGCTGAGAAGATAAACATATTTGGACGTGTGATTTCACAGTGGCTACGCTGATAGCTTTCAGAGGTTGGGTCCTGTCCATCAATTACCTACAGTGTGCATCCAGACGTGATACAGCAGAACAAAAACCAACATATTAGAAGGGAGGAGAGGTGAGTGAACACGATGACTGGTTAAACAGAGTGGCTTTCAAGGAGTAAAGGGAGAGGCTTCTCTCCTGCTCTCTTCCCCCACTCTGATACAAGGCTACATCTGGGAGACACAGCACAACCAGCCCAAGCCCACCACTGCCCCACAGGGCACAGCCATGAGGCATCAGCATGACCCAGAAGGCACTGGTAGAGCTGACTTTTTGGGCATGAGACATGGCACAGAGCAGAATTTGCAGAAAAGACTAAAGTGAAAACATTTAGAATAGGATTTTTAACGATATTCAGGCCCTTCTCTCTCTTCCCTCCGGCCTGCAGGTACTTAGGAACGCTTTGCACATGAAGAATTATTTGTCTAATATATCACGTTAGAATGTGAGATGACATATCCAGGACAGACTTTTGTATAAAGCAGAGTCTTAAAAGCAGAATTTTAGCAGTCCCAGGGGGCTCTGGGGCATATAAAGCATGTGGTGGAACGAGCAATGATTTCTGTTTAGCCCAGGCAAGGATTTTTGTTTGTGTTCTCTGTCCCTAGGAAAGACAATTATCATTGGCACCTCTGAGCCCAGTGCAGCCCCAAAGGGAGGTTGCAGGGAGCTGTGGTGGATGACGGGGTGGTCCCAGGAGGCTTCAGCAAGGTGGGGGAAACGGGGTTAATTCCAATGCAGTGCAGATGGGAGCTACCGGCGGGGAGTGATGGAAGTTAGTTCTGGTCCTCCAAACCACTTGCCTCTCTTTTGGCTTCCAAGACTTAAGCACTAACTTGACAGTGGGACTAAACACTAAGAATAATCACAGCCTCAACCTCATCCCTTTTCCCTGGGGATGCGATGGGTGATGCAGGACAGACCAGCCTGTGCAAAAGGGCTGCACAGTGTATAGGTGGGGCTGCGTGGCACTGGGGCTCCCTGGGGGCAGTGGATGAGCTCCCACCCCATCCCCCTCTGCCCTGCCATCCTGGGGCACCTTCCCATCTATGCTTTGGCATCATCCCATCTATGCCTTGGCAAACCTGGTGCCAAAATGGCCCTTCAATGCTTCCCTCTCTTTGCCAGGTCTCTCCTCTTACCCCACTGCCTCACCTCACCCTCTCTCTCCTCCTCCACAAGTTTTTTTCAGGGTATTATTTCCCTTTTAGCATGTTAATCCCTCTCCTGTGTAGAAACTGTTGCAGTCTTTAGAGGGACAGGGAAGTATTTCTGTTCTGTGTATTCCACAGATCCTCCTCTGCATGGAAATGGACACTATCATTATTACTATTTCTCTTTTTAACATCTCAGCTAAGGAAACTCTTCTATTAACCATGAGCCTTTGCTAGAGCTGAAATAAAGGAGAAGAGGTGTAAACCAGCCAGCCTCCTGCCGTGAATCGCTCTTCCATGACATCCCACGGGGAGTCTCTGTTGTGTTCAAGGTGGAATTCCACGCTGGGAGGTGGCATGTGACATGCCCAAAAGCCCCATGAGAGGTGGCAGTGCAGACAGAGGCTATGAATGTGTCCAGGATGCTGTGGCAGGGCAGGGGTGCTCAGCTCCAAGAGCAGGCAGTCTCCATGGCCCTGCCGTGCTCCCAGCCCTTTGGAGGGTGACTTGGATGCTGGCACCTTGCTTGTAGACCCCCGGTGAAATGGGGTCCTGGGGTTAAAACATTTCAATAGCCAGGCCTGCTGGGTGAGGGGGACACAGCACTGCCCTCCCAGGTAAATGGGAAGAGATATATATA
>JAWWEU010000017.1:20727227-20944421 GCA_035583155.1 Acropternis orthonyx
TATATATAGGTAGAACTGAGCACTGGGGCTGAAACAAGTCCACAAGAGCCCTCCCTCACACCAGCAGCCCCCCAGAGCTGGGGCAAAGGCTGCCCTGCTGTAACATCCATGGCACCAACCAGATGAAAACTAATTCATCAGCAAATTAACTGATTGGTTGAGGAGGAATTTAAAGGATGCTATCACACAGGTCTAGGTTCAAATGCCCCAAGGTCAGGCAGTGCCAAATGGCTTTGCCTGTCCTGGACCTGCATGGTTTACCCCCAGCTGGCATGGGAATGAATTTACTGGAAGAATATCCACATCCCTGCCAGGCAGGGAGCATTTTGAAGGGATGGCAGGGCCTGCAGATAGGCAGGTGGCTGGTTTAAAGTATTGAGCTTCTCAGGTAGAGGATCATATTACTCTGGAAATGGAGGATCAAATTATTCCATTATTCCCCAGAGAGGGGATTAAATTACCCTGGAATTAGAGGATTAAATTACTCACCAAGGGAGAGGATTGAATTACTTTGTGAGTTGTGGGATTAAAACACTCTGCAGGTGGCAAGCTCAAAATAGACCTTCACACAGAAAGCAGGATTAAATTATTCTATGGCTGGCCAGGGGAAAAAAACCCCAAAACAGCGTACTCTGGAGGCAGCCATATTAAATTATTTCTGGAGATTAAATTGCTCCACAGGCTTGCTGGATCCCAGTGCTGCGGAGCAGACCATCTGCTTGGGAAGGTGTGTGGATACCCAAGCGTGAACAGCCATATGATGGGGTCCCACCGGTGGTACCCAAGTGCCTCTTGGCACCATGGTACCTGGCACCTGACAGTTTTGACTATATTTATCTGCATGTCAAGGTTGGGAGCCTGGCAGGGCTGGGCTCTGCTCCCCCGCACCATCTGAGGGGATCCCAGGGATGCTTTAGGACTTTATCTATTTGTATATATGTACATATTTTTATATATTTGTAAATTTTTATATAGCTGCATAGCTTCTCATATTTGATGTAGCAACCAGCAGTTTCTACATGTGTGCTATATTCCTGAATTTCTGTGTTAAGGGTAAAAATAGCAACTGGAACATCTTGCTTGGGACTCATGTACCAGGACTAGAATAACAATACATATTGTAGTCAAAAGACAGAGGACCCAGGAACCTTGGAGAAGTTCCAAGGAGGGAATGTGATGTGAAGATGATAACGGTGAAGAATTAAGGGGTCTTGAGACTCCTGACTCAATTCTAGGGAGGTGTGCCAAGGGGCAGACCTGAAGGAGGTTCTGGGAGTGGCAACAAGGTGGCACGCGGGTGGATGATTCCTGGGTTGGATGTAACCTTTAGTTATGGTAATTAGGAAGTGTTATAAAATTAGTAAGCACCCCTGTGCAGCACGTGCATCTATAAACTCTGTGAACCTGAAAAGCTTCTCAGTAAAGAACTGCTCTCTACTTTACCCAGACTAATAATGCCTCGAAAGTTTTTTCCTCGATTTTAGGCAACACCAGGTCACCTGGGGAGCACAGACCCTGAAATTGTGCCAATTCAGTTTCTTAAGGGAGGTTTTATCTTATTTTCCTTTTTGCATTGATGACTACAGCACTGATGAGTCTTCTGAGCAATGGCATCACTGTGTATGTGGAGCAGGAGATCAAAGCCCTCCCTGCTACCAACCAGGACCAGCTCTCCTCCCCAAATTCCCTGCTTCCAACTCATCACCTCCTCTCCCCTCTCATGCCTGGGCTCAGCTGTCCACTGTGGCACCTCCCATGGGAGCTGGTCAGCAGTGGCTGCACCGTGCCAGTGCTGTCAGCCCTGACTCATATGCTGCTGTGCCTCCTTCCCTGGTGCCTGTCACTGCCTGTTCCTGCTGACAGTGACAAATTGGCATTTGAAACTCGTATTGGTATTTTTTATGCTGATTTCTTTCTGAGGCTCCACTGCTGAGATTTCGAGAGAGAGAAAGAGAATGAGCATTTTAGGATAATCTTAAAAGCAGAAAAATTATTACATGTCAAACAACAAATGGGGAGTTTAAAAGGCTCCCAGGTGGGCTGCAGAATTAAATGTTTGGAGGCTTTTTTTCCCCCCAATGAGGTAAGAAACAGCAATGTCACCATAGCAACTGCAGGGCAAATTCTGGGCAGTAGCTCAGCACATTGTCAGGGCTGCCCCAGTCCCTCTGCACAGCCTGTGGGGCCCCCCACTCTATGAGGTGCAAGAGGCTGGGGTGGTCCCAACCCCACACATCCCGGTTCTGCAGCCAAGGTGCCTCAGGAGCCAGCAGATCTGCTGGCATGAGCTACACCATGGTCAAAAGCTCCCTGAGACCCATGGGATGCGGGCCATGCTCCTGGTGAAGGACCGTCCCAACCACCTCAAACCGTCCTGGTTTCTCCGTCCCACATGCTCTGGTCTCTTGCACAGGGTGGGATGCTCCCTGCATCCATCTAGCTGGGCGCTTTCAGGGATGGGAGTACCAAGGGATGGAGAGGCAGCTGGGACCTAACCACTCCTGACTGAAAGAGGGGCTCCAAGGTGTGCCAAGCCATCAGGCAAGAGGGGCTGAAGAGCTCAGCAGTGTGGGCTGGGGTCCCTCCTGTGAGTTGCCTTCATGTCTCCCATGCCAGACAGGAAACTTTTCACCTCTCCACTTGCACAGAGCCTTATCTGCCCCCTGCCTGTCATGGTTTCCATGTTGACTTTATGACAGCTGCTGGGAACAGTGGAAATCAGTGCCAGCAACCAGGGGTTAATTGAGTGTTAGTTAACTCCTGGTGTTCTCACCTGGCCTGCCAGGGTTACAGTAATTAGCACAACCTGAGCTGGCTCATTAACGGGCATTGCAGTGAGAGTCACAGGCAGCAAGGGGGTTAACCCGGTTTGATTACTTCTCTTCTCCACTAGTACCAGCCCCTGAGAAAGGATTTGTAAGAGGGAAGCTAGCTTATCTCCAGATGAAGCAGGTTATACCCTGGGAACAGGGCTGATCCCATGGGAAAAGACAGGGACAGCAGAGCTTTACCTGTGGGGCAGGTGAGGAGGGCTCAAAGCCAGTTCTGCTCTGGGCTAAAAGCTGCTGTCATCCTAAAGGAAGCTGCAGTTTAGCTGCAAATGATGATAAAGGGAAACACTCAGCAGTTACAAAGGGCTGTCATTTTTCAAGGGGCTCCGGTTCAATTTGTGAACTACGTATCTAGAAGCTTGCGTGCCAGCAGCAACTGCCACCATGGCTCTGACCGTGGCACTCCAGCAGGCAGAAGGACTGCAGCTGGGGACGAGGCATCCAGCTGATGGCCACAACCTTTCTTCTTCCCCCATAACACATGGCTACAACAGGCTCCCTAAGAAGCTGGATTCCAACTCCTCCTCTGCCTGCCTTGGAGCCAGATTTCTCACCTACTGGGCTCTGTGGGGCACTCAAAGCCATACTAGATATGCCAAACCCACTAGATCCACCGCTTGGCCCTAGCAGTTGCCCCCCAGATCCCAGGTCAGTCCCTCTGCCCTCCTGCCCTGTGGCTGCAGACTATGGCAGGGGTTCTCTGACCCCAGGAGGAACCTCCACAAGCAGCACAGGGTGTGTGGCAGAGCTCGGGAGCCAGGAAAGCCAGCTGCAGACCTGAATCCTGCCTGGCAGAGCCAGGGGATGATTAAAGTCCCCCTTCTCTTGCTGGTGACCAGGCTGGCTGAGCCATGCAGTATGGATGCTGCTGTTGAGGGGCAGCAGGGAAGGTTCCCCTCGGCATCAGATTTATAGCAAGGCTGTAGATCAATTACCAGAAGCCTCTGACCTTGAAAGAAGTGGCATAGAGGGCTGTAGAGCATTTCCCTCCTTTTACCAGGCAGGAGGTCCCCGTACTGAAGGTGATAATCCACGGTGAGTGCTCTCAGCAGGAGCCCTACAGTTCCAGGAGGGTATGCACACACATAAGGGGGTTGCTTACATGCTACACACACACACATTTCTCCCTCTGGCACCTGCTTTCCTCCTCCCTTGTGCACCCAAACAGGCCCCAAACCCTAGGCAGGGGAAGGAATGCAGCTCCTGAGCCTGTTGCAAAGGGACTCACTGAAGGACAAGACACACGAGGAGATGGAAGAGAGAAGACAGCTTGGCTCTACCTTCCCTGAACTTGCTGCTGACTCCAATGAAATCTGATTTTTAGAAGGGGGCCCAGCTTCCTGAAGTCTAGTGTTATTCCCTTCAGAAAGCAAGCACTAGCCTTGGTGCCAGCAATGGGCAGCTCCTCCTTCCAAGAGCATGGTGGAAACACAGAGATTGGGCATCTTCTTGCATGGTTGGTGGGAATGCCATCCCTCCTCTTAGCTGAAGGAGAGGATGCTGGCACCCAAATCCACTCCCCCTTCTCAACCTCTGGGCCCTCAGCTCAGAGGGTTTTTTTTTTTTTCCCTCATGGGCAAACAAAGTGGAAAATTAATTCCTTTAGATAGCAAATGAGTTTAATAGAAATGGTGATGGAGTTACACTGTGCCAGGAATGTTAATCTGGTACCTGATGTGGCCGGACTCTCAAGCAGGGCAGTGTGGGAGGAGGAAGGTTGCAGTTAAGAGCAGAGACATCAGGTCTGTGCCCAAAACTGTCCCCAGCTGCTGGTCACACCTTGGCAGGTTCTGGGGCACACCAAGCATGATGAGACCCAGATCTCTTAGTCCACCCAATAGTCTAAGACAAGTGGTGACAGTTTTTTGGTCCTTGCTTGCAATTGGTGAATTTTGTACTGTGAAGACACAGGGCAGGCTGGGAACTGGCCCTGACAGAGCCTTCACTTGAAAAGCCTGGGGCTCCCAGGTAACCGGGGACAGGGTTTGTGTGCAAAGTTGGAAAACCCGCCGTATGGAGCGTGGCGGCTCTGCCAGCACACAGACAGCTCTGGAGAGCATCCAGATCCACCCCGGGGCAGCAGGGATTTCAATCAAGGTCTTTGTAAACAGAGTTACACAAAAACAAGATGTGAACGTCCCTGCCTCTACTGCTCACTGAGAGATGACCTGAGGCCAAGCCCCAGCACTGCACCACGGCCGTGGAGCTGGCCAAGGCATTACACATCCCTTGGATTCCCCTTTGGGAACAGCAGGTTAAACAGAGAGTGGGACACACAAGCTGCTGGAGCCGTTTACCTGCAGCTGCCCTCCCCTCTTAAGCAGACACTGTTACCTCTGCAAACCTTCGCCTGAGTGCAGCTTCCAGCCTAACCTCTGTCCTGTCACTGACACCTTACCTCAATTCTCTGCTTCTCCTGCAACAGCCCTGTCTCACTCCAGTCCCAGCCAGGAGTGGGAACATCAGGAGGGACACAAAGGGAGTGCTCCCCTTTGCCTGCATCTTCTACTGCCAAGGTGACACGTGTCCAAGTTCCATAAAGCCTTCCAAAGGTGGGCTGGCATTTCTTTGCACATGGGGTTTTTTTACTCATCCTTTTCATCTGGGTAATTTATTCCCTCTTTCCCCAACACAGTTTTAATTGAGTTCACAGCAGGATCGCAGCACTGGAGCAAAGAAGCAAACACCACCAGCTTCCCCAGGCAGGGACCCCACAGAGCGCTACCAGGCGAGTGCTGTGCGTGGTCACATCCTGACTCCTTGCATCCCACTGTGAATTCCCTGCCTGCCTTGGCAGCCTCCCAAGATGCCCGGGCAGTGCAGTTTGGCACAAGATGGGGCAGGAGACAGGTAAACTTGCCGGGTCTCAGTTCCACCCCAGCTCCAGCCACGCTGCTCAGGATCAGGCCAAGCACAGTCACACTTGCACAGCTCACCCCTTTTCCAAACAGTCCTCCAGGAAGCAGCAGGTTGTGGTGGGACGCTCCCATGCACCAGGGCATGGAGGAGCAGGAGCTGCTGCTGCTTTCTTCTCCACTCAGAGTCGCCAGGAAAAGCCCATGCTTCTCCTGCCAGAGCATATTTCATTCCTCTGCTAACCTGACCTTATTTAGTTCATTATAAGCCCCCAGGACATTGCAACTGTAACTTAAAAGGAAAAAGAAGATGAAGAAAAAAAAAAAAAAGCCTAACAAAAACACAAACCTTTTCTCTGATCAATAGTGCAGGCAACTGGAAAAGGTATAATTCAATTTGTCAGCACACAGTTATTAGTTACTGTGATGGAGCCCTTTCTCCCAGCCCTGCTTCCCTCGATGCTCCTGATGCTGCTGTCCCCAGGGTATGGAGCAGCCCACAGTGTGACAGGGAACCGGGGAAGGGCTGAGACCCAGCACAGCCATACAGGAGCTAATAGAGTTGTGACCTGGGAGTCCAGGCTTCACTGCACCTGGGAGAGGGAAAAGGCAGGGAAACAGAGATTCCTGTGTTGAAGGCAGTGAGGACTCTACTTCATCCTTCCCTCAGCTTTGCAAACTCCCCTCCCTGGGCACACACAGTGTTTAAGGGTTCTCACACATCCATCCTTTCCTTGACATGCCAGTGCAGCTGCTCTTCCCAAGCGTGTCCTTCCCTGCTGCAACCCTTTTGAATGTTTATAAAGCTACATTCGTCCTCAGCAAGAACTGCCCAGGGGACTATTCCCAGCCTCGTGTTCTAAAGTTCCCCTCCCTCCCCTGTCCCCCAGCTTCCTTCTCCCAAGGGATGGTAGGAGAGCTAGTGTCCCCAGAGGGCTCTGCTATGGGCGAGACCAGCAGGAAGTGAAACATGCTGGGACGTGCATGGCCTCAGAAGGAATCAATTACCATAGGAGCCAAGGGGTCAGAGGCTTTGGGGAGCCTTTTCACGTGCCTTCCATGGCTTTCCATCAGCAGTCTAGCCTGAAATTATATCCCACTGCTCCTGAGAGCAGTGCAAGTGGAGGGGAAAGATGCATAGCCCATCGGTAGCTGTAAATGCCAGTGGCTTTTACATGTGCCAATGCTCCTTGCCCATCCCTTGGCACAGGGTCCAAGGTCCCAAGATGCCACTGTGGAGCTGAGTGTGTCCATTGGTTCCCACCGCACTGTTGGAACCCCTGAGAAAGAGGCAATTTTAGCAACACTCAGCTCAGCTCCCTCCCTGCTCTCCTCCCCCAACTCCTTCACCAGGGAAACCTCCAGATACACATCCAGAGATGTCTCTTTCCATTTGTTGATGTCGACAGGCATATCACACACACATTCATTATTTAATCTACCTTTGAATTGGGCTAAATAGTTCTAACGATAATTACAGAGCATTTGTATTTATAGAAAACCATCATGCACGATCTGCATTCGCACAGATAATGCCACTATGATCTATAAATAGGTAAGGGATGGTGTAGGAAGACAGATGACACTCCCAGTCGCCATGAAATGCAAAATGCATGGATGGCCGAGCCACACAGAGAGCTATTACGGCTCTTCTTTGGACCACACCACAAACAGAGCTGATGCCCAGCTGAGCAGCCACGCGGCATCCTAAGGAAAAGAACAGAGGCAGGAGCAGACCTACCAGTGGGGCACGGCCAGAGTGATGGCAGACCAGCTCCAGGGATGCAGAATGGGGAGGGGATCAAGGGGAACAGGAGCAGGGGGAAATGGGATGCACTCTGTGCTGCCTGGCACAAAATCTCAGAGCCCTAGAGGAAGAGTGAGGTGAGGGTGGGGGAGCTGCAGGGCAGGAGAGAAGGGAGAGAGGACGGATGCACTGTTCCTCTTCCCACAGCAACAAAAGCTTTACAGCAGCATATGATTTTATCCCCAGCATTACAGAGGTAGAGCTTCTCCAAGCTGCAGCCCTTGGAGTCAAGACACAGGAAGCTCGGCTTTCCTCAGAAACCAAGGGAAAAGGAAAGAGGCCAGCACACCCACCTGGGCAGGAATGCTGGAGAACGTGGAAACACCAGCCTCCAACTCCAGGCAGAAAACACAAGGAAGTTAAATTTTAATATTTACTCGCTTTTAAAATACCCTTATGCCTCTGGAGTGGGAACCGGACAGCACCGTGATTTGGAAAAACTCGTGCAAGACAGCATTAGCACTATTTTGGTGGTCCCTATCCTCGCCCCTGCAAAACTTTTTTGGCATGTCTCAGGCTTTAATTCTCTGCTAGCACAGAGTCCCAGCTCAGGTGTGATGCAGAGACCCTTCAAGTGAGCCACAAAGCCATTTCACAGGTGAGCTGGTGCTCAAGAAAGGCAGGACCATATGGAATGCTGCCCAGTGCCATGGAACTGATGCACTGCCTATTCCCACACATGCACACACACGAATTATGAGTACTTCTATTGCATTAGTGCCTGGAAATTTAATTCCAGTCATATCCCATTCAGTGAGATACTGCACAGATACAGACCAAGCAGCATTTATTTTTTTTTTCCTAGAGAGAAAAGCTGTTTTTCTCTGCACATTGGTTTAAAGCAAACACAGCCAGAGGCTGCACATGCCTGAGTAATGGCCTGTGACCACGCCAGTGAGAAGGAGAGAGCTGGCAGCACAGTGCCCGGGATCACTGGCTTTGAGATCTCCTCCTGCTGCCCCTGTAATGGATCGGCTCAAGCCTGCTCTGCAGAGACCATGCTCTGCAGGATGAATAGTCCAATCCAGGCCCTGTATTTCTTCACTCTGGGGCTTTAGGTTGCCTTTTCCTCGCTGCTAATTTACAAGCAAATATTTAGCCATCTGGCAGCCCTGTCCAGCAGGCAGCAAAGCAAACTGTTTGGCTTTGCTGCGGAAAGGGCGAAGTTGACATTAAACTTCTCTCCCTGAATGCTGGGCACCCCCTTCTGACACAATTTCCACCATTTGGCAAAGTGCTCCTCTGCCATCTGCCTGGAGAACTCTCCAAAGGGCACGGAGCCTGCTAAATATAGCCAAGAAGCTTAGCAAACATTTTCAGCTAGTCTGGGAAGACTTCTCCCAAAGTTACACCTTCCTCGGCCCATCTCCCTTGCCTGTGACGTCTCAGATATCCTTAAACCACCTCTGCGTTTTTCAGTCCCATTTCCTCTTTGGAGTCTTTCCTTTCCCCATTCCCTTCTCACTACCACTCTTCACCTCTACTTTTACAGTTGATTTCTCCTAACACTTCCCTTCACACCCGGAGGAGGGCTCTTCTAGATGATGCCAGTGCTCCTTTCCCAGCCCACAGATCCCCAGATGCAGAGAGGGAGATGACACAGCCTGAGTATGCATTTGCTTCTCCAGAACCAACTTCTGCATGCAACACCCCTCCTTCTCACCAGCTCTTGCCCATGGGGGGCCTTGCTGACAGCTCCCCCACACTTGGGGTGCACAGCATGTCTGTATGGGTGACCCTCTCTTTGGTGACCCAGCCAGCAGCCCGTGCCAGGCTGATTTTTCCATTCCTGTGTCAAGATCCACTGCCTCAGTAGCCAACCTCTGGCTGACATGGAGGACAGGCAGTTCCACAAGGCCCTCCTTGCACATCTATCCACTGATTACTCCTTTTCCCAGGAAGGGACAAGGCCAGCTGCCTCCTTCTGGCCCAATTTTAACCTTTCCCACCAAGAACAGGGACCAGAAGCAGTATTCCTCATGGCACCACTGGCCTGTGAAGAATAAGGAAACCTACTGTAGGGTTGGTCTGAGCCACATTTACAGACTTCAGGCAGCTTGATCCCATCATATCTGTTTCCCTGGAGAAGGAAGAGCCGTCTACTTGTGTTTTATCACAGCAAACAAAACACAGAGAAAGACAAACAAGCACCCAGCATCCTGGGCATGGACATGCTTGGCACGAAGACAGCCCTTGCTGCTGCAGGGGAGTGTTAACTGTGTAGTTTCCTCCTTAGGAGAGGAGAGAAAGAGGAAAGAAACAAAGGGGGGAAAAAAAACCCACAGGAAACAAATGCCCTTTAACAAGGAACTCTCGTGTTCAGTCATAGGTAAAAGACAGGAGAAGAGGGGGGAGAAAGAGAGAGAGAGAGAGGAAAGGAGAGACAATAGATAGCAGATTACTATTTCCTCTTCAAATATTTATTTTCAGGTCTGCCTTGGAGTGCTTCTTATTGATATATAGAGCCTTACTGTGCTGCAGTTTGTAAGCTCCTGCTGCACATGTTCACAGCACTGCCTCATCTGGATGGCTGGAGCTGCTGGGAATTCCCATGAGCCCAGTGCCAGAGTCCACAGAGGGCAGCTCTCCTTTGGGTCCCCTCACCCCCAGGCATCCCACCATGCTCTCCAGTTCTCCATTCTGAGCCCAGCTCCAGGCATCTGAGGACTTTACCTCCTCCAGGTGCTGTGCTGGACTCTACCCTGGCACCTCAGAACACCCAGTTCAGCTCCAACCCTCACTTTCTGGCCAAGGCACAAGACAGCCTTGGAGCTGTGGCCCTGACCAGGCACTCCTCAGTATTTTGAACTCCCTCAGTACTTTCCAGGATGCCATCAGGGCAGCAGAGGTGGCCTACGTGGAGATGAGAGATTCTGCAGCCAGTTATGCAGGTGAGCTGAATATAGTGACCAAGCACAGTGGTAGAGAGCACCAGTCTGCTGGAAGTGACATATCTTGGAGGAGAGCCAGAGTTGACATCCTGGTCACAGACAGCAATTAAGAAATTAAGCTATCAGAGAGGCTTTTTGGGAGGGGTGAGTGTCTGTGGTTTGGTCAGATGCCAGAGCAGGTCAATAACATTTGTCCTTCTTGCTGCAGATGGAGATTTTTCCTCTGCCCTTGATCCCAACACAGCAGCACAGCTCCCTCCTCCCAGCACCACACACCACAGAGGACACGCAGTATCAGAGAGGGAGAACATCAGAGAGGAGACTGCAGGGCAGTGACAGCGAGGAGAGGGGTTGGACAGAAACTACCTCGAGTTCTTAGACCTGGCAAAAACAGCTTCACCTGCCCCTGAACTACAATCCCTAGCTACAGCACATCCCTTCTGCAGGGAAGGATGGGAATCTTCAGCAATGCTCCCCGAGGAGATTCCAGGGGTTCCCCATGCGTCCTGTATCCACTGTGCAAGAGAAAAGTCATGGACAGGGCCAGTCACACCCAGGGAATGTTGCTATGGGCCACACAGTGCTGCATGTAGTGCATCCAGATCAGTTCCTGGAGTGGATATCAAAAGCACCCCATCCATTATCTGAACCACTGCCATCCTCCAAATGATGGGGCCTCTGGGTCACAGGGAAAGTTATTCAGTCAACTAGAATCCCTGATCATTCCCATCTTGTGCACAGCTCAGCTTCACATACCAGGTACCAGAAACCAGGAGAGCCACAGTACATCTGCTCTGCAACAAGCTCACAGCCTCTTGCTGGCCATTAAATTGCATATCTTGAAACTGAAAGAACTGTGTTTCCTTCTCTCAAAGACTGTGCTGGGAACCCCACGGAGAGACCCATGGTGTCACACATCCATGTGGGATGGAACTCACCCCCACGCCTCTCCTGGTGCAAGCACACACAGCTCTGGCACAGCAAACACCGTGTCCTCCTCCCCATCTCACCTCTCAGCAGTGTTCCTCTTGCGCTCTCCCAGCCCAGCCCCATGTGCACATCTGCACTTGCACGCCTGCAGCCACACACAGACAGCTTCCTTTCTGTGCTGGGCCTGAGAAATATTGATTTCTTTCCCCCTGCAATATTTCGCTTGGCTGAGCAGATTTAGAATTGAAGAGTCAGACTCTGCCTAGAGACCAGAACCATATTTAATTCCACGGTTTAAGAGGCCCTGGAGCAGGTTCTTCTTATTTTAAACTACCAGTCCATTTAAAAGCAAGTGACATTTCAGGGGGGATGGGGTGGGAGGTGGCTGGTGCTCTCTGCCTCAGTCCAGCCAGCACTGGGAAGAGCTTTGCAGCTCTGCTGCTGCTGCACCCCCACAGCCCCATCAGCTGCTCTGCCTGTGCCAATGAGAGGCGAGGGGTGGTGGTGAGCTCACCACCAAAGCCCAGGAGACCTGCTTCCATGTCTTTCTAATCGAGAAGAAATGAGAGGAATAAGAGAAAGCAGAAAGGCAAGGTGTGAAAACCTCTGATGAAAATTGCTCGGTGCATTGAGGTTTTGGGATTCATATTGCCTGTTCCTGTACTAGGCTCTGCTCACGGAGCCAAGCCCTCAGTAAGGAGCAATTTGCAGAGAACAAAGACACAGAGCCTTGGCCAGAGGATGACCCCTCACGGTGCCTGATCACAGAGCAGTGCTGCTGGGGAGCAGAGCTGTGCACATCCACCTCCAGAGAAACTGCTGTAAGTCAGGGCAGCCGCTGCTCTCCACAGCTCCCAACCACACAGCCTCACCACAGATTTCCAGAGGAGATGCAACAGATTTTATAGGGAGAAAGGGGGGGGAAATACAATAGCAAAGGCTTGCCCAAGCCATCTGTGAGCCTCTGCCAGGTCCAAGCAGATGGGCACACACACATTACCCTCTCCATGCTACACAGAGCATGTCTGCTACCCAACACACCAGCAGAGAGAAGCCAAGTGTCCCCAGGATGAAGGGTCCATCTCAACAGGATGGGGTGCAGGTGAAATAAGCCCTGCCAAGAAATGGCTGAATGGATGCTGGAGAAAAGCAAAGGAAGCACAGGTCCGTACACACTGCTCAACTCTCCATACCACATATCTAAGGTCTCACAGCACAGGTTTGGCTCCACTGCTGTCACGCTGCCCTGGCTAAGGTGGTTTGAGCACACAAACATCCACTGTCCCCTCTGCCCTAAGGTACCAATTCCAAGGCCCCGCCATGCCCAGCCATCCCCAGGGGCCCTGCAACCTGCCCAGAGTGACAGGCCAAGAGATGCTCTTCACAGCCTCTAAATAATGAAGACACAGGGTGCCAGACACCCCAAGGGCACATGTGTGTCCACATGTACAAACATGTCACTGAACAGAAAGAGGTTACTGACATGACTGAGTGCTGTTCCCAGGGCTTCCACAGTAGGTTGCAGCAAGCTCCCGGCGCTGCTCCTGCTCACACTGGGAAGGCAGAGCACCAGAGAGCTGTTTCCTCTGGCTGGGAGTTGAGCCCAGTGGGACTGTGGTTTGCAGTCCTGGCAGCTACAATTCAGCAGGAGCCGTGATTCACAGCAGGGAGAGCTGCAGGCTCCCAGGGGCCGGGGGTGAAGGCAGCCCCCGGGGGCTGTGGTGGGGGCTCAGGACAGCTGTGGTACAGGGAGATGTAGCACCAACCACAGCAGCCATGCATTAGCTCTCTGTGGTCAGCTATGACACAACAACGTCCTTAGCTGTGGCATTGTATTTTGACTGAAGCAGACAAGCAGGGAAATGAAAATGGATCCTTTTATATAAGCTCCCATACATGCTGTAACAGCTTCTTGGCAGCTCTGCTCCTTGCTGGTGCTCAGGTACAGGGCAAACAGAGGTTGCACAGGGATTGCAAACTGCTCCTGGCCCTAAAAGCATCCATTTGGGCAGCGGGATGACACCCCACAGGGAGACAGGCAGGGTGTGTCCTATGCAGGAACATGACAAAAAGCCTGGTTTGGACCTGGTGCTCAGCTGGCCATTGCTAAAGGCTGTGGGGTATTGATGCCATAGGGCTCCCAAAGGGGAGCTTAAACCCAGGCTCATCTACCTGGATAATACCAGGCACAGGCAACTCTAGCAAGATTTGGTAACTTCAGTACACAACAGGACCAGCCAGGGCTGCTGAGGGTTTGGATCCAAGGAGGTCACATATGGAGGGCTCTGTAGCAACCCACCTTGCCTGGGGAAAGGTCTGAGTGAAGAGGCAACAGCTGAGACACAGACCAGGAGGAATGGAAGAGCACAATTAGCTGTGGTGAAAGCCAAGGCTGTGAAATCCCATTACCATTAGTGTAACTGTTATTGCAATTATTATTTTTTCATATTTTTGACAATTCAGTAAGAACTAGCTTAACAGAAGAAAACATTTTCTGTTAAATGTTGGTGAATCCAAAACATAGACAAGCACAATGACCTTTCACTTTACACCTGGATATTGTCAAGGACTTACCTAGTTCTTTAAAATAAAAACTTGCCAACCGGTTTTCTTTCTAAAGGAAAGTAGCAATTACTTTATAGAGAAAACAGCACAATGAAACCCTGGGACATTTTCCTTTTTTTTTTTTTGGTCTTTTTCAAACAAACAATTCAGCAGAACAGAGACAAGTCTGCAAATACTCTCTGGTGGTAAAGGTGCACTTTTCTCAACAAGAGCCACCAGAACAAGGAGATTCTGCATTAGTGTGGCCAGCAGGAACCAGGGCAATGACTGTGCCACTGGTGAGGCCACACCTAGAATCCTGGGTTCAGTTTTGGGCCCCCCACTACAAGAAAGACACTGAGGTGCTGGAACACGCCCAGAGAAGGGCAACAGAACTGGCAAAGCGTTTGGAGCATGAGTCTGATGAGGAGCAGCTGATGGAGCTGGGGGGACTCAACCTGGAGAACAGGAGGCTCAGAGGGGACCTTATTTTATCTACAATTACCTGATAGGAGGTTATGGGCAGGTGGGGGTTGATAGGATGAGAGGAAATGGCCTCAAGTTGCACCAGGGGATGTTTAGATTGGAAATCAGGGAAAATTTCTTCAGCCAAAGGGTTGTCAGGCTGCCCAGGGAACTGGTGGAGTCACCATGCCTGGAGCTATTTAAAAGACACGTAGATGTGTCAGTTGGGGACATGGTTTAGTAGTGGGCTTGGCAGTGGTGGGTTAGTGGTTGAACTCAATGATCTTAGAGGTATTTTCCAGCCTAAACAATTTTATACCTTGATCTGCTGAGACCGGTTGGTGTCACCAGAGCTACTGACAGTTTTGGCACATGGGCACAGCTGGGGTACCCCTCCTCCTTCCCCCACCCACCCAGAGAACCAGCACAGGCAGTAAATATCCATAATGAAATGGCTTTAAAGAACAAAGAATATATAAGGACAAAGTCGGAATGAATTAAAAATAAGTATATAAAAATAACAAAACCCCATTGAAATTAGCTAAACTGTTAAACGAATAAAAAGGTATTAAATAAAGTTTCCTGAATGTCAAGTTGACACAGTTTTTATGTTCAGGCAAGGAAATGAGTCTCTTGAGTAAATCTCCCCACTCCAGGGCTAGGCATTAGAGGCTTTCTGGGGGGTGTCACAGGCTGAGGTCCCTTTGATCTGGGCTGCTGGATGCAGCACACATCTCCCAGCCTGGCTGCCCCACTCCTGCATCCATGCCATGGGGATGGCACATCGGGGATGGCCAAAGCCAGGGCTCTGTGTGGAGAGCTGAGCCTCTCCAGCACTACCCAAATGCCCCCTTGTGGGTCTTTTTATCAGGGTACCTTTGCGTGCTGCCTTGCCATCACTCCTCCAAGCAGGACAAAGCAGTGGAGCTGCTCTCTGTCACACCTCCACTTTTCACCTCTCCCGCAGGCACCACCAGCAAATTTCCCTCTCTGGGGAAAGCAGCTTTCTTTAGTAGCATGTTACCTGCCAAGGGCTCTTCCTCAGCACCTTCTGAAGTGAGTGAAACCTTTCTTTCTGGGGATGAGGGGAATGCTCCCTCCTGTGGCAAACACTGCCAGCCCCACTCCCTGGCGTGAGGAGCCCCAAAGACGGCCTGGCTCTCTCACTCCCCAGACCTACAGAGCAAACACCCAGCTGCTCAGAAGCACCACGCAGACTGGTGACATTATTTCATGCCTGCAAGGACATTTATGGGAGATAACTATGGATGTATACATTTCTGGAATTCTCCTGTGCTTTGTATATAATAAATATATAACCCATGAACTTAACCAATGCAGTACTGACAAACCCATCAAATGAAGCAATTTGTCTCAGACAGTTGCCTGAGCTGTCTCCAGTGTTGCTCTCTCACCACTGACAATAAGAGGCTCTTAAGTGTCCTGAAATTATACTGCGAGCTCACCAATGCTCTCACCTCCACCTTCCCTCCTCTCCCTCAAGCTCCTTCTCTTCTTTCTCCAGCAAAACACTCTCTTACACAAATAAACAGGCAGGGAGGCACAAAAGGCATTTTGTTTAGCATTTCAACACAACCACATATTTCTCATTCAAATATTCAGCCGTATCCTTCAGAGTTCAAAAGCGCAGCACCGAAACGAGGCGAAGCACGAACATCCCAAGCCAATAAGCTCAACGTTCCCTTTCACTCCTGTTCTGCCTGAGGAAGCAGATGAGAAATCCATCAACGCCACCACGGTGGCTCCCAGGTGTCAGAGACACAGGATCCCTGTGCACACAGGTACACCTCTGTCACATCACCCATCTCTGCACAGAGGCCTGCACTGCCAGGGATTACATTAATGGTCATTAAGGCCTTTATGAGTGATGCCTATACAACCAGGGGGTTGTAAGATCCAGATGCTGTAAGGGGTTGGTACATCCTGGACCAACCAGAGAAAGCTTGCTGCTCCCAGAAACCTGGAGTGGGGTCTGGCCCAAGGAAAGGTCACCGTGTGCTGCACCAGCACCCAGAGAAGCCACAGCTCGCTGCACAGGGAGGAAGAAGATGCAGCTGTGCTGCTTCTCTAGTGCACAGCATCCTCCAGTGCTGGAGCATCCCTGCCACCTTCACACACTGGAGCTATGCAGGGAGGATGAATGGATGAAACAGTGCAACCCTGCCACAAAACACACCCATAACCCCCGCCATGCACCTCTGCCTTTGAGCCAGAGACCACACCTGGTCAGCCTGTACTGCACCACAGGTTCACATTTGTTAACAGGGACCAGCTTCCCTGCATAACCACCTTCATGACTCCAGCCCTCCTTCCACCCCAAACAGCCTTTCACCGTGGGACATGTTGGGACAACAGGGCTGAGCCCTGACAGCCGCCTGCTCCTCTCCCCACCTCAGTGAAGAGGATGCTCAGCAGGAGCCATGGGTTTTGGCATGTTAACTGTATAATATATGAACTCGTACCAGTTTTATAAGCCCCTTCTGGCTCAAATCACATTGTAATTCTGAACAGTCTTAAACTCATTTAAATCCTAATAAAAGCACCGCCCTGCATTTGCTGCTCGCTGGTCCCTGCAGCTGCTGTGACAGCAGTTCCCATGGAATTGATAATGCTTGGGATGCTGTACACCGGAAGCCATCCCTCACAGGAGGGGTCTGGACACACATTTAATAGGACAATTGAAAACACAGATGCAGGAAATGGACCTCCAGGCTGACCCAGGATAATTCACAGAGCAATTGCGTGTCAAAGCCTTCACGCAGGAGAGCAGCAGCAGCACCAGCGCTGAAACCTCAGTGTCCCACCTCCTCTGGGATGCCAGAGGAGACCCAGACCAGGCAAAAGGCACCTGCAGAGAGCACCGGGAGGGGGTTTAAAAGAGGATGGGGAACGACTGATGAAGCACCAGCCAGCAACAAGCCTGGGTCCTGCAGGAAGCTCGTGCATGAACGACACCAGTGCACCCGGGGGCAGGCAAGGACAGGCACAAGAACCTGCCCTGGTTTTCCATGTGTCTCGGGGTGCTGGTGACAAGGGGGGGGTTGCTGCCACAGCTTGGAGGCCACAGGGAAGGCACTGGGACTGTATCTCAGTGCATCCTCCCCGCCCCCCCCAGGCCACTTGCACCTTCCCTCCCAAACACTGTCAAGTGGCATGTGCTCCAGCAAGAGACTGGCTGACAGTGTACCCAAGAGCCAGCCCATATGGCTCTCCCGCTCCACCACAGGCATAGCAGGTCTGTGCTGACTCAGGCCCTGCCCATGGTCTCCCTTCCCAGCTCTGCTGCCCCAGTGCTCTCTGCAACATCCATGCACCCCCTTCACAACCTCTTGCTTCTCCTCCAGGTTCAGCCCTGCTCCATTTCCCATCCCTCCATCCCACTTGCCCAGTGCTTTATGCCTGGCTGGTTTTGGTGATGACATTAATAGGCTCCCCTGAAACAGTGAGATTATGAGCTATATCCTTCCAGCTACAGAAATACTAATTATTACTGAGATAAATGGAAATATCAATGATGAAAGTCGATATTATTGCCTTCTTTGTTCCTGTTTGTTTTATTTGTAGATGAAAGAACCACTCAGGCCGTCTCCCCAGGATGTGGCCAGAAGCTGGAACAGCTCCTCTTGGCAGGCTCATCCAGAGCTGTGCTCCTATAAGAAATCATACTGCACAAATGCTTGCAAAGGGCTCTCTAAATCAGCAGGTTTCCAAAGCAGGCATTGTCTTTGATTGATTCATAAAACTGGAGCTGACTCGGTTCCCCACTCCAGAACCAGGCGAGGGAGGATTTAAGGGAGGGAAAGGTGTAATGTGGGTGGAAGTGATTAATTGCGGAACATGGCACAGCACTGAGAACGCTCCACAGTTTGGCTGCGTTTGATGCTCAACGCCTTCATCCTCCTCACTAAGATGAGAACCAAGATCCCCTCCCAGGCTCTGACAGGGATTCCTGGGCAAGTCCCATAGCCCTGCTGTGGCCAGGCAAGTGCTTACAACATCAACATTGCCTTCATCAGCAAGTCTTCTCCCTCAGCATGTTCTGAGTCAGAGCTGCTGATTTTGGTGACAAGAGACCTTTTCTTTCTTTTTTTTTTTTTTTTTTTAGAGCCCTATTAGTCTCACAGAGCTAACAGAGCTAAGAGTGAGTGAATGGGATGCTAATTTTGGATCACACTTAACAGCCTAACAGCTTCCTGGAGCAGCCCCTCCCTACAGGCAAGACATGCACTCCTGGCAGCCCCAACCCACCACTGCATTCCCCACAGCCACAGGAGGCAGGACACAGTCACGAGGGAGGTGTGGCGTGCACCAGGGACATTTTTTTTGTTCCAAGTACACCCTAATACATTGTCAAATTGCCTCCAATCTCTTCCAAACCCTCAGTCCATCAGCAGCAAATATTCATGGGAACAAGCCAGCCTCCTGACTCTCAACTCACTCATCTCCAGGGATCAATGCATGGATCACCTCCCTGCAGTGAATACAAGCCATCCCAGCCCCTCTGTGCTAACCAGGACAAACACTCCTGCTGCCTCTCTCCGAGTGCAATAAGACCAGGAGAAATGAAAGCCTTGCAGGAGTAATTATAACAGTCATTAAAAAGCAGTCAGTCCATCCTGAGTATTTCATAGAGGGTAAATTTTTATAAAAAAATAAAACCCTTTTCTAAAACCCCTCCCTGCCTCTTGGTGCATGTTAGGGTGCAATTAAGCAGAAAGTATCAGTGCATAAACCTAAAGAAACAGACTGCCACGCGCACCCAGCTCTGCTCTCGCTTCTTCCCTGTGGTTAACATTGATGTGACATCTCAAAGCTGTATGTGCAAGGCACAATCCCCCATCCCAAGACAGGGAAGAACTAGCTCAACTGCTAGAAGACCTCAAAAACCTCTCAGTCTCACACAGTACCCAGATTCCTCTCACAAATAGTCCCTGATAAAGCTCACAGGTACTGGAAAGCCTAGAGCATCAAGGCACCCTGCATCAAATATCACCACTGGGCTCTGCAGAGCTGCTGGACCATGGTGGTGGCATCCAGGTTTGCCCCCCAGGCCAGCAGATGCACTCATGGTGCCGCCCTTGGGCTGCAGAGCTTGGCTCCTTGCCTGGTTTAATGGTCTTTTTGCATAATTAATTATTACTTTTAACAACAAAAATACCTTAATAGTTTTGTCAGCCCTCAGAGCGAGATTCTTGGAAAGAAATCTAGTTTAATCCAGAGAGCCAGGTAGAAACCAGGTAAGGTACGGAAAAGAAATTCAGGGCTTTTCTTGGCAATGCTGAGGTCACAGACACCTCTCCCTCTCTAACATTCCTTCCTCCAGCCTGGTGCTCTCTCAGCTCTTACAGCCACCCTGTTTAACCACCAGCATTTGGGCCAGCTGAAAGACAAGAGTGCCCCTGGAGTCCCCACTGTCCCTTGCACCTTTCCTGGGGACAGTCCCAACACTGCTGACACTCCTACAGGAGACCTCCCCTCCTGGGGGTACCAGGCTTTTGAAGTAACCTTGATAGTGAAAACTTGCCTTTCCATAGTGAAAATCCGAGACGCTTCACAGAGTGTTTTTGCGGCCACATCACCAGAGCTAGCAACACTGGAGAGGACAGGGAAGATTTTTTTTTTGGAGCATTTATGGCATACACATTCAGAGAGGAAGAGAAACATCCCTCGGAAACCACAGCAGTTCAAAGATTTGCTCTGTTTAAACACTAAAAATTCATGCATTAAAAATCCACTCAGGCTCAGCCCAGCCTCAGAATTAAATAAAGCCTCTGACCACATCATCCAGCCCCAAGGTTTTCAGGCTCCTTTTGGAGAGGGCTTATATGCCTACTGGATGCCCTGCACCCAGCACCACATCATGCTTCCCTCCAAGCTTTGGGGCAGGACAAGGGTCTTTGCACTGACTCTGGGGTGTTTGGGACCCCAGTTGTGCCTGGCTGCCTTGTCTTGCACTGCTTAGAAACTGGCCACCCCCCCACACACACTATCCCAAATTCCTTAGGAAATAACTTCTTTCTTTCCTTTTCTCAAAGGAAAAAAAGCAGAAGAAAAAACAAAACCACCTCATTTTCTAAATACTGTTCTTAGGAAAAATCTTCAGTTTTGCAAATAGCACAGTGGAAAAAAAATACCCAAATCCAAACGGACCAGATGGCACTCAGTACTTGTATTTTCAGGGAGGATTTCAACCAGCAGGATCATTTCCCAGAAGAATTTTAGTTTAATAGAAGATCACTAAGAATAAATGCACTTCAGGGCTTGCTGTTGAAAAGGTGTTTTGACAAAAAACTGCTATTTCCATGGCCTCTCCACTTGCTCTGTCAGACCTGGCACAGAGGGAGCTCCTCTGACTGAGCATCCTTCACACACACCTTTTCCCAGAGTCCAATCCACACAGAGCACCTGTGGGAGCAGGAAGAGACAGGTGTCTGGGCTCATTCCTGCTTACTATAAAATGGGAAACAGCAACAAGAAGCTAGAAGAACCTCTCTGTGAAGCTGGAAACGCCTCCCTGCAGGCTCCTCTCGTGCAGGAATGTGAGGCAAGGTGAGGACAGCATGCCTATGCAGCCTGCTCTTTGCTTTGAGCGAAGAACACAACAGAGAGGGGAAATAATATATCTGAGTGTGAAAGACAGTTCTGCCTCACTGTTTTGATTCCCTTTTTCTCTGAACCAGGCGTGGGGCACTGCCTCTAGACAGCCCCAAGTGAGCCCCTGCACTCTCCCCCTTAGGTAGAAGGGTTCCTCCCAGTGGCACCACTCCTGCTGAGCAGAGATCCCAGCACGCTCCATCTTCTACCACCTTGGACAACATCCAGTTTCAACAATCCCTCCCCCAGCTCCGGCAGATAAAAAATTGCTTGAATCATCCTAATTTTTTTTTTTTTTTTTTTTCATTAGGAAACCAAATTCTGCTCTTCACTGAGAGATCCTCTTTATTCTCTCTCGAGGACTGACACCCCAGGAAATTGCCTCAGCCCAGTCAGCTCTGATGTTTGCTGTCTCACGCATCGGCTGCATCAAGCTGACAACTCCCAGATTTCAGCTGAGGATGTGGACGTACAGTACAAGCTGAAACTTGTTTCTGTCTCTTTTAACTGTCCTGGCAAGAGCACTGGGAGGAGGCTGAGCCCGTGAAGGGTGTGTGGGAGCCGTGCAACAGCGACAGAGACATCGCAAAAACCATGACTTTTGGAGGACCCTCTCACCCGCCCTCCCCTGGAATATGAAGCCACTCCTGCCCAGCATTCCCAAAATGCAGCACCTCACTGTCCATGCTGGATCACTCCATGAGGGCAGCATTTGCCCCTTGCTGATGTAAAACAAATTGCAGCAAACCCACCTTAGCAGAGCCACATGATCCCATCATGAAGCCCTTTCTCAGAAGTATTGCCATCCAAATACTCATTTTAGATGCCTTTCCCGCCAGCAGAACGCTCCCCTGTACCGGCATGATGGATTGAACATTTCTTCCCCAGCCCAGATACTAGCTGGAAAGCTGCACTGCCTTACCCCTAGGAGGGTGGGGAAGCAGCCTTGGACTAAGGTGGAAGGAAAAGGCATATCTACCACACTTACAGCAATGGAAATCAGTCCAGTCCCAGACTCAGCACGACAGAGGCACGTGAGTGCCATGCTCAGTAATACACCACCACAGCAAGCTTATGTGCCACCTACCTGGGTCAGATGAAGGCAGGATGTTGGGGGATTGGATGCCAGAGGCACACTGGGCTTTGGCCTCTCCTCTGCTTTCCACTCATGCACTGTGGGAGAAATTATACCAAAAGTAGGACTTTAAACCTGGCATTTGAGAGACAAGCAGAAGAGAAATTAAAAAGCTGTGATCGCTTCCCCCCCCCCCTCTCCCTCCTGAAACTGAGCTCAGGCAAGTTTAATCTTCATCTGAGCTGATATTTAAAATCAGGCTGCAACAGACAGAAAAACACAACTACCAAAATTTAGTGGCCCCGCTGCTGAAAGGCCAAAAATGAACTGTTTAACAGAGCCATTTTCCCACAGAAATAGAGCAGGTCTGTACTTAGTAGAGCATTGATCTGCTGACAGCTACCAGGACAGATTTGGGCCAGAGCACCTGGGAATTGTTTGCTGTGATCTCTCAAGAAGCACATGCATGCAAAACCCCTCAGAAAAACACTGTTTTAAGACAGTTCTGTAGCTGACTGAGATCATACAACACTCCCTGGCCAGCACAGGCTCACACCACCCTCCATAAGCCTCAGGCAGCATCCCTGTATCCCAGCTAAATGCTTCACACGGGACAGGAAGTGCAAACATCACCCAAACACGCAGTTGCAAAAGGGCCTCACAGCTCAGGACCCCAGGGATGAGGCACAAGGCTCTGACTGGGGGCACTGCATCCCACAGACCCAGGAGTTTTGAGCTTTCACCCAAAAATGCCCTGGGATTTGGAGATTCCCTGCTTCAGCCACAGCAAAGCACTGTCACAACTCCACAGGGACAACAGGCTGGGTCCTGAGAGATTCCAGGAGCTCCAGTCCAGCCAAGGGGTGCACAGGCTGCCAGCACTGGAGCACCCAAATTGGTCACATCCAGACCTCAGGCTCACCTCCCCGCTGCTGCCACAGCAACAGTATGTGCTGGCAAGGGGGGAGCGCAAGTACCATAGCTTTAACTCTCCTGCCAGGTGTGGAAACAAGTGTCCCACATTTACCTCTTCTCCTGCCAGAACCCATTTCCCATCACAATTTTTGCTGTTTCAGGAAGTGAGGTCAAAGCAGGGGATTGCATTCCTTTTTTCTGGGAATAAAAGGTAATTTCTCTGAATCCTGAGCACCTCCACAAACCAGGGGCACAGAGGTGTCTCAGGAGATATGAGCACTGCTGGAGGAGCTCCGGTCCCACATGGGACTCTGTCTGCCCTTCCCAGCACAGGGACACAGCTTTGGGCTGGCCAGGAGCTTCTTGCCTACCCACAAGCTTTCCTGAACCGGTTATTACCCAAGATAACCTCAGAAAAGCAAAAGCATCTCACTTCCAGAGGTGTTGAGTGCCCTTGGGCACTCACTGGCTTCAAACCCAGATACTCTGCCCCAACCTTTGGCTAATTCTCACCATCACAGGGTATCCAAAACAGCAGCAGAGGAGACACTGACTTGGCAGATACATGGGACAGAGAAGGCACAGGTAAGGAGGGATGCAGTGCCCACCCCCTCCTGCATGTAACTCCTGCACAGACAGGATCTATAACACCAATTAATGGTTCACTGGGTTGGTTTTTTTTTTGGGGGGGGGTGGGGGGTTGTTCCTATTACTGACTACAACTCCTTATGAACTCCTACATTAGCAGATCTTACAATGATCCCCAAAGCTAAAAAAATTAACTTGTGCCAAAACTTGCAGCATGCCAATGCCTCTGCTTTAGGGGAATAGAAACTGCCCAATCACACCTCAAAGAACAGCTAGGTCCTAACATTATTCAAGAGCCTGCAGAAAGCATTGGAAAAATGGGAAATTACTTATTCAGTTTAGCTTTTCCTTTCACACGTCACTTATTTTAAAAGACTAAAAACATGTTTATGAGTTTAAGATATTTAAATGGATCAAAATCTGTTCAGCAAGGAAGGAAAACAACTCTCCCACCCCAAGCTTCTTGTGGGCTGGGACCTGCTTTTCAATCTTCCACCCACAGCAAATATTTCAAATCCTTTTTTAAACCGAAAGGCTGTTGCTGGAGACAGATCAGGGTGAGGACCTGTGGGGGGGGCTCTGCCACCACTCTCTGTCATTGCCACAAGCACCCCTTACCTAGAGTCACTCAGGGACACCTGAGCAAGGGGTCAGCTGGGAACAGGGGACAAAACAGGCATCTGTGTGTGGGGAGAGCACCCAGAGAAGATAAAATGCGAAGCTTTCCTTCCTCCTCCTCCTCCATCAGCAGGTTTCTATGAGGAGGATCAATGCAGCCCAATGTAACTGCACCGTTGTTCCATTTTTAATTAATGAAAGAAAAAACTAATCATTGAATTAAACTTCTCATTACTCCAGTTGAATACCCGCTAAGTAAATTTAATTACTGTATGAATTGGGTTTCTCCCTGGCTGTTTCATTAGCTACTGATAAAGATGGGAGGGAGGGGGCAAGAGAGGGAGAAATGAAAACAGAGAAAGAATGGAAGATGGGAATACTAAATGCAAACCCAGAAGTACATGATTCAGGAGGTTTTGGGGGCTTCCAGTAAGGGCCTGGGTAAAGACCCTCCCACACCAGGCTGGAGGAATTCCCTGTGGGATAAAACCACAGGGACAAGGTCCCACCACACTCTCCAGCACTGCCAGTCATGACCACCTGTAAAACAACCAACAGAGGTTTGGGCACAACCAGCTCCCCTTCAAACAAAGGCAGACACTGATTTCAGATCTGCAGCAACCCCTGAACCCTTCTGATCTCATGTACTTCTGAACAGCCAATATTTTTTTTTTTCCTCTGCAACAAAGGCAGCAGCCCTACAACACTTCAGCAGGGAGCTGGTGCTGACAGAAGCATGAGAGCACAGGAGAACAGATATCAAACACCTGCTGTCCCACCACGCTCCCAGACACCTGCCTGGAACACTGTGTTTGAAGCCTTCCTGCTGGAGTGGGAGTCCTGCACGCCCATGCTGCAGGGAGCCAGGATGCGCCAGCAGCACGCTCGTCCTTGGAAATCAGGGGAGGATGCCTTCCTGCAGTCCCCCATGTTGCTGCACAGGTTGTTTATGGCATGATTTTGGGGCTCTCCTGCTATGATTCAGTCCTCCTTTCTGACAAAGGGCATGAAGGATCACAGGAGAGGCAGTCCAGCAGCCCCCACCAAGCACACTTCGCTTCCAACACATGCCTCCTCATCCAGCAGTTCGAGGTGACATCAGGAGTAGACTGAGGGGAAGAGGGTGTAGTAAATGAAAAGCACAGCTTCTTCCTCTAATTAGGTAGTTTCAGCTGAGCTGAGGGGTTAGCCAGGTGCTCACAGTGATGGGATTTGGCAAGTATGGTCAGATCATCTCTTTGCCAATTACGGGGCCAAGAGGAGCCTATGCAGCTTCTTCTGCAGTCCCAAGGGAGGGTCTTGTTCACCACAAGGCACTGTCCCTCTGCCTTACACTGGCAGCTCGTGGCCCTCACAGTGCCCCACTGCTGCTCTTCTGCAAGCTGTGGTGCTCCAGGGAGATGGGGTTGTCCCTCATTCCCATCTCTTCACTACATCTGACCCCAAACCACGTTGACACATTTGAATCCAACCCTTCATGCTCTAGACACACAAACCAGCCACCCTCATCCCTTGCTCCCCCAGTCCTTTCCTGCTCTCCTCCTGTGCAGAGTGAGTTGCAAAAACCTTCTGGGCAGACCAGAAGGTCCCTTCAGTATCACATTTATCTCCTCAAGATGGACTTTTGCAAATGCCAGGTGGAGAAAACAGTTAACAGGCACAGATGCTGCTCTGCAGGGAGAAAATGGCACTGGGTGAGACCTGCCATGCCACCTCTGGCACCCAGCACAGGTCTAGACACCAGTGGCCACGACCACAGCCCTGGGAAGATGCTGGCTCTGGGGTGAGCTTAGCACAGCAGGCTCTGCTCTCCTCTCCAGCACAAGCTTTCTGTCGCAGCTAAAATTAGTTCCCACAGTCTCCTGCCATCACCAAAGTTACTGGTACAAACATGTTCTGCCACTGCAGGCTCTTGCAAAGTTCCCACTCAAAACCCCCCAGCACTGTGCAGTATGTGCCCCACAGCTCCCACTCTCTCACATGCTTGTCTTTTGTTTTAGTGGCCAAACTGAGAAAAGAAAGTAATTCAGGGTGACCAAAGTACTTTCTTTGCCAAATTTTAAAGCCCCAGCAATAATCTGGGGCTGAATGAAACATTTTGTTTGGGCTGAAGTGAAGCTTTAATTTTGTTTGTAGGTGGCTTCTCCCCCCCAACACTGAAAAAAAAAAAACCTAGAAAAAATTCAAAATGAAATGTCATCTTGAAACAGATGGCTGAAAGGTTTCATTTTGAAAATGTCAAAAAAAAAAAATCAAACTTTTCAGTGTTTCACTTTTTTTTTTTGCCCAGCCAAACCCACTTGCTAAATACAACCTGAATTCGTGAGCAGAGTCTGTTGACTGCAACCTGAATTTTTTTTGGTGCATAAGCTGTTCCCTCAAGAACCTGCATACGGACCCCACACTGTGACCCCACTGAAGCCAGGGTTGCACGTGGAGCTGAGGGGAACACAACCTTGGAGCATGTCTTGGGAAAGGAAAGCAAAATCCCAAGGACTTACCGTGGCAGCAGAGCTCTGCGGCTTTGTTCTGGGTGCTGGAGAGGTGTCCCGTTCAGCGGGGGCAGAGGGGGGTGCTGTGGCCCCAGGTGGGAAGGACAGCGTGGTCTTGCCTGTCTCATGGGACCCGGCACAGAGCAGGGGGGCACCTGGCTCAGCCCCAGACACACAGCCCTGCAAGACAGGAGGAAGCAGACCTTGAGTTGGAAGAGGTGCTGAGGTACTTGCCCCACTGGAGACCATCTCTAGAAGGGGTTGCTCCCTCTCACCCACGGCCATCGACCACTGCAACCAGCCCACCTCATGGTAGAATGTACCAGTAGCCATCCAGGAAGGCTTTGCCCCTCTGGCCTCTCTTGCTCCAGGAGGGGTGTGATGTTCATCCCAGGGTTGAAGTCTAACAACCACGTGGGAACCAGCTTGGGGCTGATCAGATCTTACCAGCAGCACATCCCACAGCCTTCCCCATGCCCTGAGGAGAGCGGTCCTAGGTGCTAGTCCCCACCACTGCCTTGTGCCAGGACCACTGCCAGGGAACTCCATCCCCACACAGAGGTGGCCAAGGTGGACACTGTGATGCTGGAGGGCAACAAGCCTGCTGAACCACACACACAAGGCTCCCACTTTCAGCAAACAGGAATCAGGTTTTGATTGCCAAGTTCACAGCCTTACGAGCTTTCAAGTACAAGCAAAGTGCAGCAGCTCTAAATTCTGCCTTGAGTTTGAGATCTCAACACACAGGAAGGTAAATATTTTAAATGTGCTTTATCTTTGCTATGGATTCCCAAGGAGTCACAAGATTCCCAGGCCACACTGGCAGAAGCAAAGCAAGCCACATTCAGGAGGGTGCTCTCAAAAAACCACCCCACAACTTTAATCCAACACAAAATCAGAGTTGTAAAAATCTGTCTTATGCTCCACAGAAAGCTGGGTAAGAAAATCACATGCCACAAAGCCCTGTGAAAGCAGGAGTTGACACCTAGACTCAAAATCCACCAGTCAGGTACAGAGTTCAGGGTAGAAACTTGTAGGTACATTTTCTTTTCCCTTTCACCTCTGGTTCAGCTCAGGGGCAGCAGCACAGAGATGCAACAGGACCATCGCCCTTCCAGCAAGATCACAAACCACAAAATGCTGAGGCTGGTGTCAAAAAACCTGTTTGTGCGAGATCACTAGCCTGATTGCTCACTGAAAGAGGATTAGATGAAGCTTAGACTAAGCATCTCAGCAGCATCAACCCATAAGAAGATGCTCAGCTGTTTCCACTGCTAAGGTAACATGGATTTATCCACTCAAAGAGAAAATCTCACTTCCAAGGACCTTCCTCATCATAGAGAGAGGTGTTTGCCAGGTCCTTGGCTCAGTGTCCACAGGGGCAGGGCAAGCAGGATCCTGCCGGATGGACTCATATGGAACAAGAGGCAGACTGGCTCCAGACTCCAACCTCCTCCCAAGTTCAGGGGGCGGCAAAATAGGAAATTAAGCCCATCTGTTCCTAAAACATTGCACTAGCAGAGAGGTGAGGATGCTGAAAATCTGAGCTCCAAAGAAATTAAAAGCATAAAAAAAACCCCAGAGCTGCCTGTCAGGGGAGGGACTCGCCACTGCAATGAGTTTGAAGATCTCAGCCCAGACCTCAACTAAATCTCTTGAGCAGGAAGGTGCTGCAGCACTACATGGGTCCCCCTGCACTAGCCCACCCTGGAAAAGGGCGAGATGAAGCAGCTGGAGAGCCCCAAAGCTCACGGATAAACTGCAAAGAAAGATTAGATTACCCATTGGGAAGAAATTCTTCTCTCTGTGGGTGGTGAGGCATTGGCACAGAGAATGGGGCTGCCCCATCTCTGGAAGTGTTCAAGGCCAGGTTAGATGGGGTTTGGAGCAACCTAGGCTAGTGGAAGTTCCAACCCTCACGGCAAGGGGTCGGAACAAGATGGTCTTGAAAGTCCCTTCCTACCCAAAACATTCCGTGATTCTATGAAGGGAACCTGAAGCGGGTCAGGGTTTGTGAGGAGCTACTACAGTCAAACTCACCAGCAGTGATCCCACCCTGGCAAACTGGCCTTGTCACGTGGAACAGTGTTTCACAAAAGAGCATTAAGTGATCAGTCAGCATCAAAGCAGTCAGTTTTTATGTGTTTAAAAGAAACATTTCCTTTTTTTTTTTCCCCTCAAGCCCACTTTTCATTCTAAGAGTCTCCTCATTTCTTTTCTACCCCTAGTCTAAAGCAACTCTCCTGTCAAGCCCAAATGCTCACTTTGCATTTCTGCCACATTCACTCCAATAATTTCAAACCCAAGCTCCACATTTTCCCCTTCTCCCTTGAAGGACAGATAAACCAGGAAATCAATTTTTTGCCCAGTTCCTGCTAAAACCCAGGACAGCAGGGTGTTGGCTGGGAGAAGAGGCATGAGAAGTAGCAGCCAGGTGGGATTTGGAAGTGCTGCCTCTAATGCACCTCTTGGTTCCAGGACATTCAAAAAAGCAATTTTGTACACATCCTTTATCCATGAGAAACAGAAATAACAAGGGAGTAGAATGGGATCAGGCATGGGGAAACACAGGGATAATTAAGAACAGGTCCTGACCACCACTCAGGTTACCTGGGGTAAAGACAGTGAAGGAGACAAGTGAAGATTCCTCCAGTATCAGAAACAGGTCAGGAGTACCTGGTCCCTCATGTTTGCAAGTAGTAGAAACTCAGATTTAGCAAAGAGTATTTATGAGTATTGAGGGGGGAAAAAAAAGCCATGCCACAGGGCTTTCTTGTGGCTGGCAGCTGAACAGAATAAATCTATCCACTTGGTATAAATTGTTTAAGCAAAAAGTCCCTCTCAACTGGACTATTTTGCAAGAAAAATAGCAACAAAAAAGGAAACAACTCTGAACCCTCATAATTTCTCTCCTCAAGGTCAGAGCTGTTATTCTCTTTTTTTTTGAAGGAGGAAAAAAACCACCTTTCAGGAGGAAGTTTAGCCAAAAGAATTGAAACATTTAGGATGTGAGTGCATTATTTCCTGGACTGACCTGCCCAGCTGGACCAGACTAAATCACTCTATTTTACAGGGAGTTATCTTTCAAAAGCAAGTGGGGAGAAGGCTGAGGCACCCAGGATAAAGGAGACATCAGCCAGTGGGACTATAGCAGTCAAGGAGAGTGGCTGTGTGTCAGAGCTCAGGATGTAGAGCCTCTCCAGTTATTATGCAGAGGCTGTGCTAAGGTTGCTGCTTTAGTGCACTGCAGGCACTAAATTAAGGGGACATTTACAACCCACAATGCAGAGAAGCAGCTGCTAAAGGTGGCCATGGTGAGTGACTTCACCTCCAGGTGAAAGAAATCTCAGGCATAAGGGATGAAGACGGGGAAACAAGTCATTCCTTCCACCCACTGCCCCGACAGGGAATGCCAGGACATCTCTGGGCACCTCACTCAGTGCCATTCAGGGTCAGAGACTGCCTTGTTTGGGGGGCAGGATGCAAAGCCCACAAGCTTGGTCCAATTACCAGAGCCCCCATGCAACAAACTGCATCATCTCACCCAAGACAGCACTCCAACTGCTCCCCAAATATGAAGCTCCCCCAGACGAAGCCTTGCCCAGGCTCTGCATGACACAGACCAATAAGGCAATTGTCTACAGCATCAAGCAGTTCCTGGTGGCAAAACAAGCCTCGGTGCCTGCTTGGCCTTTTTCACTGAACTTGATGACCAAGCAGGCTGCAACTGCCAAAGAGGGGGTGAAACACAGTGACAGCTCCTGTGGCTCCTGCTGGGAGCAGCCAGCACTGCTCCCTTCTCCTTCCACTCCCATGCCAAGCCCAGCTCACCAGGGCTTTCCCCCCAGCATTGTTCCTTCCTCCTCCTTCTCCACGCTCAGCAGGAACAGCCAATTTCAGCACAGGCCAATACCCAGCATGCCTGCACAGATGAGCCAACCCTGCCCTGTGCTTCCCCGGTTCTGTGACAATGCCCAGCTTGTTTACTAATGGAAGTCACCAAGAGCTTTTCCTTGCAGGTCCAGGGATGTACTGTACTGTGCTCAGCCGTGCAGAGAAGGGAATGGCTCTTGGTGGGAGCTGGCACAGACCTGTTTCTATCCAAGGCACATCACTCAGAGGCAGTCACCTCCCGAAAGTGGCCAAGGGAACCAGAAGCAGAGGAAGACAAGGTGACAGTAGAGATGCTTCGACCAACATGAAGGCAACATGAGAAGGAAAGGATTAACTCTGCTCCAGGAGGGTGCACTGGGAGTGGATCTCAAAGTCACAGCACACACCTTGGCCTGAGTCAAGAATTCCATTTGATGCATTGTGAGCTCAGCTGTGGAGGAGCTGTGACTGGGAGGACACTTCTACCCAAGCAGAGGGAGCAGCAGCAATGAGTGGGCCTGCACCCCTGAACATGACCACAGTACTGCAGGGTTCTGGGCTCCAGGGAGACCAGCCCACTGGAAAGCATAACATGCTGACATCTCTGAAGCTCACAGATTCTTTTAAGCAAGTTAACTCTATGATTTTACACCTAATTCTCTCCAAACCCAGTGTGTTTCCTGCCTGTAGGAATTTACAGACACTATAACCACCTCCTGATTGCTTAGAGGGACCATGTGTTAGAGAGGTCTGGACACTCAGTCTCTGGGACCAGCCCATGCAGTGTCCATGATCCCTCATGCGAAGAGACACCCCATGCAGGCCCAGGTACTCTGGGAGCACCCTTACTCAAAGGATTGCTGCAAACACCCCAGCTAGGAACAGATGGGAGCCTTGTAGAGAGCTCTACTGCCTGCCAGCAGAGCTAAGACCCTGCAGCACCCATGTCTTTGGGAACCAGGCACCTGTGTGCATCCAGAGTTGCTGCACTTGACAAAAGAATCAGGCAAGGACAAGTTCTGGCCTCTGTTGCAGAGCAGGTCAGACCAGTGAATAATAAATCTACTCCTTTGGCCTTTAAACATGCAACAGGTGGAATTCACAGGTCTTGAACATCTCTGATAGATCAGCCCTGAGCCTGAAGGGCTGCTCAGAGGAAGGGATCCTGCCATGTCAACCCAAAGTCTCCAGGTGAGCATGTCACAGGGTGAGGATCTGATGAACCACAGGGAAGCCAAAGTCACAGCCAATGCCAGTTACTGGAATAGAATTGGCTCACACTGAGCAAATGTAACTTTCCATCACTTTGCAACCAGCCATCCATCGCAGAGGCCAGCTGGCTGCCATGGCAGAGCACCTCCCATCCATTTCAACTGTCCTTAGAACACCGATGCTTTACAAGACTAGCTCAAGAAGGCTTGGGAGAATTATTATCCAAAGCCAGGTGGCTGGACTTGACCCAAATCTTAGGCAAGTGATTAGAATGACTGGCAGTTTTTTGGAAAGCAAACTGCTGTGCTGTACCTGCCATCCATCTTTAGAAAACTATTAACTGCACAATCACCAAATCGAACATACCTATAAAGGCTACACAAGTGCTTGCAGAATGATGAAGCTGATCCTCACCTGCAGCTCTGGGACCAGCCATCCCTGCAGGCTCTAAAAATGGGGTGCTTTGACCAAGATGCTCTTCTTGCACACCCAGACAGCTCTTGCTGCAGGATCAGGGATGGGATATTCAGTAATGGGGATGAGTGTTGAATCACTGGGCTGGGATGACTTTCACTCTGTGGGTGATGTGATGACTCTATTCTGGCTGGGAACAGATTGTCACAAAACTGCCTTTGCTGAAGATCTGGAGTCAGGTCCTATCCAGACCCATCTGCTCTGATGGGACACAGTAACAACACCAGCAAGGTATCATTCTTCCCCCTTTGACTACATATGCCAAAAATATTCTATTTTCTTTCAGAGCAAAGGACACTACAGCATTGCCAGGTGAGCAGAGAACAAGAGCAGCTCCTGAATGACACCAATCATATTCCAGCCTCTGCCCATGACAGCTCCCAAACCCACATCCCCTACCAGTGCTGTCCCACTACTAGAGCAAGATCAGGAACACAGGATGCTGCGCCCCAGGCACACTGGGATCTCAGCTCAGTTTTCCTGCATGCCAGGGCAGGGGGACACCCCATTCTCTTCTGGATTCAACACCAGAACCTCAAACTCAGCTGCTCCAGGTTTGAAACCTGAACTCAACTCCAAAATTACAGATTAAGGGAGTGAGAAGCACAAGCCCTCTTTGATGAACCAGAACACAGACCCAGTAAGCCCACACTTACTTGCTGCAGTTTGACCACATCAACCCAAGGACTGGCAACCCAGGACTTACAGATTGAGGACACTGTGGGGACTCAGGATTATTTTGCATGTCCTTGCCCCTGGAGAGTCCATTATCCAGGAACCTCCAAGCACCTGAGGGAGGTCATACAGTTTTATGTCCTGCACATCACCAACCTGTGCCAAATGCTCAGCTGGGGCACCAGCACAGGAGCTGCCAAACTTGCAGCACCAACAAGTTGAACTGTGCTTAGATGAAGATCCCAAACAGGGTAAAAAATCTGCATTTAATACCTATTATCCTAACATCTCTCCACTTCCCTCCACATGCCTGTAACTGCAGTATGCCAGGGCTGCCTGATATCAATGGCACTTTAATTTCATCATTCCCAACTTATTTAGAGCAATTAGGAGGCAATGAGCACATGCCAGGGGCCAGGATGCACTTGAATGGCATCCAAGGGTTACTGCAGTATCACAGGAGACCTTCAGATGGAATTATCAGCCTGCAAAAAAAAGCTTAAATAAAAAGGAAGGTGGTCCCCAGAGGGAGGATAAGGTTCTTCTTGGTCCTGTGGGTACCTTTTTAATTTGAAATCAACTGACAGAATTATAAAGAGATGATATTCCTCATTTACTTAGTGAAGAGACAGCATCTCAGTTTGGAAGACAGAGATAGATGCTTTGCCTGGGCATCTGGCTGAAGAAACACTCATGGGAGCAAGGCAGGGATTCTTGTGAGGGCAATTGCCTAATCCCACTTGAGACAAGCAGGTTTTGCTGTTGACTTTTCTGGGTCAAGAGGTAAAAACCCGAAAAATTTTGGAAACCTTAGCCAAAAGGGCAAAGCAAAAAAGTGAGCCGCTTCCCTCCAAGTGATTTTTTGATGGGTGGTAGGAAAAGCACACAAAGCCAGTGCCACCAAGCAAGTCACCAAAAAAAAGCCAGGCAGGCTGTAGCCTGGCTTCCCAACATCCCCATTTCATAGAAAGCAGGTAAGGTGCCAAAGGAGGGGACAGCTCTTCACTTCTGATTTAGCCACATGCCCACACTCCTCCCGCACAGGCTCTTTAAATGCCTCCTTCGTGAGGAAAGCAATGGCCTATTTTTTTTTTTCCCCCTGAGCAGCTCAGTACAGCCTCCACCTTGGAGCACAGCACACACAGGTCTTATTTAGGATGCTTCAGACACATCCGGAGGGACTTTGGGAACAGTCTGTGGAAAGAGTGGGCAACCTGAGTCACTTCATTGCTTACAGAAGTGTACACGAGCGTCTTCCATTTGAACAAAACTCAGCACAGCTCCACTGGCTCTGGGGACCAGAGGAAAGTGAATCTCTCAAGCACACTCCACCAGTGCAGAATGACTGCACACCACCTTTCTCATCCAGGCTTACAGAAAGAGGGATCATCCCCCACAGCTAGGATCCAAACCTCTGATCCTGGCAATTCCTCTACAGCACTGGAGGAGCTGGGAGCTGCTATAATCTGCTCTGCTGGGTGAGGGCTGCAGAGGAGATTAGCTTCCTCCCAAGGAGGGAAAAGCAGAGCAAGACATGTGAGGGGAGAGGTGCATGCACATGCCCTGGGGAGATATTATTACAGTTGGCTGCAAAACTCAGCTCTGAACTCCTTGCCAAAGAGTCTGACTCATACAGACAAATCAAGCCAGCACCATCCACCACACAAGGGGAGGAGATAAGCACAGGAGTTACTGGAGTCCCCAGTCCAGAGGCAAAACACACAGCCTTTACCTTGGGTCCTGTCCTCGAGGAAGTCGCTTTATGCTGACTTTAAACAGAGGGCCTCTGCAAAGATCTCCATATGCTGGGACTGAGAAGGATTGCAGTGAGTCAAAGCCATGCCCTGCCATGGGGGCCCCTCACATTACTTTTCTTCATCCATACTGGTAAAAGGTGCTGTTTCAAACCCTGAAGGCTCAAAGCCCTGCTCATCTGCACAGAAGCACAGCCCAGGTCACACAGGTATGCTCTGCCCTTCCAACGAACCTCTATCCTCACCCAGGACAAGGAGAGCAGCTGTTGGCTCTCTTTGCCCTCCTCTATTTCACTTTTCTGTTCAGGCTGGTGACAACAGCATCACACACCATCAACTCTGTGGTGTCAGCCTGTTTGGACACCCTGAGTCAGCTCAGAAAGAAGCCCTACTCCTTAGAACTGCAAGATGCTAAAGGCTCCTGGCCCTGCCCCGCAGGGATCAGCAGCACTCCAACCTTTCTTATCAGGGCATTAATTTCCCACAGGATGGAGCCACAAAACATCCAGCACAGGCAATGTTATCTCACAGGACTTCTGATGCTGTCAGCAACCACATGCGCAGCAGCTCCCTGGGGCAGCAGGGAGGGGGGCTCATGGGAATCTATGGAAAGTGCCAAGATATGAACTGCTAATAAGATGTATTTTCAAATATCACCAAATTATGATCTATTGATCTCACACCAGAAACTTGACTTTTTCTGTATAATATTAATTTATGTCACATGTTCTGGGAGCAGCAGATTGAATGAGTGCCATTACACTAAAATTAAGTATTGCAAGTTAAGTGCCAGGGGCCCAAATCACAGCGCTGAGGAGCCAACCCAGAATAACAGCAGCTCAATAACCTGCAGGGAGCACCCATCCACATGCAAGCTCCAGCACCTCAGTGCTGTTATGGGGGAGGAGGCCCAGGGCTCACCACACAACAGGCTCTGCTCTCAGAGTGGTACCCTTCCCCAGAAACAGCTTGGAAGAAGCAGATTTGAGCACAGCTAGGAACTAGCCCTAGGAACAAGTCCTGTCCTGAATCAGGGGGAATGCCAGGCAAGCGTTTCCAACCCCACCCAACATACCACTAAAGCCTGATGACATCTCCTAGACTGGCTAAAGACCAAAAGAGCACCTGCACTTCCTCACAGAGGTGATCCCAAACCCAAGAGCTTGATCCTGGTTGGAGTTCTAGAAACAAGTTGTTTAGCAGAAGGTTTACACAAAAGCTGAAAATACTCCAATAGGACTTTGGCCAAATATTTTTGCTCCCTTTTAAAACATGGCCAATCCACAGTTACTTCTAATGATCTCAATGCCTGTTTTTCACTGAGTGTTAAGAAAGACAGCTTCTCTCTTTTAGACCACTATATCATGACGGAGAGCATCAACTGGGGAAGGTGATGGGCTTGGAGAGGAAGAACATCCTTCCTTTGCTCCCTTTCAGGTGCTGATGGGCCTGCCAGAGCTCTTTGAATAGCATTACATTAGTGCTGCATAAAAGCAATAAAGCCCTAAAACACCCCATTACATATTTACTGAACTACACATCACACAGACTGTCCCCAGGACACCACATGAACACTTAAAATAGCAAAGCCAAGGGTTGTAAAAAGCAGCAGGCTGGGCAGACATCCACAGTGCCCATAGCTGGGCACATGGGAACACAGATGTGGGGAGCCCACAGAATAATCCAACCATCACATTCAACCAAAGAAAGCAGCACGAGGCACTGTCTCCCCTGCCAGAAACTTGACCAAGGCTCAATTGCTGAGCACAGAGCTTGCAGAGCAATCAGCATCCAGACCAGGAATGCAGTGCCCAGGGTGAGACCTGCTGCTGTGCCAGCGCACAGCCCTCACTGCTGCCTGCCTGGCACCAACAGGCACTCCCCCTTCACCCCCTTCCCATTCCTCTGGTTTCACTTCCAGGACTTAAATTTTCACCATTAAGCTCAATGAATCGTCATTTCCAAATGTCTCTTGCCCACAGGAAAGGGAGCTGCGCAAAGTGCCGTTTGATGTTTCCCAATAACCAACAGGGCTGTCATGGACCTTTCAGCAGTACTTTGCCGTGACCATTTTCATGGGGTGAAATGGTGTGATGGGTTTTAAAAGACCTTTTTCTCCCTCTGCTCCCAGCCCCTGGCAGGCCTTCAGCATGTTTCCATAGCTAGGCATATGGTGAGATCACTGGGCCCTCCTCTGCCACCACAAAGGCCATCAGATGCACCTTGGCTGGAGAGGTGACATCCCCACCAGCCGGTGGCCTGTGGCAGAGGGTGAGCTGACAGATGTGCTGGGACAGAGAGGAGAACTAGAAGGGGTCAGAGACAAAGCTGGGAGAGGGAGGTGCTCCCCCCTCTGTGCTAACACTGGAGAAACAGAGTTAGTTTGGGAACTTTTGGATGCAGGTTTTCCCCCCGCCCCCGTAAAGGGCAGGTTTGCTAAATCAGCATACCTTTGCATGACAACTTTGCCCTTGTGGCTTTTCCGTGCCCCTCCTGCTTGCTAACATCTGACTAACCCCAGCTCCTGGCAATCACAGATGCACCAGAGCCCTTGCCCTCAGCAGGACCAAGTATTGCCCAGAAGGTCTGTGGTCCCTGCCTGTCACTGCTGTGACACCCGGGGCACAGATCCACAGCATGACACTGAAACAACCTCAGCTGGGTCCCCACTGACCCTGCTCTCTGCTGCTGGGATTCTGGCAGGAACCTGCTAGCAATGCCTGACCACAGACTCCTCTCTCCCTCCACAAAGATGAAAGCAAAGCTCCTTCTGGAGAAGGATTTCTCCAACAGGGGTGTGCCAAACCACAGAGGTGTTTGCACATCCACAAAGCTCACCCCTGGCCTCGAGAGCACCTGCAATCCAGTCACCACCAAACTACAAGCCCACAGTCTTGGGCCCACTTGGGCACATATGCAGGGTCTGGCAGCCAGAGATCCATCGCCCGAGAAGTTTTGGGAGTTATTGCATCCCACCAAACAGTTCTGACCTTTTCAGTATTCCATATTTTTATTGGCTGCCCATTTCCCCTCAATCCCCACAGGCTCATTAGACAGTGAGCAGCTCTGAAAGCAGCTCCGCAGCCAATGCTGTCGCACAACACTGAAAAGGTCAGAGACATTGAGGCCAAGCAGAGCCCTCTCCAGAGGGTGGTTATAGCAGAGTGGCAAAATTCCTCCGCCAACACAGGCTGCAGACCAGGACCTGCTTCCCAGGGACCCTTTGAAGGGAGAGCTCCTGCTGGGGGTTACCTGTGGCAGCAGAATCCTGCGCCACAGCCATCCTTACTTCCAAAGAGACTGCCCACCCTGCAATAAATACTCCACATCCAAAAAAAGCACAATCCAGGGCTGTGCTCCCACACCACAGAGCCAGCACAGGGGAGAGGGCTGCAGAAATGGCCCTAACTGGTGCCAAAGGGAGCCTTAATGCTGCTACTCAGCTAGGGGAGAGGACCAAGATAATTTCCCAGATCATCTGGCACACTGGGGTAGAGAAGACAACTACCCAAGGTGATTATCACCCATCTTCAGTAGATATAACCGGGTCCAGGCCTCCCCCGAGGCATTCAGGGGAGGAAAAGGAAAATTCAGCCCTGCTAGCAGGCTGCAGGGCAGACAGGCAAGCACAGCATGCAGGAGCAGGGGAAGCACTGCTGCTTCACTCACTTCAACAACTCCAGACCAGCCTGTAATAAAGCATGACTCCCACTCCTTGAAATACTGGCACTCCCTGTGCCTGCTCTAGAGGGTAGCAAGGCAGGGGGAGCCCCAGGAAACAACCTGTCTCCCAAGCACAGGCTTCAGTACCAGAAGCTCCCCTAGTATGGCATCAAAACTCACCAGGTGGCTACAGAAACACATCTCCTGGAGCACAAGGGTGCAGTGATGGCTGGCTGCCCTTTCAAGGAAGGCAGGCCAGGAGCAGAGGGGCACCCGGCCATGCCTCCAAAAAGAGGAGGCAGAGGTGGGTATTGCAGCCAGGTCCATCCACAGCAACAAACCAGGTCCAAAAATCCACAGGCTGGAGCACAAGGAGACACCCATGCTGGAGCTCAGAAAAAGGAAGCAAAGGGTGCCAGCCCTGAGCTTAAATATGGCTCTGAGCAGTGCTGGGGAGCGTGGGGGCAGGTGCTGGTGGTTAGGGCAATAAAGGCTGTAAGCAATTAGTTTGACTCAGGACAGCTGTGCTCCCAGTGTCCACCCTCTCTCCTGAGCTGCTTTGTCAATAGGAAAATACACCCAAAAGAGACCCCAACACAGAGGCAGGAAAAAAATAAAAGACAGAAATAAAGAAGCAACAGCCAGAAACACCCCATGTGAGAGGGGGAAGGAAGGGGCAGAGCCACCTGATGGGGAGCCCCTTGGGATGAACACCAAGGTTAACACTGCAACTCCTCCTTCCCAAGACAAGAAACATATCACAGCTCCTGCCACACATACTCAGATTTTTCTAAAATAATGCAAGATTTCTATTTCTTTCTTTTAAGAAACTGGATCTGTGCAAAGGAGTATGCCTTGACATTAGAGACAGATGGGATGCAAAAATTTTTGTTTGGAAAAAAATATTTTCATTTGAGTCATGTGCACGCAGAAAGGAAACAAAACTTAACCCCTCCAGGCCCCCTCAAGGGATGAGCTGTACCATGGCAGCAAAGAGGCAAATCCTGGCAGACTGTCGGCATGGACCCCTGCCCTTCAGGTCAGTAGAGGCCACAACTGGAAGGAGCAGAGACAGGGGTTTGCCCTAAAAAAAGGGTGTTTTAATTCCTCAGTGGAAGGCAGTGGAGGCAAACTGGCCATCGGACTTCCCTGTTACATCAGATGGCTTTGCTTGGGAAAGGTGTCATCCCACAGCTGTGGCAGTGGCATGTCCCAGGAACCACATCATCACCTCCTTGGCTCCACTTGGCCAAGCCCAGCCATGTGTGCAGGGACCGCAGTGGCCCTCGAGCAGCATCCACGTGTTACCTGTGCAGGGCCAGGCTCCACAAGAGGTCTGCTCAGACTGCAGAGACCTGGAGCATCCGAGATGAGTCCTGGGGGAGATGAGCTTTACTTTGGAAAGCAGAGCCACATGAGGAGCTGTGTTTGCGTGGAGCAGGGAGGAGTGAGGGGCAGGAGGAGGGCTGGCATGAGGAGTGGCGCAGGGGAGGGAATTACAAAGTGTTCGCCCTTGTGGCAAAACTGGCTGGAGATGATCTCCCACAGCTCCTGTTTTGACAGCCCGAACGCACTTGCTCACACAATATCTCAGTCTCGTTAAAGGTAATTACAGTTCTTCCTGTGTAATGAGATGGTTTTTAAAGGCCATTCAAAAGAAATTTTCTATAATGAGGTTAAGGGTTTTATGGTGTTATACATCAAGGGAGCTGGTAATTGGTCGGATCCAGGCAGCATCCTGAAGCAGGGAGATAGGAGGTTCTGCGGATAATAGGCTAGCTCAGAGTGCAGAGTCTCCAAAATGTTTTGGTTCTGCAGAGGATGGAGAATAAAAGTGAAAGAAGGAGAGGAAAAAAGCGAAAGGAAAAGGCAGAGAGTCACATGCTTCCAGCTCCTGCAAGAGTATGGTGGCTTCTTCCATCTTGCTTTGGGTGGGTTTTGAGGAGTTTCATGAGAGAAGAAGGACCAGCGTGTGTGTTTCCTGGGTGGGAAATGCCTCTCTGGTGGCTGCTGCAGGGTGGTGGCCGGCTCAGTCCCAGGCAGGGAGAAGGGAGAGGGCGGGCAAGGACTGCCTGCAGGACATGGCACGGCTGGGAGATCTGACTGATCCAGACTTGCAGCCACCCCCACCTGCCCCATCTGGACAGAAGAAGAGCAGAAGGCTTTGCTCCTGCAGGGATGTCCCCGCTGCACACAGAACATGGCTGCAGTGGGCTGAATGCCATGTGGGTGAGGTGTAAGCTCCTTCCTCTTGCTTCCCCCCAGCAAATCCCAGGTCCCTCTCTCAACCGGCATAGGAAAAGCCCCAGCAGACCTATCACCCAGCCCTCAGATCCAAACCCTCACCCACTGGATTGTTCCTTTGTTATTATTGCTGTGGGTGCTGCTTTCTCTCCCTCCTCTTGCCTCTGCTCTTCCAGGGCCACCTAAGCAGCAGGATCATTATTCCAGAGCATTTAACAGCAGTTCCCTGGCGTTGCTGCCGAGGGCCTGCAGCATTTCTCCAGATTTAGAAGCAGCTGATGGTGGCTCAGACGCTGCTGTGGGTGAACAACAGGGAGGCGAGCTGGGAGAGTGGCTATTTTTGTGCCAGCCCCAGCCCACAAGCCTCAGGCGCTAGCGACTCCATAGCAAAGCTTCTTCCCTTGGGATCTCCAGCCCACTTGTTCACGCTGGAGTGGCATCGGAGAGACAAGTACCTGAACTCTGAGCAGTTTAACTGCTCCTCTGATTGAAAAATCAGCCTGTAAACGCGTGGAGGTTCACCCACCACTTGTGCTGGTGACACTGAAGGAGTTGGACAAATGTGCTGGAGATGGCAGTGGAGGATGTCCTTCACATCGCTGCTACCTGTGACAGCTATTGGATGGGGGGAATGACTGAACCCCAGCTTACCCAAAAACCTAAATTTTTCCACAGCACATCAGTTCAACATCCTGTGGACTTTCCAAGATATTTGAGTAGAGGGATTTTTTTGTTTGTTTGTTTTAGTTTTCCCAAGGGTTATCTGCCCATACATCTGCTTTAGAATTCCTAACTTGCTCATAGCCAGGCCCAAGCTCTGGATCGTGATCTCATGTCTCAGTGGGGCAGTGGAATTGACTTTTCAGGACACAGACTGACTCCAGGACATGTGGTGCTGGGAGCTGCAGTCATTTGGAAGCTGGCATAGCTGGAGGTGGGAATTTGTGGTCAAATCCTGCAAAATCCTGCACAGATGCAATTTCGTATTGCTGCACTGTGGCTGAGGAACTGCCCTCAGACCCCTAAGTTGGCTCCAGAGCCTTATTCCAATTTGAACTTCCCAATGCCTTTTGCCCCTATCTACTATGGTAAATGGACTCTAAGGAAAAACACAAACTCTCAGGAATCAGCTTTTAACGGCTGGAACTCCCAGGCCCTTCTTGGTTGAGGCCACCAGCAGAAGTTGGAGCAGGAGAACCTCTGATGACCTCGCTAGCAGGCTCAGTGGAGGGTATGCAACAAAGGCCCACCTCTCATTCCCAAAGTGAGAGTCCCACGTTTGAGCAGTATTAACTCTGTCTGAGAAACAAGAGCAGGAACTATCTCCCAAGCCTTGTTTCAAACCACACTAAGTGCATTTTGCAGATGCCACCAGCCACTGGGTAACATACATTACTCACCTTATTCTGCCTGAGGAGTTGCATTTAATCTCCTGCCTATTTATGTTTCCTAAAGACCAATTAAATATTAAATGCATTTATCAAGGTTTAACTCTGCAGTGAGACCAACAGCACAGATGCCAGTGATGCCTGTACTTGTGGTTTCTGTGGGGAGGTGCAAGGGGATTCGTGGAGCTGCTCTGCCTTGTGCAGAGCACAGAGGGGACATGGGTGGCCCAAGGGACCCAGGAGGGGACACCAGCACCCTTTTCAACTCCAGCTCTCTGCACAGAGAGCTGAAAAAGTCCAAGAGATGCCCCTTCTTGGCATGTGTCCCCACCCAGGGTATGAAAGCTCCTTGTCATGTACCAAAATCTTGCTCCACTCTGCTCTGGTAACCTGAAATCACAGACACTGCTTGAATAGAGCTACTCTGGGAGTTTGTCAACTCACTGTGTCTTCAGCAGTAAATACCAGTTTGTTGAAATTCAAAACCTCCCAAAAAAAAAGATCCATTGTGACAAATTACCCACTTCACAAAAATCCTGGAAAAAGGCTCAGAAGGTCAAAATGTTCCATTTTTGACACATTTGAAAGGAAAGAAAATCAATTTTTAGGTTAATAAATATAAGGTAATTTATAGTTTGCAAAAAAGAACTATAAATGAAAAGAAACTATCAAAATGAAAGTATATAAAAAACCCTTATTCAATGGATTCAAAAGGCAGTTTTTCAAGATTTTTTTTTTTTTTCCCTTTTACTGCCATTGGAATTTTACATCTCTGTTCCTGTTGCTGGTGGGAACTTACTCCTTTTCTATCTCAGGAATTGCAGTGATGGGGAGATGCTTTCTGAGCCAGTTCTGGTCTCTCTCACAGGACCTCAGATGGATTATTGTTGTTATTGCCATTACCACAGATGCCAGAGGCCTCTGCTAAGCTCCAGAAGGCTCTGGGTGAGCCTGTCTGCAGACAGCCAGACCTCTCCTGCTTTGAGTGCCAGCCCTGCCATGGTAGGGGAGTGAGGAAGACCCACTGGATCAGCTGTCACCATCACAACGTGCTGATGGCACAGCCACAGTGTAGGATGCCAAGAGGAAGGTCCCGTGGAGCACTGGCTGTTCCCATGCTCCCCACTGAGTGGGCAGACGGACAGGCAGTGAGCCTGTGGAAGCAGAAGAGGTGATGGGGCTGAGAAGGGAGCAGAAAAGGGGAATGGTTTCCTTGCTCTCCCTGTCCCACTCAGCCTGGTTAGGTGCTGTGGGCCCCCAGATCTGCAGCATCAGACACTGGTATCCCACGTGGGAAAGTAAGACCTCACTCTTGGGCAGCATAAAACCTACAGGCCTGGAAAAAGGGTATCCTGGTCAATGTGCCACCCCTCTGTCACCATTTGGCACGAATGGCCCCCTCATGGCTGTCCCACGGAGGGCCCTGGGCCACCAGTGGTGTCCCCCTGCTTTGGGGTTGGCTGTGCTGGGGCTCTTTGGGGTGGGTGGGGGGGCTGGAGTGCAGGTGATTTGCAGTAGACATCTGTACAGAGATAAAGACAGCAGAAAGGGAAAATATGCTGATGGGAAAGAAAAGGAGCCTGAGAAAATGAAGCAACAGCCAACATTTCCTGCGATGAGTAATAGGCAGCCAGATCAAACAGGCACCCTATTAGGGGTACAGCGAAAGAGGGAGTCAGCCCATCCCTCCCTCTCCCTGCATGCTTCTTTCCCCTCTCTCTCCCACTCCTCCCTTGCCCTGCTCCCCCTGCATAAATCTTTCAACCAGAATAACATCTCTCTTCATACGGAGAGAAAGAATTAAATATTTCACAAGACTGCAGTCAATCTTGCAGGGCCCTTCTGTTGACATTTCAAACATATATTTGACATTGCTTTCTCATTCCCTCCTGGTGGAGCGAAATGCTCTGCAGAAAACCCTCTGCAGGGAGGGGACACTGTGGGCTCTTCCAGCCACACTAATGGGCAACAAGATGGAGAAAGGAGCTCTCTGCCACCCTGCATCCCTTCCTTTTATCTCTCCTCCCTTTCCTTCTCCCTCCCTCTCTCTCTCCAGCTTCCCCAGAGCACGGGCAGCCCCTGTCCTCTGTTTTGTCCCTTTCTTCCAGCAAAACTTGAACTGTCTCTTAGATGTGCCCAAGGCAGGACCTAAAAGCTGCCAGCTCAGCATCCTGGAAGAATAAAGCTCCATCCTGGAAGAATCCCAGCCCCTCTGCTATGTGGCACCCATAACAGGTTTTCGGGTCTTCCCACCTGGGGACAAGGCAGAGGTCACTTGGGGAAGAGGATGGAGGCTGGGGCTTCATTCTGCTGCCAGTTTCTACGTGTCAGGTGGACATTGAAATCTGGAAAGAGGGGTGATAAAATCCACATCCTCTACCACCAGACAGGAAAAGGCTTGGGCAGCATGAAGACAGTGTTAAGCTGCAGCATTAGCTACAGGGTCTGTTTGCTCCATGACAAGAGCCAAGGTTGCCTTGCCAGCCCACTGGGAAACATCATCACAAGGCTGAGAAACTGCTAGGAGAGCCCTGGACCTGGAGAGGAAAAGTGGAGAGACATTCCTTTTTCAGCACCAGCATATCCGAGGGCCTCTAAAACATGTAAGGCATCTTCAGTAGCTTCCCAGATGCTGGAAACCCCAAGCTGCTCTCAGCTGCTTCTAGAATTTCCAGTGTCCCTCTCATATTCAGGAGACAAAAACCTGCAGCATGCCAAGTGCTTGGAGCAGGGCTGGACAGGGCTGGGAGGAGGCATGTTCCCACTAGCAGGGTGCAAGAATGCTGCATCCAAGCTGTCACCCCATTAGTGCTTCTCTGGCAAGTGTCCCCAACCCCTGCAGCCCCTTGGTGTCTTCTCCTAGCTTGCTCCAGAGAGAGGGGAAAACCGCAATAGCATCACAGTGGCTCTTCTGTGACACCTCAAAACAAGGGGAGGAGGACAAAAGGCCATTTTTCAGCAGAGACACAAGGTGATGTTTCCAGAGCAGAAGGAAGACCACATCTCATGCCCAAAGTCCCACCTCTGACCTAAGGCCTCCACTGCTCTTTCCATTCCTTCCATAACATGAGCCTCATGGTGACCCCATTGCCTGGGCAAACGGGGAGAATCAGAAGTAGTTACAAGGAGGGACTCTGACTGCTTTTCTACCCCACAGCATATCCCTGGGCTGCCAGGATGCTGCTCGATGGCACACGGGAGGGAGCAGCAAGGTTCAGAGTTCTTCGGGAAAGCTGGATGGATTTGCAGAGCCTTCTCCCATCCAATGAGGCTTTACAAATAGTTTCTAAGGTACTGCAACTTCTCTGGTGGGTCAGTTGAACAAATCCCTTTCTTCTTTTCAAGTTCTGTATTTAAAGATACATTTAATCTCCCCCTTAAAATATTTCTCAATTCCTAGTAAAATTACAGAATTAAGATTTTCATCTAGTTCTACTGCTGCGACTCAAACTCTTGCTGTAACCTTTTTCAGATCAGCAGAGATTGATGTTTGCAGATCCAAAGGAAAGATTTATGATCACCAGTGTTTTCCCTAGAAATACCCATGACCCTCACAAGCTCACATAATGAGATCCAATGACTTCAAGACAAAGCCAGGCAATTCCAGGCTGGAAAGAAGACACCATTTGTTAAGAGCAAAGGCAACACACTAACAGAGCTGTTGACTGAAGAGCACGATCTTCTGCCCCACAGGATCTCCCAGTACAGTGCAGAGGTGCTGAATGCAGATCTCTCAGATTCTGCAGAGCCCCTGGGTAGAAGAAGAATCGGGATGCCCCAACCCCGCCTGCTGATGACCGTGGCTCCAACACAGCAACCACAGGAGGACCATCCCAAAGCCTGGGTGAAGCCCTGCAGCGAGCACCACGCCAGAGGGTGAGCTGAGATATCACATTGATTTCTGCTGGCATTAAAGCTCCAGGAAGAGAAAAATACCTTACCATGCAAAGAAGCATTCTGCAGTGAGGCATTAATGTGCCAGTTCCTTTCCCTGCTAATTTTTGCTTTGTCAAAGTCACTGGAAAGTATTTCTTATGACTGACAAAGCAATGGGATTTATGAATAGGCAAATTAAGAATAAAGAGGGAAGGAATAAGTCTGTTGATAAAAAAGCTGAATAATTCAGTTGAGGATCAGTTACTTGAGTCGATTCCCTCAGAATCTGAATGAAATAATTTTTTCTTTAAGTAAGTTTGTCTTTTGGTTTGAAACCCTGCAAGCCGGAAAGCAACATATTTGCATTTTGCTTTCCAATCCATAAACTGAGGCTTCATTTTGTAGGCTTCCTTATTGAATAATCTGCTCTAATTTAATTGGAATTTGAATCCTATAAGAAGCATTTTCTACTTAGTTTTCTACTGATCTTGGGTATTGAGATTTTGCGATTTGAAAAAGCAATACGTCTGTGTGTGCTGATGATTAGCATCCTCAGAGGAGCTTCATTGTTTTCATGTTTTCTGCTGAATAATCTGTTGAATCTAAAATGCAGTTTTGACTTAGATCCTTATTGATATTTTTATTTTAAAATGTTATAATGTGAAGAGCAATTTGTTTGCAGTTTCTGCTGGGAAGTGTTTTCTGTTGAGGAATAAGAGGGCTGATTCTGTCAATGTTTACAGGAATAACTAAGTCAACAGAATTACTCACACAATTAGCTGTACTTGGCCCTAATGGCCAGATATTGTGACCTGTAAAATGCAGGTGGGGTGCCTATGGGGCCAGTGAAGAGGGTGCAGACACCTCATCTTCCTCAGCCTCTCTCTCCCTATTTAGGTGTTGAAGTACCTAAGATAATTGGATCCAATGACACTTGGAGATCCCTTCCAACTCAGGATACCCTGTGATGTTCTATGATACCTTTGTAACTCTAGCCCAAAGTTCTTAATTCTACAAAAAATGGGAGAGGTTGGAAAAAATAAGCAAAGTAAAGTTTGATTCTGTTTCTGGATGCCCAGACAAAGCCACTCCCTCCTGCCTGGCTTGGAGCAAACAATCCCAGGGCATGGGGGCATTGAGCTCAAGGCCAGGACCCGGACACAGCACAGCTGAAACCAAGGAAATGTAGGCACCAAAATCCCCCTGCATGTCTGGGACAAAGACCTGCATGGGAAAACGTGTCCTGTCTCATCTATCAGCTTCACTGAGCTAGGCCCTGTGCATTATCTCTGCCATAGCTTGTAATGCCTAATCACTACCAGGCTACATACAACCTGGCACATCCTTTAATCATAGCAGCAATCATAAGGAATTAAAATAAATTTATATATGTAATAATCACTCAGCCCTGAGTTATCAATAATGCAGGAGCAGCCTGGGAGAGAGCAGGCAGATGAATGAATCCATGCCCCGTTCCTGCTCTGCAACAGCTGATCAGAATTCCCAGCAGCAGGAAAGCACCGCTGCCCAAGCGGTGGCAGCTTGCTGCTTGGAAACAAAATGGACAGCAAAGAGGGCTGGGGGGAATATAGCGTTTCATTCCATGCATCAACAGAAATGGATTAATATAAAACAGGGGTCCTCTGAGCAATGGCTGGGTAAAATATCACCATGAGGACAGGAAAGCTACACTGACTGTGAAATAATTCCAAAGGGCAATATCATAATTTTGGTATCACTTCTGTCCCCCGGGTGTTATTTCACCACTCCTGTCATCAAAACAATGCTACAGACCAAATTAGACCTGGTGTTATTCCCAGCCCTGCCATGCCCCACTGCGAAGGAAGGGGGGGCTGGTACCCCTGTCCCACCCACCTGATGGTGGCACCTCCGTGGCACATGTGGGTCCCTGTATCCCACCCTCCAGAGAAGCCACTGCTTACTTCCACCTGGGCCTTGCAAACTGGGGAAAGGAGGAAGGAAATGATCTGGAGGATATGGCACAGTGCCTTGCTTTACATGTATTGCAATTACCACGCTGGCATTTTCCCTGTGTTCGAAATAAAAATGTCAATAAGGAACAAGTTATTAAACCAGAACGAGGGTGAAAAAGGCAAGAGCTCATGCAGGCTTGAGGGCCTGGGAATTACTGCAAAGGCAGCCTGTTCCTGCAGTCCCTGAGCTCTGGGGTGCAGAGACAGGGCTTGCTGCCCCAGCCCTCCCTCTGTGGCTATGGCCAAGGTTGGTCCCTCTCTTCAGCATTATGAGCCCAACCCACCTGGGGTTCCCCACTCCAACGAGGCACTCGGATAGTGCATCAAGGGGCCCAAGGGATGGTCAGGGACTGGAGGACACAGTGTACAAGAAGTTGGGTTGTCAGCCTTCAGGCAGATCTTACTGCCCCCCTCTGCTCCTCCTGCAATCCTGAGGCTGCCCCAGTAAATGAACATGTATTTTTCTCTTTTAATGAGACCTTTCTGTCCTTTTCACTTGGCTTTTCCTTTCCAAGACTTTCCTTGGTTCCCTGCTGAGCTTTCTGCCTCACCAGCACTTCCAGAGACCTCATCAGGGAATGACATTTCCAAAGGAAGCAATGCAATTCCACACTGTTGCTCAACCTCAGAGTTCCTGCACCCAACAAAGCTCTTGGCAAAGGGCACCCCGGCACTGTGAGTGCCAGAGGAGACCCAACCATGCCACAGGGTACAGGAGGAGGATGATAAGGGGAGAGGGATGCCCATAGCCAGAGGCGGGTATGTTTGCTAACAGGGAGCCCAGTAGGTAGGATGAAGGCTGAGGGGCAGGAATCTGGGTGCCCACAGCGGCTGGCAGCAACTATAGCCCAGCCCAAGGAGCCAGAACAAGCAGGGCACCCATGGCACCCTCCTGACTGTGGATGGTGAAATGGTCCCAAATGCAACACTGCTCTCCTACCCAACAGTGCCTCCCCCTCCTGGTTTTCCATTATCAAAATAAAACAACACACAGAGAAAGGAAAATTAATTACAAAAAAAAAAAAAAAAAATTAAAAAAACCCACCAAAGAAAAATGAATTAATTAATGATTCATATTGGAACCTTGGCAAACCTCGCTCTGCAGAAGTTCAAAGCAGGAACAATAAGTATTTGGCAAAGAGGAGGCAGTGGGCTTGTGCTTGGCGGCGTATGGTGCAGAATGCTGGCAGCATCGCTTCCATCCCAGTGCCTGACACTGCAGGGGCCACAAGAACCGCTGAGCTGCTCTGATCCAACCGTCACATCCTGCCCAAGGGATCAGCCACAACCCAGCTGTGAATAAGCAGGGACAGAGGCTTGGGAGGAGCACACCACAGCTGCCAGCAGTGGCTGTGCGTGCCCTGTGATGCACCTTCCGCCCCATGTGCTCACACATGTGTGCCCACCTGAAAACCTGGGCCTGAGCCACTCCAGCTCTTGCACCTGGGAGAATTAGGATAATGAGAGATCTTTAATGCAATTAATAGATGTCATGGGACACGGTCTTGTGAGTCTGAGAAAATGAGGCTTGGATAATTGGTGTTGAAACACATATATCAGGGAGATGATTCCCACCCCCCCACCCCAGCCAGAGCTGGAGACTGGAACGCGCCGTCGACTGATCCTGCACAAACGCGTTTGGCTATTCTCTAGCAGCAGCTTCCAAAGTTCTTGTGGTGGAGCATCAGCCAGGCAGGCCTGCAATCCTAACAGCAAACAAGCTGTCATTTGAATGTTAAAAGAACTGCCTGGAAAGTGGCTTTATCCCTACATGCATGCACAAAGACCCACGCACGTGCTCACGTGCATGCAGGCAGCCAACAGGCACTGGCAGCGGCAGCAGCGTTCCCACAGCCCCGAGCTCTGCCCACAGCTCCACTTTCCTTCTGCATACATGGGAGTTCACTGCGGGTGCAAAGGTGGGTTTAACCTGTGGCACGCCCACCCCTGCAGGAGCAGAATGGTGTGACTGCCCCACAGCAGGGAAGAGGGCTGCACCACACGGCATCCTACCAGAGGGATCTGCCATCTCCAGCACTGTCTCCAGCAACAGAACCACTACAGAACACGGTTCTCCACAGACACCTCCATCCATCGGTGGTCAGGTCAAAGCCACAAATAAATCTCCCTCTATGTTGCCTCAGCAGCATATTCAAACACCAGACCAGGACATGCTCCTTCCCCAGATAGCCGAACCTGCTCCGGGGCATTTGCAGGGCACATGTAATCAAAAAGCCATGACTTTTCAGAAATGGAAATATCTGGGCTGTGCAAGTTCCTAAATTAAAAATTTTGTTTTGCACTGAACTCAGTGAGTCAAAATCACCTTCAGAACAGGACTCAGGAAAAACCCAAACCCTCGCATTTTGCTGGGAAATATTCAGGAATTTTGCCACAGTAAGGGAAAAAGGATTTCATTTCTCAAGCACGAACCATAATAAAATGTTAAATACAACCTGGATATTAAATTAAAACATAAAAGTCAAAACACATCAAATCAAAGAGACACATTTGAATTTCCTGGACACTGTCAACAGATGGAAGCCAAAGTGATTTGCCTCAATACTCTCCCACCTGAATGTTGGTTTCATGGCTACATGCCGATTCTGATAATACAGTCTGATAGAAAATGTATTTTCCAATGGAAAATTTTATCCCTGATACCCTCTGCCTCCATTTCCAGAGTGTCTGAGGGATGATGCAGGGCATGGAGATGGTGTCCCTCCAGGGCAGGTTCACAGTAGAGAGGGGACCAGCCTTGAGATGCTGCCCCACACTTGGCTTGTGCAGGACCAGGGGAAATTGATCCAAGCCTACGCCCCTTAATGAATGGAAAAGCACTCCCACGGATTATTAAGAATTTGTGTATGGGTTTGGAAAGCATAACCGTGTCACCACAACATAATTATGGATAAAAACAAGACAGGCCACTGGAGCGCAACAGAGCATGAGGCTGGAAGAAGGGCGCTGTTCCCTTCTCCATCCTCTCCCAGCACTCAGTGGGAACAATGGAGATGGCAATGGGCAGCCTTGAGCCATCAGCTGTGCACCAGAGCAGCTCTGCCAACCAGCCCTGGGCAGTCCTGGCTTGCTAAAAGCGAGCTGGGGACCAGGTTGCACCAAGGCAAGCACTGTGAGGGCTCTCTAGGGACAAATCACTTCTGACAGCAAAAGTGGGAATCCAAGCCTGGCTGAGCCACTCCTGGTTCTTATCGGGCAGCGCAGCCCTAGCCCCTGTATCTGTGGGGCTCCAGCACCCAGAAGCAAACTCAGAGCATCAGAGAGACATCTGTTTAAAAAACAAAGGTAAGGAATAGCACGGCCATGGCCATGGTTTATTGCTACGCAGCCTTGTGTTTCTGTGGCAGAGAAAGGGCACCAGGAGACGTGCCCGGCTCGCAGAGCATTTAATGAAGGTTCAGCCCTTCATCAGGAAGCCATGAAACCTCACTCTCCCCTCTGGGGCAGCAGTGCCAAGGGCACCGGGCTGGTGCCAGGGTGCAGAGAGAGCAGAGTGTCTCTGCCACCACTGCTGAGGGACTAGGGCATGGGGGTGCCAAAACCTCCTGTCTTGCAGGGCTCACCACACGCCACTGACATGTTCAGCCTCCACATGCTGCTGGCCCGTGGGTCCCCCCTGCCTGGCCTGCCTGCAGCCCAGCCCACTGTACAACAGCACAGTACCACAGCTGCCTGCAGGGAGCAGAGAACCAGGGCTGGCTGCTTTCTGCAAGGCCAGGGCTTCCCCAGGGCACTGGGAATGCCACGTTAGTGCAGCCCATGGACACAGCCTGCCTCCAGATGCAGGGCAGACGAGGCTAATGCATGCAACATCTTCAAGTCAGGAGTTAAAGAGCAACCGAGTGGCAGCTCTATGGCCATCTGCCAGGTGATGCAAGCTTTCATAATTCAGCAGGCAATAAAGTATTAGAGCAAGGTAAGGCCAACAGCCTGTCTCAGGGAAGGTATCTTGAGAGCAGGGGTAGCATCTGAATCCTTAAACCCCCAGGTTTTGCAGAGGGAAAGCACAGATGGCATGCAAGCACCCTGCAGAACTTACTGCGGGATCGGGTAAAAGCAGGTGCTTCTTTAAAGGGTTAGATGGTATTGAGATGGATGAGAACAGGAAATATGGTTGGACTAATGAGGGCAGCAGTGTGGAAAGTCCTCAGCCCTTTGGGGCTAGGCTGAATAGCTGGAAAGAAGATTTACCTAAGATCTGCCACTCTCTGTCAGACTCGCAGTGCAGAGCACGTAATCCTGCGCTGGGGATTCATCAGCTCCAGCTGCCAGTGAAAGGGAGATGGGATGCCTTCCTGAGGGGTTCCTCCAGTTCTGCCACAAGTGGTCGGGTTCCAGATCACTTGTGAAAGCAGCAGGGAAGGGGCTTTCTCCGGATGTCATTCCTGCAGAGCGCAGATAGAGGTCCTGGATTTTGCAGCATCACAAAACCACAAAGACAGCATTTAGATGTCCCAGCCTGAGGAGCTTGGGTCTCACACTGGGTGCTGTGCCAGACCCATCCACCATGCTCCCCACCTCTCTACAGGCTGCCTTGCTAATCCCCAGCTCTGCTGACCCAGTGGGATGTTCAGACCAGTGGTGACAGAAGGGGAAAGAAGGTGGCAGCTGGAAACCATCACTTAAGATATATATAGAAACTATATAGTCCAGCAGAGGAACCCCAAAGCCTGACCTTGCCCAGTGAAAGGATGGTCAGAGCTGGCACAGGCAGCTCTCCTGCCTGAGGAGATGGGAAGCACTGGGATAGCCCAGGCAGCACAAGGAGGGTTAACTCACAGCCATGGGAGCAGAAAATGAGGTTCCAGTTATTAGCTGATTTATTGGTCTGTCCTCAATTGGCACTCAGAACTCAGAAGAAAATGTTCCACTCCAAAGCATTAAGCATCTTCAAAGAGCAGAAGCATTAAAAATTGAAATCATAAAATAGACATGTAAATATAGCAGAGGTAAGCGGGGCAGCAAGGAGAAGAGCAGAGCGGAGCCAGCCCCAGCTGAGCCTGTGGGGCAGGGAAAGGGCTGTGCCAGGGGGCTGGAGCCATGCTGGGGTGGCTGTGGCCCCCCAGATTGGGGGCATAATCTTTGGGGGATCTCTGGATGGCTTCTCTGAGCGACTGCCCTGATTGCTGAGCTCTGCAGGGTGCAACCACGCAGGAGAACAGAGCTGACTTGCTGCATGCATGTGGGAGCCTCGCCCCACAGCCCCTCACCACTCTCTACTGGCCTACACTCAGTACCCTAAAGCCTGTAGGCATTTATACTCCCCGTCTCCCCCACAAACCCTTCCCAAAACACTTCAAACATGGCAAGAGAGGAGGTGCAGGGCTGCCTGCCAGCAGTTTACCCAGGTGAAGCAAACCCAGTGAAGCTAGTTACCCAGCCAGCTGCCCTGCTCTACATCAGGAGTCACAGCTGGATGGCAAACTAATGCTGTGACCTCTTCAGGCAAGGGCAGTTTGTCACATGCAGTATTTCACGGAGTCAGGGACAAGCACTCACTTTCCTCCTCTTCTACAAGAGCAGGGCAGAAGAGATCCAAAGTCCTGTGAGCCCCTCTGACCGGCTACCTGCACAGCAATATGATGGTGCCACCCTTCCTAAAGCACCTGCCAAAGGAGAGGGCTCAGCAGCAATACACGAGCATGGGCATGGGCTGCTGGAGGTGCTGGTCCCTTCCTGGGCATTGAGGAAGGGAAGGGACCTGACATAAATCACTACCCCTGTGTAGGAGCCCCTTGCTGGGCCTGGGAAGTTTAAGTGGGAGCTGAGAACCACCTCCCATGCTGCTCCAGCATCTGCCCCAGTGTAAGGCACCATCTTCCAGCAGGGATGGCAAACCAAAGGAAGGATGTGGAAAAAGGAAAAGGGAGGGAGTGGAGGAAACAAAACCTCCTTCTCTCAGTGGGAACATTCATTTTGCTGGGGGGACTGGCATTTGGGGACAAGTGTGTGGCAATCTCATTCTCCTTAAGGAGCAGCAAGTGATGCACCGGGCTGCCTGTTGGCTGTATCTTCAGAGTTACCTGCAGAGATACCAAGCTCTTGCCACTGCTTCACAGGAGGGTGGTAGATACTCAGGCCCTTTCCAAACCCACATCAGACTGTGCTCAGGGGCTTTGCACCTCCACATGCAAGAAGTAAACCCCTACAAAGAACCGGCAAACCAGCCAAAAGACAAACTATAGGCTACCAAACACCAGTGGTCATGCAAGCTCCTAACCTTTCAAACCTCTGGAAGCACGACCATCTTCTTGGTAAAGGTCTCTGGTGAGGAGCTGGGAAATTGCCACACCTTTCAGAGTCCTGGAGTCCCCGAAGGGCCCCATCCCACATGTGATCAGCAAGAGGGACCACCACCACCACCGCCCCTGACCACGCTCTGGCACAAACTCAGCTCCCTTGGCACCCGCACCTGTTTTTCCTCTACACACCATTTTTTTCTTAATTGGGAGCTTGTTAATTATCCCAATACTTCGCAGAGGAAATAAACAGCAATTAGAGAAGTAAGTGGTATTTTTATTCCCTGGCACTCTTGCAGAGCTCCCTGGCTCCTCCCATCCATGGCTCCCACACGGGCACATGTTGATGCCTGCTCCGGCGTCAGTGCCCGACTGCTCTCCTCCGTCTGTTCCCTGCGAGCGGGGCACTGCGCTGGTGGGCTGCCTTGCTCTCCCCCGGGGAGGAAGCGTTACTGTGTGAAAGCAGCAGGCTGTCCCACTGTAATCTGTTCTAAAAGTCATAAATTGCTGAGAAAAGCCAGCTTTCCTGCACAACAGAAGGGTAGCGTTTTTGAAGAGAGCACTGAAACTGTTTTTATTAATCAGAACTGCTATAAAGAAAGCATTTTAATTAACATAATTAACCCGTTTGAGAGAAGCAGCCCATACCTCACAGATACTTTTCAAACTAAAGATGTGGGCTGTCACAGTCAGTCATAATTAAGCAAAATGAGCCAGTTTTCCTTGCTCCATGTCTGCCTCCTCCCAGCCACACATTTCTCCTCTCCTACAAGGCGAGCAGAGACAACATCATGCCATGGGGGTGGCAGGGCAGGTCCCCATCCCTGCCTCCAGCATGGATCACTTGGGGTTAAGCTCCATTCCAGCCAGCAGTGCCAACTCCGGGCACGGGCTGAGCTGCAAACAGTCAACCTGGAAGAAGAAGGTAACTATAAAAAAACCCACAAGATCTGTATGACTTTGTTTGCAGCACAGTCTCACAGTCAACAGATAAAAGATTTATTCTCGCTGAAAAAGACAGAGAGAAAAAGCCTAAAAAGCCTGGCACTGGGCCACCCGCCAGCACAGAGAGAGGAGTGTGTAAAGGGAATAAAAGCTGGCATGGGCAGGCAGCTGTGTAAGGCATCATGTGGGTTTCTCTGAGCATCCCAGACACAAGCCGGATCCTGCAAGGCAGCGAGTCGACCAGGAGCTGCAGCCTTCATCGGCAGCCCTCCTCCTGCTCCTCCTCCTCCTCCTCCTGCCTGCTTCTGCCTGAAGCACCAGGCTCCACCACAGAGCTTAGGCAGCATCTTTCATGCTTTCTCCTGACACAGTAACAGGCTTAGTAGCTCCCTTGGCACATCCTTGTCTGCTCTTTGCCACTGATGTCCCCCTTCTAAAGGGTAAGATAGGGCACATAAGCTACACAAAGCAATAAGGCATCACCTCCAACCCCACCATTCACTGCTTCAACTGAGACCTCCTGCAACCACCAAGGTGTCCTGAAGCAGGACACAGACCTAGGGCTGAAGGCAGCACCTTCAGCAACCAGCCAAAGTCCCTTCATGGTAGCACCATTCAGTATTTTAACAGGTATTTTAAAGGATGTTCTGCTATTTTGCAGTATAATAGACTGTTAACAATGAGTGGTTTTAACTAAAATCTCCTTTATTTATGAAAGATGACTCTGAGTTCATGGGTCTCCCCTGAAATAGCACAACACTATTGGAGATGCTCATGCCATGTCTTTAATTCACACCCAGTGCCACCTCAAAAGGACCAAAGTCATCGCACCAAGCTCTCAGCCCCATGTCCCCATGGACTGCAGGGACAAAAGCACCCATCCTTGCCCATAGAGCTCTCACTGCTGGGTGTCACCACCCAAGGGCAGCCCATGCTCCCTCACCACGAGTCAACTGCTATCTGCAGGTAGAACAAGCAAAAAATGTGAAAAGAGGCAATTTTATTTTTTTTTTTCTTTTTCTTTTTTTTTTTTTTTTTTTTGCATGGTTTCCTTAAGAAAACAAGTCTTGTGCCATCATTGTGCTCCAAGTGTTGCCTGTCTCCACTAATTACTCTCCAACTCAGCAGTCAAATCCAACAGCATGTGAGTGACAGCTGGAAATCTCAGAGTTATTAAATTCCTGGAGGTTTCATGGAAATAGGCAGGCGGATAGAGTGGAGAGGCCTTCCTCAGCTCAGCTGAGCCAGGCTGCAGCACACAGACCCACACTGGAGAAAAGCAAAGCACAAAAGGCCCCATGATGCAGGGGAAAGGCTGTATCAGAGGATGTAGCGTACTAGATATTGAAATCAGTCAATCTTCAGGTATTAGCCCCTGGAAAAGCAGCCTTCTGTAGTGCTGAGTGGCATGTTAACAACCTGTTTTCAAACAGGAAGCACAATTTCCATGGGAAATTCAGGTTTTCTTCGTGGAAGAATTATAATATTCAGGGGGGAAAAAAAAAATCAAAGAGACTTTTCTCCTTTGGTTCAACACAGACTGACACGTTTGAGGTGACTAAAAAGACATCTGGGACCCACCATGGAAAATTCAGAAGCATCTTCACCAAGCAAACTTGGCTTGGCAGGGGTCAGAACTCCTGATAGCCTGCTCCAGGTGTCCCCAGGAGAGCAGGGACATGGACAAAAGGAGAGCACAGGGTAAGAGGCAGCAGGCAAAGCCTTGGGCTTGCTGCTTGCTGTGAAGGGCTTTGTGTGGCACATCGGAGGGTTTTATCGCAAGCTATGAAGCATCTGCTTAGAGATGTCTCAAGACCTACTTGTAAGACCAAGTAAAAATACCTCTCCTGGTTCTGCATTGTGGAAGCTGAGAGGGTGGGTTCCAAAACTGGGTTCTCTGCCTGCCCACACAGAGGACGGGGCTGTGACACCACAAAGAAGCTGTTTGTAGGTCTCCGTTAGCAGGCTGCTAGGTAGGCAGCCTCACCCTCCCTCAGCCAGGGCATCTGCTTCCCCCAGTTCCCAATCCCCAGTATAAATAGGACTCCTTGATGGAAGTGTTGGGGTTGGTGGAATTGCAGAGCGTTGCATGGCAGGGCAGAGCGGCTCTTCCAGCTGCAGCCCCTCCTCCCGCTGTGGCCCCATTGCTGGCCAGGCAGCACCCACAGCCCCTGGGGAGCCTCCCTGCCTGAGCCGGCTTGCACGCTCCTCTCATCACAAGCCAAAGCTGCAGGAAGATGAAGCGATGCTCATAAACCCTTTAGAAGGAAAATGTTAATGAGCACCGAGTAGAGGGTGAGAAAAGCCTTTAGGTTGTATTAGCTCTTCCGGCAGAGCTGATGAACGGCCCCCAGCCACAGAGACCTGTTCAGGCGCGCGGCACGTGGAGAGAGCCGGACCCACAGCTTGGGGTAAAAAGGGATAGCATCCCTCAAAGCCTCACTGATCCCTTGCTTAACCTCAAAAAAATACCTCCAGCAAGCTGATGGGGCATATGCCATAGGGCTGTGGAATCATGAGCAATGGGATGCTCTACCTGAGAAGGAGCAAAAGGCCATGCCCTGCCTGCCCACACCTGTGAGGAATTTATGCTTTGGTTGCATAAATAAGTCACATACCTGGTTTTATACTGGGAACTCAGTTCTGAGCTTGTGTAACTCTGATTTATGGCTTTCTTAATGTAGCCAGGAAATTGCCATATAAAGTATTTGTATAAAAATAACGATTTTCCTCAGCTAACCAGCCACACGAGCAGTGCCGTTTGCACCACCCTTCCCCTCAGTCCCTGTGTACACTGTGTGACACACCAGGACATTTTTTACAGTGACAGTCTGCTGCACCCCCTTTGGGGAAAATGTGGTTTCATTTTTAGTATAACCTTAAAAAGGAGACAGGCAAAGCAGCTCTCCCATAAACTTTGTAAGTGACGTTTATTTTTCGCCACATTATCACCAGTGATGGGCAAATGTGGAAATTAGGGCTTTGGTTCAGAGGGACAGCCATCTTCTCCTGCCAGCTCCAGTGGGGTGAGATGGTTGTACTTAGGTTCACCTCAGGCATTGCCTGGAACATCTCCAGATGCTGAGTCCTCTTCTCCCTTCAAGAGTTCAGCACAAAATGTAGCCCCTGTGTGCCTTAGGGGCCACTGGGCACTTCTTTTGGTGTCTGGAGATCCCATCTCTAAGGAAGCTCCCACTTCCCCGCCCATGGGTCAGGTATCAGCAGTAATACAGCAAAGTTTCCCACCCAATCCAACCAGCTCAGCCCATAAAAGCATCTCTGGCATGCTCAGATCCCTGCCCATCCTGGCCAAGGTAAGATGGAGTTTGCTTTAAGAATGCAATAGATCTTCCTGGTCACTGAGGCAAGCTCCCTGTTAACCAAGCCTGCCAAGTTTCAATTTGAATACATATAAAAGATCTGAACAGCTGCGTTTTTAATGACAGGCACTAAAAATCAGGCTCTGTGGAGTCACATCAGGTTACTTCAGTTTCTTGGAGCTGGCTTTGGAGCATGCCAGGAGCAGCCCACCTAGTGAGGCTGATGTTTCCAGCTCTCTCAGAAAGTGCGGTGGCTCAAGCAAACACAAACCATGCTGAAATCCCACACAAACCATGCTGAACGCCCTCTCAAACCATGAGCTCAGAGGAGAACAGGTGGGTGCTTCACAGCACAGCCCTCTCCAAAACACAGGTGCAGAGGTTTTGCACTGCTGGGTGTCAGCATGAAATACTGTTATTTGTGCCTGGCCACAGGAAGATGCAAGATGTGACTAAATCTATTACACCCATATGGGTTCTGCAAGAGATAGAGGGACAGGAGATGCCCAATTTATTAACCTGGGGCCGACTAGACCCAAAGAAACACTTCCAATTCCTTGGCACTGGTAAAAGATCAGAGGAGCAGAGAACAGACTTTTAATGAATAGTGAAGTAATTTGTGGCACAATTATTTGCACCTAGAAAAAAGCAGGCAGCAAATCTGTCAGTGTCAGCCCTGCTGTGACAAGTCCTTGAGTGTTGCCCTGGCTTCTGGTATGCAGGGATCTGCAGAGACACTTCATTTGAATCTCTAGGAAGCCAGGTCGTTTCAGAAACTGAACTCTGACTCCTAAAAGACTTCAGCGCCTCCACAGCAATGTGCTTCAAAATAGCCACAACTGGCCTTCCCCAATCCCTGACAGAGGCTAGAGACTGGAAAAGCTTTTTCTTTGGGCAGGCAAGCATTTCCCTCTGCTGAGGTGGCTCAGCATCCCTGGAGCATCCCATGTGCTCCTGTGGATACTTTTCTCTGCCGTTCCTGGAGCAGTGCTCGGGCTCTCTCCCAGCCAAGCCGATGGAAATGCTGAGCAGGTGCTGCCCTGTCCCAGCACCAGCAGCAGCTTAGACACCTCTGTGAGATCAAGGACTGATCCTCACTCCTCTTCCTCACATAACCCAAGCCAAAGACATCTCTTGGAGTTGCCCAACATTGCTGTTCTCTGTTGCCAGACTCCCAAGGAGTGCTGCCTACCACCCTCTCAACAGGCACTTTTGGCAACCCGAGCTGTTATTTCCCAGGCTGTTGAATTAGTTCTTGCACTGGCATCAACACGCACCTCCCAATTCCCACATCACCTCTCAGTTGCTCCCCCATTCCCCCCTGGTATCTCCACTCAACAGGGGGCACGAGCCAGTCATGTTCTAGCAAAGTGGTGCTTACAAAGCCCCAGCTGTAGCCCTGACTAAAAAGATAAGAGCAGATGAAAAGAATAAGGCAGCCTGGTGAAGTAGGCAGCCTCAACAAGGCTGAGCAATGCTGACCACTGGAACCCATCAGCAGGGCTAGGGGTGGCACCCATGGAAGCCCTTTCCTCCACAGCAGCGGCTCACTCTGAACATCCAGCTGAGCCAAGAGAACAGTAATTCTTTCTCTGTGTTGACTGAAGGCTGCATCATACCCCACAGGCCCTGGGGGACTCGAAAAAAGGATAAACATCAGGTCACATATGTTTCCCGCTCACAGTCATGCACACATCTGCCTCTCCCAAGAGTTTGGAGTCACAAGCACAGCCCCAAAATCCGCTCTAATGCGTGGGCAAGGAGGGAGCAAAACCCATGGGTCAGCCCAGCAGGCTGCAGGGTCTGAGGAGGAGGCTCAGAGATGCTCAGACTGAGCTTTCCATCCTCCCTTGCTCAGCTGCCCACAGCTGCTGGTGCCTGATGGCCGTAGATCCCATGGGGCCCCCACAGGCACATGTGAAGGACACCAAAACACCCTTTCTCCCTCCCCAAAATGCCATGTTTATCTGAACACCAGCTTATAGTAGATCTAAGGGAGCCCATTCCCTTATGAATTAAGATTTAAAGTTTTAACAGAAGCAATTCACTGGTTTTGCTTGGGCAATCTGTTGGGAGCACCAGCAACTCGATTTTTATTGATGAAAGCCTCTTTTCTCTAAAAACATGGGACCACAAAACATGGGCAACACAGAGCCTCAGATTCCTGCATTTCTGCTGGGCCCCAAGACAAAAAAAACTCACATCTGACAACATCTGCAACAGCAGTTGGTCTGAAATCCTCAGAGACCAGGGGGCAGACCAGGTTTCCAGCCCCTTCCACCAGCTGGGAGCACAGTGAAGGTTGCCACCAGTCACTGTATGGGGCATCTGCATTGTGCTTTGCTTTGTTGTCCATTATTTTGCATCCCCAGGAAGTACCTACCATGTTGTCAGCAGCCCCCTGCAAGTTCCAGGAGAGCAGCCCCAGCAGATCTCTTCCAAGGTGCTCCCATGGAGTATGGGGGGACAAAGAAATCAGGGAGCAGATAAGGAACATACGGTTTTCCCATTGTGGAGGGACTGCTGGGATTTGTTGGAAGGCATCCAATTAGTTAACAAGCACTCCAGAGCTGAGTCTGGTCTGGAATCAGCAATTAATTACCACAAGGCAAGCAAGAGTGAATATATTCGAGGAACCTGCATCTGTCCTAGGGATGGACTTAGGAGAAGAGAGGGTACCCAGCAAACCCCCACTGAAATGGAGAGGAGAAGCTGGCAGCGAGCAAGCAGGATGATGTGAATCCCAAAAAGATGCACAACACCAGGGGTGAACACAACAAGGGACTCCCATCCCAGATGTCCTCTACCAGGAACTGGCACAGCTTAGAGCCCCTGGCCCTGGAGCTGGTCTTCCACATCAATCCCGGCCCGTCGCAGGCAGCACATGTGCTGTGGGCACACAGACAGCAAACACTCTGTTTCTGACGAGCAGTGATGGAGTAATTAAGCAAACAAGACACATCAGCTTGGCTGAGTGCTCCCCGCTCCCACTGTCCGCAAACACCGTGATTTTGGAAATCCTGGAATAATTCCCTCATATTCATTCTCCTCATTAGTCTTCTGCTCCAGGTTCCTGAGCGGGCTCCAGTGCAGGAGGGACACATCAGCTCCCAGGTCCGAAGTGGCTCAGAGGAGCCAGGCTGTCACCAGCAGCATCAGCCCTCCTGGACACAAGAAGTCTCCCACCAGGTTCTCCTCATTGAAAATCAATGGCTGAGCTCTGGGAAGAAGAATAAACACCTCCCCAGGCCTTGCAGTTCCTCGTTACCATCTGCCTCTTCAGAGCATGTCCCCATGCGGGCGGCAGGAGCTGCAGAGCAGCTCTGCATTCAGCCCCTGTGATAAATTAGCCAAGGATTTGGGCATTTCGGAGCAGCTGCCTCATCCTCTGCCAGGATGACAATGTGATTAATTTTGGGTGCAGATGAAGCTCATTTATCAGAGGCACGTGATGGCTGCGCGGGCTGCAGGGGCGTGCAGGGAGCCCCAGGGTGTGGGGCAGAGTGGGAGCAGAGGCAAAAGGCAGGAGGCAGGGACAGAGAGAGAGGAGCCAAGCCTTGGGGATCTCTCAGGAAGGCTGTTTGCCACGTTGGCTCATGATTAAGCATGCTGTGGAAGAAGAGCCTGCGTGGGAAGAGAGCTTTTATCTCTGCTAACACACATGGCTGCATCTGGGGAGAGATGTGCAATGGGAAGGGTGTAAGAGGATCGGGGAGAAGAAGCCATGAGCCAATTACCATGCTTCAGGAGAGGCAATTCTACCACCACAGCCACTTCTCCGCCCGCTGCCCCCTCAGCCAGATCATTTTCTACTTTTCTCCTCTTTTCTGAGGACTGACAGGTCCTGTTCTGCTGGTCCCCACTCTGCAGCCACAGACACTGGCTCTTTGCTGCTGGCAGGAGCATGGCCAGAGCTCCTGCAGGAACTGTCTGGGAAGACAAGTATGTTCACTTCCCAATCTAACAAGGCCCTAACACAGAAAAAGTTGGTTGGTTCATCTACCTATTGGCTGGAGGTTCTCCGTGTGCTGGAGTAGCACCCAACACAGCAATGCTGCTTGCTCAACATGGCACAGCTACCCTGAGGGCCTGAGCTGCTTCCAGCTGAGACTGCCAAGGTCACGAGCAAAGCATCATGGATCAGATGTCTGTGCACAGTTTTAGAGTGAGGACTAGCTTTTGCGGTGAGCTAATGCCACGCCAGATGCCCTCCAGTGAGATTGATGCACAAGGAGAGGACATTAGGGCAGTTCTCCAGGCACCAGGATTCACAACTTGCGCTTGCCCCTTGCCATGGTTAGATACACCCCAGACAGTTGTGTCCCCAATCCCAGAATAGCTCTGTCTCATGAGCAAGGTCATGCCAGAAGCACCCAAAACCCTGAGATCACCATAACAACCCTTCCTTTGAGAATTTTAGGCCCCAGCTAGAGAACCATTTGCTGCTAAAGAAAAGAAAATCCCTCAAGTTCAACAGGGCCATGCAACGTGGGACAGCAGTGGCAAATCCTTGAGCACATGACTGTTATCAATGCCTTACACGGGACTGAATTATCAACCCAACAGGTAGCATCAAACAGAAAAGCTGCTTTTTTGATAAATACATATTTTATAAAGAGAACACACTGAGAGGACAAAGGTGAAGATGACACAATAAATGGCACTTGCGTTGACTGTGAGACAATCCTACTAATTTATCCCAGCACATAAGCAGGACCCTTTCTGCTGGGTTAAAGGTAAGGACAGAAAACCCATGGGGATCTCAGAAGTGTGAAAACATCAAACACTGGATGACACAGGGACTGAAGCCTGAGAAAGCCCAGAAATTACATCCTTCTACCTGCTGGGTGCCCCTGGAAAAAGTCAGACGGGTGGCTGGTGGCAGAGCAGGCGGCCTGTGAGGAGCCTGTGCCTGGAAAGGTTACAGGTAACAACAGTAGCTTGCAGCCAGGACTGCAACCTCTGACTTTTACATTTCTTCCAGGCCCTAAATGCTCCTCTAAGCCTGGTTTCTCTGCAAAGGTCCCAGGGCAGGCTATGCTTCTCCTTCCACCCAGCACTTCACTTTCTTCTTGTTCCAAAGGTCCCTTGAGTCCCACCCGGTGGCAGAGCCCTCCCAGCTTTTATAGCAGTCATCATGCCAATCACTCAATCGAGGTTTTCAATTCCCATCTGACAAAGTTTACACAGGAAGGATTAAAGATGCCCACACAGTTTCCCTTTGTGGATTACGAAAAGTCAGTGATAAATGTATTTCAACCTATTTTTACACAGTGGGGAAATAATTCGTGCTGGGGTGAAGTGCTCTGGGAGCTGGCTCCTTGAGAAAGGCACACTCAGGCTCTGACACCTGCCTGAGGGGCAGTGATGGTGCCCAGCCCTGCTTCTCCACCAGCACCACAAGATGCTTTCATACTGGCACACACTCAGCAAGGAGAAAATGTGATTGCACTTACCAGAGCCGAAATCCTACAAAGACCTGCTGGCAAGGCAAGGAACCTAGAAAGGAGGAGAAAGAGAGATGTGGGTCAAAGGGTTGGCTGTGAACAGCAGTGGGTGGTTTAGGAGGGTGACTGGGGAGTGTTGGTGGGGTCCAGCCCTGCAGGGGTGGGAGGGGACAGGTTGCCCCACAGCAGCACCCTCAGACAGGGAAGTGGCACTGTGAACAGTAAGGAAGTGACCTGTACTTGCATTGTGTCAGGGCCATCTAAATGGATCAGGGTCACCTAAATTCACCTAGCCCTGCTCACCAGCCTCTCCAGGTGCTCAGCTGGCAACTGGCAGAGCTGCAACCTGCCAACCCGCACGGTGGGAATTCACCAAGGGATTAAGGAGCCATTTGCTGCTCCCATCCTGGTGTGAACACAGGGCTACCCCACCAATGTTCTCCTCTGGAGCACACCACGCAAATCTGTGCTAAGGAGTCACAACAACACACCTGGGAAACCATAAATATCTGTGAAAAGTCTCCCCATAAATCCACATGAAGGGGAATTTACAGTGCTTCCTTTGCAGGTTTCTCCGGGTGTTCCCTATTAAGCCATTGTGCTTGTTTGCATAAGTATTCCTCAGACAGCAGAGTCTTCTCTGCCATCAGTTATCAGCTCTGCAAACAGGAGCAGCACCAGGCATGGGATGTACAAACACCCAGCTGTAAAGATGAGGGACTGGCTCCTCACCTTGAAAAGAAATAAAGGATATTAATTGCTTAGCGTAACCACAGCGCAGTCCCAGCAAAGACAGAGTAAACTGGTAGCCCTAACACGTACAGAACATCTGGGAAAAGGGACACAAGCCAAAAAACTCTCAGTATGCTCTCAGGGTATGCCATACAATGGCATATTTTCACATCATTGGGGGAAAAAAGTATCAAATGGAGAAGAAAGACACAACTACTGGAATCAGTCCAGCCACCCAAAGAAATTGCTGTAATACTTTGTCCAGTCCATACCAAGGCCACTACATAAATTAGAGAAGAAAATACTTTGGCTGACGTAGCAGCAACAAGTACACTTCCTAGTGATAATACATCAGTTATCAGGCTGGGCAAAAGCCTCCACAACAAGAAAGGTTGACACAGCGCCTTATTAAAGGAGATAATATCCAGTTAAGATACCTGCTGGTCTCATCTGATGAATGGTTCACCCAATACATCATATATATGTAGAAGGGGCTTGAAAATAAGAGAAATATGCTCAATGGTATCAGCCCACACCTCTGGAAAGCCAACCTGGAGATTCAATTTTAATTAACATGTTCTCATGAAAATTCAAATTGGAACCTAAGTGGGAAGGGCTAAATACCATGTTACTGTGTTCCTATTTTGCTGTTAAAATTTTAGGAAAAGGCAGTTGGATACACCACTCTCACATTAAGCAAGTGGTAACTGGCCAGCCAGCTGATGAATGACTGACTCCTGGAAAAACTCTCACCAAGGATGAACTGGGACGTCTCACTGCTCTTGGTATTATTGACTCTGTTACTTCTACAGCATGGCTAAAGACAAAAACGATGGATAGATCAGGAGTAGTGGAAAGTTAAAAAAACCAAACTAAGGCAGTTCACAGTTCCTGAAACACCCAATAGGAAGGCTGTCGCTTTCTGTTGTCAATCAGATGAGGTTTATATTTAGCCTTGACAGAGGTAAGCAGTAGGGACAGGTCTCATTGCCTCAATAACACCAGCTGTTGCTCAACACTTACTACCAGTTGTTGCATGATGACAGATAATAGTTCGAGAAATAATAGTATATAAGTTAATGTCAATTGTAGAAGTGTTGACCGAGGACTCACGACCCTTTTTCTGCTCGTCCCCCTTCAAAGCAAACAAAAAAAGGATGCAATTGGTATTAAGAAGAAGGGCAGGATTGGGAGTCCTAAATGGTATAGATGTTGAAGTACTCCTAAATAAACTAAGCGCAACAACAAGTGATTTAAGCAAATTAGAACACCCATTGCGATCCTCTCTATTAGCACTGGGGACTAATCAATGGCTCTTATCTAATACATTGCCTCAGTGGGAGAAAATTAATAAGAGAGACCACCAGCTGGTTGTAGAGGCACTTGGAATGGTCCAGGGCAATCTTTTACCTGCTCTTAGCTGTAACCACACTCAGCTGTGGATGCACTCTACAGTGGCAGCAATTACAAGGGTAGGCGAAGAAGGCACCTTACCCACAGAGGTTTGAAAGGCAATTTGGGACAACACAACTTGGTTTGAAAGAGAATTTCAGTCCTGGGGGTATTTGGGCAGTTGTTACACCGTAACAATAAGGTCACAGTTTCTGTCTTAATAGTCTAATGTAGTATTTCGGTATACACCCTATACCAAATCATTGCACTAAATCACGATAGGATCATACTCTTTCCAATAGAACATAAAGCATGGATAACACAAAGCAGACACATAAGGCCAACAGTTGGCGTTGATGGGAACAACAAGGATTCATTTGTAAAAGTTAACACCATTAAAGCCCAAGACATTTGAGACACATGCCAATGAAACCCTTAAAACTGCACTTAAATATATTGCAAAAGGATGTGTTTCCTTTGTGGTTTTATATTTGTAGATACAAGTAATCATTCAAATATTTGCATTTATAACTTTACTAGAATTATAGGGTATGATTTTAATTATACAGCTCCTGTTACATCCCACCAGTTGTTAGAGTCTAATTATACACTAGTTAAAGACTTGTTACCTACTTCGACTGGAATTAATCTCAGTGCTGGTAAGGAAATTATCACAACATGATGACTTACATAAACTATTAAAACTTATATGCATTGACGGGAAAAAATTCTAATCACTGTACACCTTAATATGGACAAAATATGGTACATGTTTGAAAGAGGAAAAAGAGATGGAGAACACTGGTGGGAAACTCTCCTAGGGTGGTCATCTCCAGCCACAGGAATTTATAACCTCCTGCTCCACCCAGTGGTAATCGTACTAGCTTTGAGTCTGTTAGGTTTGGTGCTTGTAATCACTTTGTATATATGATTATGGAAGCTGATCATGCTTTTTGAAAGGCTTTGCAAGCTTTGCTAAATGTATTAGCAGGAATGCTTATTAAAAACAAAGGGAGGACTGTAAAGTGGCTGGATGTGCTGAAGCTTTAGGCCCCACTTTCATCAGATTTCACATCACACAGCTCCTGCAAGGCTGCCTGGAGAGCATGTTGTATTTCAGCTGTGACATTTCTCTGCATGTTTAACATATCCCTATCGTGATTTCCATGTACTTCTGCAGAGATGGGTGGGAGACAGGAGAAAATAAGTAACACATTTCCTTCCAACATGAAATCGTGAGCGTGTCCTCCACTGAGTGCAATTCCTGTGTATATGACTCCTGTAGGCTGCCTAATACTGCTATGGATACTGGAGATTAAGGGATTTGAGGCTGTAAAGTCCATTTCATCCATCCAGGCCTGAGCAAGGGAATGGGAGCAGGGAAGAGGTCTCGCAGAAACTGCTGGATGAAGCAGGGTCTGGCTTGCAGGTGACCACCCCACCATGTCCCCTTGCTGCTGGGGACCTCCCCCAGGCAGGTCTCAGCTTTGTGCAGCAGGGACATGGAGGAGATGCCAGGGCCAAAACAGCTGCAGCCACATCTCCAGGGCTGATCCCTCACCCAAACCCAGCATGCCACCATCAGAACGCTCCTGACCCTATGCCAAACACTGCTGTCACATTCCTGGAGCGTGGAGCCCTCGCTGGTGTGGCGTGGCAGGGACACAGTGAACGCAATGTGAAGGACTTAAACGGTCATGGTGCTGCTGCTGGGAGTGCTCTCCAGGCATAGGAGAAGAGCTGTTACCTCTGAGTCAGAGAGCTAATAACAACACTGGAAGATTTCTGCTTTGGCTGAGGCAATGGTCTCTCTCTGCCCCATGGAGAGGAAAGCCACAATGCTTCCCACTGGGCTGGACTGTGCTTCCAGTCCCCAGCCCTGCTGCAGCCTGGCTCCTCATCAGGGACTTGCCCTCGGGGTGCAGGTTGAACTGCCCCAGAGTTAGAAGCTGGATAGCAAACTTCTTTGCAGCCCTCACAGCTAAGCAAGCCTCAAAAATAACTCTCCTTCTGGAGTCAGCGTCCTTCCCAGTTCAGAGCGGGCACAGCCCAACTCTGACCACCATTCCTACCCAGAGGGAAAACCATGGCAATCTCCCTCCAGCTCCTCCAAGCCAATGTAATACAAAGCAGAACAAGTATTGGGTTGTTCTGACAGCATTTAAGAGTGAAGCAGAGCAAGGAGATGGCTTTAAGTAGTAAAAGAAGCACTTATATTGTGAGCTCAGACATAGCCTTATACATTCCCAAGCAGCAGAGGAGCCATCTCCACTTTGAACCAGGTTTGATTCAAAATGGAGCATCTCCCTCAGCATCACCAGCAGGGCAGCAGTGAAGCAACCTCATTTTCCTCTGTTTTATCCCTTTTGCCACCCAGTGCGTGCCTGAGGTCTCTGGGCCACAAACTGAGGCTCCCTGCACTCCCTGGTCATGATGTGCTGGGGCAGCCCCCAGCTGAGGGTGCAACCCCCTCCCCTAGGCACCCCCGAGGCTGGCAGTGCCTGCCTGCCCTGCCCAGCACAGTGCAGCCGTGGCAAGGGGGGATGCTCCCTCCCCACACTGGGGTGGGGATGGGCCAGCACAGAGACAGGGAAATGAGAACCTGCTGGGGCATAATGCCAATTCACTGCCCATTAACTTCCCACAAATCATCCGCTCGCAGCCTTCCTCTGCCACATCCCCTTGCTCCCCCTCCTCCTCATCCCGGGCTAATGGTCTTTTTGGATGTGAAGACAAACTGTGTAGGTACCCTTGGCTGGGCTTGGGAGGCTTGTCTTTGGGAAGGTCTGATAGAAGACATCCCCGGCACCCCTTGGGCACCCTCCCAGCACCCACGGGAGATGGGGCTGTTCCACACAGCACAGCTCATTGCCAAATGCTCTCCTGCTCTTGTGGATCAAATGTCAGACTCTGAACGTTAACATTTACAGCATAATAAACCTGGTACCACCCCACACTGCCAAGAGACACCCCAAAGCTATCAACACATCTGGATGCGAATGATTGTTTTAAACACCCCACACAGTCCTGTGCATACAGGATAGATTTACTGTCACTTCTTGTAAAATTAGGAAGGGATAAAACCAAACAGCTGAGCAGCAACGTCTGCTGGGCAGAGGGGGAGCAACAACCAGCGTGGCTCAAGGGCTTCAGCTAAAAAGGGAGCTCCAGAATAAACACCAACAAAGCTCACCATGAGGCATCTTTGCTTACAGCTCCTGCCTGAAGAGCGGATTTGACCTGCAAGGCCCTCCTGACCTGCGGCAGCCCAGCAGAACATCAGCTGAGTTTGAATCAGCACTTTCTGCAAGCAGTCACGTTTCAGTGGCCCTTCGCTGCAGGGCAGGAGGGGCAGGCAGCTCCTCTGGGAGGTTCACTGAGTTCCTCAGATCAAGAACAGATGAAAAGCACTGACAATAGAGCTCAGCCTGGACTGCCCTCCGTGCCGAGGTGCTCACTGCGCTGCCAGCCGTGCGGGATTTCAGTGGCCATCTGCAACACAGAGGCAACAGCAACGCTGAAACAGCTTTGGATCATTCCTTGCCCCCTTGTTCCCCTCCCCACCTTGTTCCCCTGGGAGCTACATCCACGGGTTCACAGCACTGGATTTGCAGAGGAGAAAGTTCACCTCTTTTTTTAGCAGAGAGCACATATTTTACACGACCAATTGAGCTCAGCCCAAACCTTAGTTTTCCACCAGAAACTGTTTTCACAATAAATTTGCATGCAGTCCTTTCCATAAAGAAGCATAGCTTCCTGCATGAGGTAGGGGTTTAGAATACAGAGCATTCCTCAAGGCAGCAAATAAATGCTGGGCCAGAGTTAGTGGGTGAAGGTTGAATCTAGACAAACTCAGACTAAAATAAGGCCCAATTGTTGGACAGTCACAAGGACTATTTCAGCTACTGAGTTAAGAGCAAGAGGAATGCTCAGCCTTCAGCTCTCTCTAAGGGAAGAGAAGCTGTTCCTCCAAAGGAGGTGCCACAAGGATGTACACATGCAACATCCAAGGGTCGCAAGTGGAGCACAACAGTGGAGGGGCTGGTTTCCACCAGTGCTACAGAGCTGCAACACGATGCTCTGGGATGGCACCACTCTCCACCACCAGCCTTTGCTCCAGCCAGCAGGTCACATCCCTCTCCAGCAGCGTTGAGGCTTGTAAGATGGGAGAGGAAAAGCGTTCCCAAGCCCATCTAACCCACCTATGAGAGCTCATAGTATCATCACATCTGCAGCATCTCCCAGCCCTCACAAAATTCTCCTTCATTTCAGCTCCCACCTTTTATCTTTAAAAACCACAACAGGCAAGGTTAAAAAAAAAACATGACAAATAATCCAAGGAAAAGAATACAACAGCCTTTGAAACCCCATCCTACAGCTGAAAGGGAGGGATACAGGCAAGGCAAGAAAGCCGGTGTAAAGCTTCATTACCATCAGAAATCCTCTCTCCCTGCCCTTACCTCTCCACTCATTTCCATATCACAGGGGACACAATGTATTTCTTCTCTTGAAAAACATCCCATTTTTGCAGAGACCAGCTGTCCCCACTCCCAGCACTGGCTTACGGGGCTGGGGAACAAAAGCAGGGCTCACACCTGCCCTGGCAGGCAGCGTCTGTATATGAGTCTCCAAGCCTTTATCAGACTCTTGGGAGCAGTTTTTACCATTATTATTATTAGTCTACCTTTTTTTTTTTTCCCTTAGCTTCAAGATCCTTTAGTCAGTCAAACTATACTTAGAGTAGCAGAAGTAGCTCAAAATGAAGCATTATAAGGGGTTCAGGAAGTTATTTTCATCTCAAAGGAGCATGTAAGAAAGGTTGACAAGTCTTTATTCTGCTCTTACTGAATAATCTGTAGATTCCTAGATGATATGGGGAAAAATTAAATGCATCCGAAGAAATTACAGGAAGAAATAAAACTCAGGTCTCTGCATAAATTGAAGTAATGTGCAGCTTGGCTGACAAGAGGAAGGCACTGGAGGGTGAAATGTCAATGCCGGGAAGGAAAGGAGTGGCTGCAGCATCTGGGCAGGGCTGGGCAGAGGGTGCTGAGGGTCACTCAGCCCCCTCCAGCAGGTCTTTCCTCCTGCTAAGCGGACTTGACACATCATTGCAGTCCAAGGCATCACTAAGAGAGCTGCAGACAAGCGAGGGGAAGCAAAGCAGCTCAGACATCAGTCAACATCCTGCATACTGCCCCAGATCGCTGGATTTGTCCTGCTCCTGTCTGGATACTCCAATAAGAGCTAAAAGCATCGAGTCAGGCATGGCAAAATTCTTCTGCCAAGACTTCAGGCTCTCACATCTGCAAACACAATGTGGGGCCCTGAGAGTTCCCAGGATCCACCCCACAAGCAATGTACACACGGCCAGGAGCAGAGCCAGGGTGCCAAGAACGGGCCAGGACAGCACAGAGCGGAGAGGAGAGGAGGAACCATCTTCTCCTGCTGTCACCCTATGGGGATTAGAGATGGATGCAGGCAATGCTGGGTGGCCAAGGGAAGCAGGTACCAGCTGCAGGCAGGCACGAGGCAGTGGGGTTATGCGTAGCACAAAAAAGATGCATGAAGGCATTTGCAGCATGAGACAGCCTTTCTCTCAGTGGCTGTGCTAAGAGCAAGGGACTGGGATCCCCCTCTCAACAGCAAGGGCAGGGGAGTCTGAGGCAGCCCCCTCCCAATGTGGCAGGGCAGCCAGATCGATGCCTTTCCAGCTGTTCAGCAACTGAGCCACGTGGTGCCAAGGCAGTGCTGTCACCAGTGATTGATGGCACGGTTCAGGAGGAAATAAATTCCCAGGCCTTTGCAGGAGGTGAACTGGGGGGTGTATCCATCTTCAAGATGCTTAATGAATGTGCCACAGCCCGCGGAGTGGCAGCAGATACATCTCTGCAGCCAGCACTCCCCACGCTGTTCCTTGCAAGGTTCAGGCACAATTTAACAGCTTCTTATTGATTTTATTTATGTTTCCCAGGCCCTGGCAGTGTTTAGATTGCCTCAGTCCAACAGGAGTCCCATAGTCACAGCAGGGACCCTCACATCACTTTCCCATCCTGCTCCTCAGCCCTGAAAGGGACAACTTAACCTCACCTGCCCCAGAGCAACCCTGGGGACAAAACCTGGTGTTTGGTCAGAAAAGATGCAATGTTAGGCCCTTTGAAACATATTAAGGCTCACATGGGCTTCAGCTCCAAGAAAGAGCATGATGCAGTATTACTAGAGCAATGGTGGGCACTGGCACAGCACTGGGGCAAACGCTGCCCCACGCTGCCCTGGCCCTGTGCTCAGGGTTGTACCTTGGGAACTCAAAGCAAAATAAGGGCCTTACCAAAGACACCCTTGCAAGATGGACTTTGGAAAGTCCATAGCAGACCCTAATTTTCAAGGCAAGAAAAATGGCAATCAGCAGTTCTGGCATGTGGCTTTGCTTTGTTTTTCCCTCTTTCCCTTGGGGGGGGGGGGGTGGGGAAAGGGAAAAAGAAAGAAAAGCAGCAAAGAACAGCAGAGACCCAGCTGACCTTTCTGGCTAAGAGACCTTGTCTGAATCACTGGATGGTAACAATGAATGAAATGCCAGTGCCCTGCCTTATAAATACCAGCTTCCTCTTGGGGTGAAATGCCAGCTTTCGAACACGGAAAAGCTGCAAAGAAAATGTCACCCTCACCAAAGTGTGAAATGCCAGCAAGATCCTGGCCTCACCCACAGGGAGACAGGCAGGCTAATGCCTGCTGCCAGGTCCCCAGCCTTCTCCCGTTGGGGGTCTTCTCCAAAGCTCCATAGCACGAAGGGAACAGGACTTCAGTGTGGTACAGTCAGAGCATCATCCTCCAGCATTACCTTCAGCATCACAGCAGTTGCTCAGAAAAGCTTCCTTGGGGATTTGGGTTTTTTTTTTCTTCCCGTCTCCAGTGGCTATGAGTTACAGTGGCCAGTGAGACAAACAAATCATGTGGAAAGAATGGTTCAGAAAAGCTAAAACAGTTATTTCCAGTTTTCCCAGGGAAATGAAAAAACAATTGAGCATAAGGAGATTTTGCCATCCGAAAAGTTTATCACAACCCAAACTCCTAGTTCCTAGTGAGCGCTGTTGTTGCTGGGTTTAATCCTATTTATTAAACACGGGAAACCATCCAACACGCTGTCCCTGTGTGAAGAAACTCTTCCCATGAGGCTGGTGATATTTGCAACACCTCCTCTACCCTTCCCAGGGCCAAGTTTGGTTTAATCCAAAAGCCATGTTTCTCCAGAAGCTCATCCTTACTTTTCCCTCTACTTGGCATCCTCCCACCTCAGTTTTCTGGTACCAAAGCTCCAGCACCAAACCTGTGCCAGGTCAGGGCAGCACAGCAGGAGGGACAACTTGGGGACCCTGGGACCATCACTGGGAACTGTAGGGCTGCAGAAATGTAACCAAACCTTCCTACCTGATAAAATTACGTTGGGAAATGAATGAAGTTGCTTTTTGTCATCTGGGAATTGGAGCTGTTCTCTTTCCTCACACCCACGCCTTCTTTTTTCTTTTTTTTTTTTTTTCCCCGTAAATGTGTGAAATAATTTTACCACCTTCTTTTTTTTTTCTTTTGGTTACTCCTTCTCCCCTCAGATCTCACCCTTCCTAGCATTCGAAAATAGCTCATGAAAAGGAGGAGGAAGGAGGGGAATGAAAGGAAGTGTGTGGGGATGCAAGATGGAAGGGAAGAGAAGAGAAAAATACATGAGGAGTGAAAAATTCATGTTTTTCAAAGCAAATCAGAATGGCTGCTTCAACTCCAGCAGCCGTTCTGGGAAAGGACTACTAATCTGGCAAGTTTTTTAACACTATTTGCATACTGCCATTTGTTAGGCAACGCCTAGGAGGAAAGTAGGCACAGCACGCCTGCCTGCATCTGCCTGTACCTCATGTGCAGGCAGCCATCCCAGCTGGGCACTGGACTGCAGCAAGAAAACGCAACCTTCCAGGGACCCACGTATCATTTATGGTTAGAGCTGCTCGGGAAGCCTCTAAATGGATTTTTTTTCCTTGCAAAACACTTACAGCTGGAACTGAAATGGCTGGGAAAGCCACCTCACGTTGGATAACCCGCCGGCGGAGCAGCAGGACGGCCCCAGGCTGCAGCTCAGCCCTGCAAGACCCGATGGCACGGCGAAGGGAAGGGTCTCAACTGCCTCGGGCCTTGAAGGGGCTGGGGGGGCTGAAGGGTTTCTTTCTCCAGCTGGCACCGGGACGGTGACCAGGCTGCTCCCAGCTTGTCAGCAAGGCAAGCCGTTAGAACTGGAGCGGCTCCAGTGTGCCTGACCCTTCTCCGTGCCTGCCGGGTGGGAGATCTCCAGGGGAAATGGTTTTAATGCACCAGCTTCCATGTGCATCATGTCCGGGACTTTCCCCCCGCTGCTTCTCTGTAATGGATTTAATCCTTGACCTGGAGTGATGCTGCCCTCATAGAGGTCCCCAAGGAATCAGAATTCCGGTTCCTCCACAGTTTTCCTGCCAGGGAAAGGCAGCCAAGGGTGGGCAGTCCCAGCACCATCACACACTGCAAATCTTTTCTAGCCTTGGCAGTGGTGGGGCTGCACGGGAGGACAGATGCTCAGTGCTAGGGGAGGCATCCAGGGCAATCTTCTCCTCTCCCATCCCTTGTCCCTGTTTGTTATCTACTCTTTCCCTGCATGGCACCTTCCCCCTCCTTCCTGCTCCTGTCCTTTGGGCAGCGGTTTTGGGGCCAAAGAGATGCTTTCCAGCTTTTTTCTTTATAAAACCCTAACAACGTGATTCACTGCAAAGCAACCACTTCATGTCTGACATGGAAGGGACTTGGGGGTTTATGTCAGCAGCGGCACAGAGGGGAATCCATGGCTGAAGCAGCAGCAGGAAGGCTGGCAGCCGCAGGTGTTGCCAGCACAGCTGCTGTCAGAGCCCTGGGGAGCCACTCCCCAAGCAACGCAGCTCGGCACGGAGGCACAGATACAGTGCCAAGTCCAAAGGATGCTTCCCATCCCAATCAGGAGCATGGCAAACGCTCCGTGCCTTGACAGCATCAGAAGCCAAGAAGGGAACTACACCTCATCTTGTGCCATAGCTGCACCAGGAAAGCTGGCTTGGGATGAGCCTCAGAGAAGTGGCAACACATCAAGGAGAGCCTGAGTTCAGGCCAAGCAAGTGCATCCCCACACCTGCCAAGAGTGAAGACAGGGGTCTCTGCCACTGCCTGAGCTCCCTCAGGAGCCTGGGGGGTAGGAGTTCACCAAGCCTGATAGGCAGTGGTGCCTTAGCCCAACAGTCTGCAGGGGCTGAACAGGACCACAGGGAGTTGGTAGTGGGATACTGAACATTGCTCCAGCTGAACACCCAAGCCCAGCAATCTGCTTCTTTCCCCGGGAGATGTCACCCTGTAACGCTCTCTCCTCCCACCCTCCCACAGGGACACTCACTTTTTCCAGCTGAGCTGAGGAACAAAAAAATCATCACCCACTCCAAGTAGGTGGGTTGGCAGCGGCCGAGGAAAAGACGCACTCTGTTTGGCGATGATCCACGGAGCTAACTCAACAAAGACAGATGATAGGCAGTGAAGCCACCCTTTCCAATAATATCACTACGTGGCATAAGGATCACTCTTGCTCCAGAGATCTCCAAGGGCCTAGTGCAAGCTTCATAATACCCCTGTTTCCAGCACACAGGAATGCTGCTTGCAAAGCGAATCACTTTCTAGGGGGTCTTCACTAGCCTTTAAACACTCTGCTTCTGGCCTCCTGCATCCCCAACAGAGGCCCTGGGCCACATCCTGCTCTCGTGTACAGCAGTGTAAATACCTGACATCACATTATGGATGTTACACTGGTGTACGAGCATGCTCTCAGATGCTCACAGGTGCATTGATCCCTTGACTTCCAAGCTGACAAGCCTGCAAGACCCCCAGCCCGCTTCACCTCTGTAACCTGGGTCTGACACAGTTCCACCTCCACAAACCCACTTTTCAGCTCCAGCAATCTACAGGAATCCCTCCTCTCCTGAGCTCAACACGAGGCATTTCAACTACTGAGCCTCAAAACCAGAAGCAGCACCTTTCAACCACACCTCCCTTCACGCCCTGAACCAAGAGGCAAACAGTGAAATACACCTTAATCCTTGCCTGCAAAAGAGCCTCTTTCCAGAGCAGCAAAATTATTTTATTATAGGAAAAGTCCAACCAGGGACAATGCTGAAAGCCCTTACAAGCCATGTGCAAATAACCACATGTTAACAGGCAGGCAGGCAACAGAGCAGGGCAGAGCAACACAGACTTCAACTGAAGACACCAGCTTTGCCCAAGGCACAGCCAGCACTGGGCTTTCCATGTGTCCAAAGCCCCCTATTCTTCTTCCTGCTCCCCAGAACCTGCCAATGGGGTCCCTTCATGTTTTATCTTGCTCTGGGGCTCTTCACAGGGGCAGCTCTCCTCCAGTCCAGCCCGGTGAGCCCACACCTTTTTGCACTCATGTGAGAGCATCAAAAACCTCCTCAGGTTTCAACACAGAGTCTCACAAGTGTTGTAGCTGGGCCAAACCAGATTTTTCCCAGGAAACGATGTTTTGATGGACATTTTCCAGCCAGCTAGGAAGGCTCGCAAGTGCCTGCCAGCACTTGCACTGCTTGGGTGTTCCCCAGGGGTCTGAACCAGACCTGGCACAAGCATAAAGCAGCATCTACCCTGGCTGGGAGGTGACTAGCTGCAAAGCTGGCAGCTCAGTCTTACAAAGCCAGACCAGACAGGGGGTTTCCATACTCCATAGCTCCCAGCCCTTCCACATCTCTCACCTGGGATGTAAGGTGGCAGGGAAGCGTGACAGCCCTGAATGAGCCCAGCTCTCCCACTGCCACCGGGCTTGGATACGGGATTGATTAGAGGGATTAAAAACCAGCTCAGCAGCAGGCAGCAGGAGGGATGTGCTGGCAGGGGCCAGGCTCACTGGTCTCTGGGATGCTATGGGGAGATCTTGAAAGGAAAGAAAGATCTGAGTGGGCACTGCCGCTTGTCTTCCTCTCTAATGAGGGACAGGAACAACCCGCGGTTAGCAAAGAGCTTTCGGATGAAAGCAGCTCCATTCCTGGGATCTTATTATTATTTCACAGATGTTTCTCACATACCTTTTCTTTACTGTTATTTTGGTAAGGTTATTCACTGCTCTGGATAAATGGGGCCTCTCTGGTGGCAGGAAAGGCAAGACAGCTCTTGGAGGCTGCCCAAGGCACTAGAAGGGCCAGCACTGCCCAAACACACCAACTCCACCTCTGGGGATGCTAAAACGTACTAAGCAGCCCCCTTCTGCTCCTCGCCAGCAGGATGGGCTTCTCACTGGGTGGTTTCTCTGGGACTTGCTAAGAAATCCCGGTGTGAAAAGCACTAGCAAGGAGCACACTGTTGTGACCCAGCCTTTACCTCTGCCTCCAGACAGGATTGCCATAAGACAGTCTGAAATCCAGGCTGAGGAGATCCTGCCTGGTCTGCCCCAAATCTGGCAGGGGAAAAAAAAAAATCCTCCTCCCTTGAAAAGCTCAAACTAAATGGCAGCCAGCCCCAGCTCTGTCGGTCTTTGCAAAGCCCTGAGCGGGATGGCCTCAGCCAGGGTCACTGGGCAAAGGGACCATGCAGGGATGGGTAGTCCTCCTGCTCTAAGCTGGGTACCCAGCCCAGTCCTTGGCCTCTCCCAAATCCTTGCTGAGCTTTTCCAGCATTAGCACAACAGCTGAGTGACAAGACTGGAAGGGGAAAAGGGAAAGGATTAAAAATAGATTCCAGTTTTGTTTCAAATACTGTAAAATAAAAGGTCCTGCAGCAACCGCTGCAAAACCAAAAAGCATGCCCACACCTCAGGCTGCAAGGCAGCTAAACAGCAGATGTATTTTTCATTAAAAGACTATTTAATATTGCAGGTTCCTCCTGAAGACCTGCTTTCTTGACTCTGGCTGACTGCCAGGGAGCAACCTCTCTCCCCTCCCTCACCTGCTGGAGCAGGGCTTTGCTCTCACAGCCCCGAGCATCCCCTTCTGCACAGCGTCCCTGCCTTGATGTCCCCAAGAGCATCTCTGTCCCCCACCAGCATCCCCATGCACACACTCAGCACTGGTGAGAAAGCCCCACATCCAGGTCAGGGGAGTGGTATGGTGCCATCAACCTGGCAATCGAAGGTAAATATGAAACAAATTAACAGGCATTAATAAAAAAGAAAAAATGAAGGGCAAGAGCAGTCCCAACTGCAGGAGCCCAATGGCTGGCAGTAAAGAGAACTCATTTTCCCCTTAATGAGAGACAACTACACTTCATTAACTCAAACTTTCTCATTTATCACCTTTGCACCACCTCTGGCTGCCTCATCACTGTCAGGCCATGATAATGTATGAAAAACAGTCATTTATCCCTAACATCTCACTCAGTAAAGACACACTGAGCTGTGGGAATGGATTTACCCCATACCCAGCTCCCAGCACAATCAGGCTAATTTAGGCATGCTGTTGAGCCAAACCCTCCTTTCTCCTCTCTCCTCCTTTTACTTTATTTTAAGGCTTTAAGGTGCAGGGCTCAGCAATTGGAAGTGACAGGTGGCTGCAGGCAGAACATCGAGTGAAAGCTTCTCCTCTCCTGCCTGCTTCTCTGCCTGTGTTGCTCCCCTTGGTTACCCACTCCGGGTGCTGGCACCGAGCGGGGCTGCACTGGAGCACCAAGTCCTGCCAGCACCCGCTTGTAGTATTTTTGGGCTCCAAAAAAGCAGCACAGGAGCCACCAACAGATTGGGGCAACTCAGCAGCAGAGGGTCCAAGCAGGCAATAGCCTCTCTCTCAGTCCCCCTTGCGTTGGCTTTGGTGGCCCTCATGTTTTCCCAACACACTGTATTTGATTGGAATCGTATGCAAAGCACTGGCTCTGCCTCTCACACAGCTGCTGATTTTTGCAGCAGGGCTCTGTTCGAGATTTGCTTTGCAAGAGGGGAGGAAGGAGCAGCACGCAGCTCTGTGAGGAGGTACGTGGATGGATCCTGCCATTTTTAAAAATTAAACGAATTGCAGTGAATTAATTCTTAATTAATTAACAGCCTTCAACACTGAGAGATGCAGAACGCAGAGGAGAAGAAAAAAAGACAAAAATCCCTGGTCGCTGGACACATTTCTTCTGGCAGAAAAGCTTTTTAGGAGATTAAAAAATTCACGTTCAGGCAATTTTGCAGGAGGCACCCAGAGCTGGCTGGAGCCCAAGTGGTGTCACCCCCACGGGTGCTGCCATGGGTGCAGCCCCTAGCCTGTCTAGTCCTGGCCCTCCAGCCCAGCCCATCCCTCACAGAGGGTCATTGCCTCCAGTCAAAGGAGCAGCACTGGAGCCGGCCGCCCACAAAAGTCCCCAGGGCTTGCCAGCTCGCTGGGAGAGGAAATATCAAACCTGTCCTGGAAATCAAACAGCAGAATGGGAACAGAGGGAAGGAAAAAAAAGAAACACACAGGAAACAAAACCTAAGTTGACACCCTTTGTAATTGAAAACACCCAATGTGGAGAATCGTTGCTCAGGGGACAACATGCTCTCTCAGTGGCATGCAGTGGAAATCCAAAATGACTCCGACCCTGGAGCAGCTTCCCCAGACACTGCCAGCCATCGGAGAGGGCCCGAAATGACAAGTGCCACTGCTCTCAGCTGCAGGATTCTGGTGACAAGCCCTGAGGCGTGCAGATGTGATTAAAATCCTGTTTGCTGGGGACATGAAGGACATCAAGCTCGTGCCAGCAGGAGCAGAGCTGGCAGCCTATGGGCTCTCCCACCACCAGCAGCAGCGAGGCAAACTCCTCCCTGGGGAAAAAGGGCCTGACCACTGATAGAAATCTTCCCCATGGGTACCAAAAAAGCCCTGATGGAGCCCAAACCTCATGTTTCAGTCTTACAATGTTGTCCTCTCTGCCATCCAGCTGGTAGCAATGAGCAACGACCCAGGGAGTCTTGTGGTTAGCCCAGAGCAGCCACCAGCAATGCACGAAGGAAAACCAGCCAAAAACCCCTAAGGATGCACATTACATGGCTCACTATTACATCATTTGAAAGCATGATATTATCCTTAACTTTAAAAAAAAGCCATGTAAAAAAAAAAAGTAATAATTATAGGTGTTCAAGTGAGAAACGGGATGCCATTTCTCTGCTCATTGCTGCAGTGTTCTCTTGCTGATCTCCAAGTTGAAGCCATACTTTGAAAATACTCACATGTGCCCCAGTACTGCAGAAGCAAGACCTCTGGCAATTCACCGTAAAAATTCCTACTGGAACTGGAAATCACAGGCAACAGAATGCATTTGCAATCCAACTGGGAAGGCTGAGGTAGGTAGAAACAGAAAGTAAGGAAGGTCTGGGCACATGCTGGACGCTCGCATCCTCAGAGGCTCCTCTGCCCCAGTCTGGCCAGTTTGGGGCAGGCGCTTCTGGAGCAGAGCAGTGTGGCATCCCTGGAGCACAAAGGGCACCAACAAGGAGGAAAGCCCACAGAGGAAAAGGATGGGAGCTTTTACATGTGACACGAGATTTTCCGCCCTGACCTGCTCAAAACATGCACCTAGAGGACTTGCTGTCAGGCTGGACCCAAGCACAAGGAGATGGCTGCAAGGGAGGCATTCTCTGCCAGTGTTCCCAAGCCCCCAGCACAGCTCCATCCCCCCCACACCCACAGCCAGCGCTGCAGTGTGTGCAAGGATGGGAGACACACTGCGGGCGGGCAGCCCTGGGAGCTGGCGCCTCGTCCTCCCTACCCAACTCCGTCCCAAGCAAGACAGTGGAATTAAGCACAAGTTATAATTAAGACTGGATGTTTGAAGAGAAACATAATCTCCGTTCCGTGGGATTCGCCGGCACAACAGTAATTAACGTCTCATTAACATTCGCCTAATTAAGCAGTTTATGAAAGTGGATAGATTTGCATACTGCTCCACTTCAGCTTCTGTGCATCCAGCTACATGCAGGCACCAGAGTTAACCCTTCCAGGGCATTCCCAACCAAATTCCCAACCCTGCAAGGCTTCCCAGCCTCTCCCTGTCAGGACATGAGCTGCTGTGGCTGCACATCTCACTGCACAGTGCTACCCAAAACTGGATAAAACATCCTTCCATTGCCTCTCTTCTAGCCAGACATCTCCTCTCCATTACCTCTTTTCCAGAGAAACCCATCCTAAGCCTTTCCAACTTTCTCCATTGGTTATCTGTTTTTAAAACCCTCAGCTGCTTTCAGTGCTTTCCCCTAGATTCTCAACACATTCATCAGGAAGCAAAGAAAGATCTGTAAGTGTTTCTGAAGACGGGGAGAAATGTCTCCTAAAACATTTTGTGCTATACTCATTCCCAAATGTTCTTTAATGTTTAAAAACAATGACTTCAAAATTAAAGAGATGCTTCACATTTTAAAGTTTCACAGTTTAAAAGCAGGATGCAACAGGATGTCTCAGCAGCTTCCAAAAAGGTTTTTGCCCTTGGGACTATGTTCCCTCTCTTTTGGAGTCTTCCCCTTGTTGGAAGGAAAGGCAAACCAGCAAAAGGAGTGACAACACTCAGCTGATACCCTGTCCCTCTTGGACATGATTCCCAGATGGATCCTGCAGCAGCCCATCAAATAAGATGCATCACACACGCGTCTCCTTCGTGATAAGTCACTTGAAGTGCTGGACATAACATTTTCTGCTGCTAATACAAGCTAGCTTTCTCTTCTGGTGTTGGATTAGTAAAGCTGCTGCATCCATCACACACTTAAAAAGACCATGTACAAACCTGCCTGCCCCTCAGGGCATTTCCTGAGGGGGAAAAATGAGCTCTCTAGTTAGTGGTTAGCTTGGAGATGAGATGCAACTTTGCAGCAAATACAGTGGGAGAGAAAAATTCATGACACAGCCTTTCATTGAAAATCAATAAATCCCAGACCTGCCTGTGATGTACACAGTAAATTTATTCCCTGCTTGGCTCACTGTGTCTTCACCACCAGCCCTCTTGGATCAGACCAGGTCCTTGCTGGAGGACACAGTGTCCCTGCCCACCTCTACACTCTGGGTTATGGCCCTGATGCCACCACAGCCACATTAGCATGGGGTTGTCACCTCTCTGAGGCTGCCAGTCCCTGGCCCTGGCTGTAGCAAGCCATGGTCCTGCATCTGCAACTCAGCCCCACAACAACCCTCCCCACACCACAGTCAGGGGCAGAAGCCAAGCCGTCTTCTGAGGCAAAGGCCATCCCAAAGTTTCCTTCCATCTCACAACACGTTCCTACAGTTACAGCAAAGTGCTGAGCCAGGGAAACATTCCAGGCTTGCACTTGGAACATCTCCATCTTGAAAGAACATCTTCATTTTCCCCTGTCCCCAGCAGCCATGAAACCTTCCTGGAAGTGGTGATGGACCGAGCCAACATCCTGAGCCAAGCTGGGACATACTCCAGCCCCACCTGAGCCCTACCCACAGGACCCCTGTCATTCATGCTGTCCTGCCCCTCTCTTCCTCTCTGAGGCAGGCTTTGAGAGCCCTGTGAGGCACCCAAAATGCCTGCAGATTTAGGTGTTAAACTCTGCTTTTAACCATTTCTTTCTTCCTCTCCGAATCTCCTTGATGATGCAGAAAACACTCCCAGAAGGAGGGCGGGGAAGGGGACAGGTAGGCTGTCCCTGAGCTTTGCCCACCCCCAGCTCATGGCAGACCCCAAAATTCTGGGGAGGTGGAGAAATGGCTGTTTCCTCCTGATGCTGGAGTTGCATCCCAGAGCATCCCGCCTGCAGCCAAATCCTCACCTGAGCCAGGAGGCCGGCTGAGGGATGCAGGCAGGAGGCAGACAGGAGAGGTGCAGCGCGGCATCCCCTCCCGCTCTGTCCTCCCTGCAGCTCTGCCTCTCCCCTTGCACGGATCCCACACTGCCACCCTCACCCAGAGCAAACAGGGGCAAAGAGCCCAGACACGGGGGAGAGGGGCTGATGCCTACCCAGTGGCTTCCTTTGGCATGGGGCTGGCTGCACCCGGCTGTGAGTAGAGCAGCTGAGGGGGAATTTGGGGAGAGGTGGGTGCCCCGCTGGGCTGGGGGCTCATGCCGGGCTCTGCAGCACAGCCTGACCTACTTTCTCCAACAGCACAGTCACACCAGCCGCAGTGGCAGCACAGGGTTTCTTCTCTCCTCTACCATGTACAGATGCCTTCTTACAAACTGGCAGTAGGATCATGGCAGGGTCCATTCTGTACCACCACCTCACAGCACTGACTGTCCCGTCCCTCACCTCGGGCCAGTCTTGCTGTCTTTGAATGGGTGCCCTCCTTTCACTGCCCTTCTCTGAAAAATTCACGGCACATCTCAGCCAAGAGGAGGATTTATTGATTGTCTTATCTGTGTCTAATCCCAGCCAGAGTGCCGTGATAAATGAAGATGGCTAAATAAAATGCCTTCCTGCAAGGTCTCTGTGTTGAAAGCATCTTGTTGCTAAAGGGGTGCAAAGTGGAGAGCCCCTTGGGTCCCCCAGACTCACCCGTGCAGGGAAGTGCAGTCCATGATGGCAAAGGCATTGAAAGAAGGAGTAGTGTGCTGTGCTGTAAATGCCCATCTGAAGCTGAGGGCAGGGGTGGGGGACAAACCAAACCCCAACCACTCCATCTAATCGATGGTAAGCAGTTTAAATGCTGTTTCACTGCAGTTCAGGGAGCCCTAATTCCAGGCATGACCTGAATCTCTTTAAAAAGAGAAGGGAGGGGAGGAAGGCAGGCAGGGAGAGAGGGAAGCCAGAAATGCCAGGGATGCTAATTTGTCCCTGTTTCCTCTCTGCAGAACAGCATCTGGGAGAAAAAGAACCTGCTAAAGAGAAGGGACCCCCACAGAGCAGAGATCCAGAGGTACACGCTCACAAAAATCCCTATTACCCAGCCTGGACTGAAAACGCTTGATGCAAGAGCAGGCAGGATGACGAATGCTGCTGTCTTTGTGGGAAGAACCGGGGGTGCAACAGTCTCCCTCCTCAGCACAGACAAGCCAGCCCACCCCAACATGAGGAGGGAGCAGGGGAGCTCAGCTCAGGCACAGCGTGGCCATATCCAGGTCAGCTGGTGAGCCTGCTGGAAAGCACGGGCTCAGGGCTATTAAAAGCACTGGGAGATCCTAGAGCGGCAAGGAAGAGCTGAGGATGGCCCTGCCCTCTGTGTGAGCGGTGCCAGGTTGGCGATGGGCTGCCTACGATTGCAGCAGCCATGCAGGACTGCGAGCAAGCGCCCTTCTCCTTGGAATTTCCAAAGTAATGATGCATGAGACTGCACTGATTAAGAGTTACTGCTGGTTTTCCAAAGGGAGATGGGGTGTGAAGGAAGGGGGACTGAGATTGGGCAGGGCTGGCAGCTGGAGAGATGCATTTTGGCACCTGCAGCCCTGACCGTGGAGGTGGAGGAGGAGGAATCACCACCTCCTGCACCCCACTGGTCTGTGGTACCAAGTGGCAGTATTCCTTCAGCAGGGAGGCGACACAGAGAGCACCAGCCTGGGACCCTTCTCTGCATGGAAACAGACATCCTGGGCGCACTGGAACGGGGACAAATCCACTGACCTGACCTGACAATCCTGTCATCTCTGTCAGTCTATTCCCGTACAAGGCAACATGAATGTGGCCAAGAGCCTTTCCCCTGGCTCAGTACAGCCCCAAATTCACTACAGCCAATGGAGAGAGGCAGGGTCACAGCGAGCTTTGATACCAGGCTGTTCCCACACTGCTGTCCTTCTGCCAATCTGTGTCACCGCGTTCCCTCCATGCTCCCAAGGAAAATAACAAGCCTGCCTGCAAGCCCTCCCTGGAGGTCTGAGCTTTGCCAGAGCCCATGCCAAGCACCGCAGAGCAGAGAGTTAAGGGGTGATGAGGGGGGAGAAGGCTGGGATGCCTGTTCCCCACTGCCCACTCTGTGCCCCTTGATGGGACCTGTGCAGGCAGCAGTCACTGCAGCCCTCACTGCTCAGCCCTGATTTTGGTAGAGCCTGGCAGAGTGCACAGGGAGCTGTCAGGCCCCATCATGACTCATACAGTCATTTCTCCCTTCAAGCCAGAAAAAGAAAAGAAATTTCTTTTGAAAAAAGAAAACTGGCAAACATTTGAAAAACTGGAGATAAAGAGAGTAGAGAAGAGATGGAGGCAGCTAATGAGGTCCCTGGCCCCGATGCGAGGCGCAAGGAGAGCACGGATGCTTCTTCGCCAGCAGCAATCCCACCCATCGGGCACAAGAAGCACACAAGGGACAGCACTGCCTGCCAAAGCCACTGCTGGCAGGGACCCACGGGGAAGCTTCAGGGGGCTGTCCCCAGTGCAGCAGAGCAGCCAGCCTTGGGGCCAGGACTACCCCCAGCAGCTGTTAGGCAGTGTCTGTACAGCCACGGTAGCATGGGGATGGCAAGATACCCTGGCCCCACAGAAACCTCAGTGAGCTGCAATGAGCACGCTGGGATCACTCCCAGATTTTCCTCCCCCTTCTCTATGAAACACCCATGAGCTTAGAAATGCTCAGCCACAAGGAAGCCAGAACCCCCCAGCCTGATGCCGTGCAGCACCCCCAGCTTAGCCAACCCCTGCCCTAAGGACTGAAAGAGGAAAAAAAGCCAAAAATAATTGATTTAGTTAAAACCAAATGTGTCACCTCAGTAACTGGCCTGCCTGCCTGGCAGAAATAGCTCTGTTAAAATATATATCCATCTTATTCTTTTTGAGTTGCCTTTCCCAAATGAGTTCAAGGTTTTAAAGTCTCTGTGGACAGCGAGTCTTTCTGCTCCCTTCCCTGCACCCAGTGAGGTAATTATCTGCCAGGAGCAGGGCTGTGCCATGGCTAGCTACACCGCTAATTAGCCAGTTCCCCAGGCACCCTGGGTCCATCCCCATCCCTCCCTTCCTGCCTCCTCCTCCTCCTCACCCCAGGGCACACAGCAGAGCATCTTGTGTTTAGCACCACAGCCAGGAGGGTCTTGTCGTCCTCCCTTGGGTGCTAGAGGTGTCCCTGCCTACGCAAGGGACAAGGGACAGAAGGACCCCAGAAACTTATCCACTTCCAAGAAGATGTTCCTTGCCTTTAGGCTATCAGGTGGATGAGGACATGACGGAGAGCATTACTTCTGCTAGTACCAAGAGACTTACAAAGTGCATAATTTAGAATCTGCTTCAGCCTCTTCTAGAAGAATGTTTAGGAAGTGGAGGCTTCCCAAAAAGTCTTCTCTTCCCAAAACGGAAGGAAAAAAATGCTCTGAACTGGGGGGCATTTAGCTCTCCACACCCAGACTTCTCTACTTTTTGCTCCTCACAAGTTTCCTTGTCTGCTCACCGCCAGCTGCTGCCACCAGGCAAAAGTCACGTTTAATTAAGCCACCAGCCTTGTTAGAGCAGAAGGGCACAGCACAGGATGCCCAATGCCAGGGTGACCATCTGCTGAGCAGCACGGGAGGCAGCCACACGGGGAGTGCGGGGACGATGCCCCCCTTGCACGTGACGTGCCGGAAGGAGCATCCCCCAGTGCCTGGCCCAGCGAGATGGGAGGGAGCAGTCAGAGCCTATCCACCCTACAGGGACGGCTGCAGGCTGCCAGGGTGTCACACACATCACCAGGAGCAGAAACGCTGGATCTCAAGCGAGCACCAACAGCAAGAGCCGGGACTACTTTCAGCATGTAAGCTGGGCACCCAGCACCAAAATCTCCCAGTCTGCACAGCCCGAAGCTACTTATCCAGAGCTATATCAGGACTCAGAAATGAATCCCAGATCATCACTCCAGAGGATCCAAGATTTCACTGGACTGTGCACACAAGCTGTCCTCCATCCTCCAGAGATTCCCCTCTTGGGTTGGATATCTCACCCTGCTCCAGGGTGCCCAGGGTAGGGTTGAAATAGCCTTCAGCCACCCAGTGCAAGCCCAGGGCTTGCATGTTCCCAGTGTCAATCCCTGCCCACTGCCTGCTTGTTTCAGCTTCCCCAGGAGATGCAGTAGGGGATGAGGCTGGTCCTGCATACCAGGGCTGCCCCAGAGAAAGAAATCAGTGGGGCGTCTCCTGCTATTAAAAGATCCCAGGCAGCACCTGGAAACACCAAAGGTGGGATGAGCACATAACTCATTCCCATCACCATAAGGAAGACAGCTCCATCCCCGCCACTAACCCCCATCTTACTGCAAGGCTCTGGGGCCCCCAAACGTCGGGAACTCCTCAGAGGCTGCACCACCCCAGATGGACAGGAGGAACAGGCACTCACCCGGGCACCATTCCTGGGTAACTCAAGCTCCTCTTCCCATTCCCCCCACTCAACCAAGAGCAAGATCAGCCTGCAAGCAGCCGCGAGGCAAGTCAGCACCCACTGCTTCACGCTCACCTGTGCTCTGCCCCTCCAGAGAGCGGCTTGGAGCTGCTCAGCCTTTGCAACAAACTCCCTTCTGCAGCAAGACATCAGCCTTGGGTGCTGCCTGCCCCTTCCACGCACTGGCTGCTCTGCCTGCCTTTGAGATTTTTTTTTTCCTTCTTTCCCCCCCCCCCCTCCACCCCGGAGCATTTTGAACGTGCAGATGCCCCAGCTTCTTAAAATTCAGCCTGGGGGTGGGGGAAGTGTTTTGGAACATGCCCAAGCTGTCTGCTCCGTGTGTGTGCGTGCTGCTAAAAACGATCCACCTACTGCCCCCATCTCCCGCACTGCTTGTCAGCGCTGCCATGCCTTTCCAAAGATAAGCAAGCTTACACACGCAGCCGGGGAGCAGAGCCCCGGGAGCAATCCCAGCAGGGTGGGGGTAGACCCTTCTCCACTCAAGCACCAGGCAAACTTTTCATGTAGCAGCTGAGAAGGAGCACAGTGCCATGCTGGATGGGGCCCCGAGCAACCTGGTCTAGTGGAAAGTGTCCCTGTCCATGGTAGGGTGAGTGAAAGGAGATGATCTTTAAGGTCCTTCCAACACAGACCATTCCATGTTTCTATGATGGACAGCCCTGGGAACAATGCCCTTGAGCCAGTGCTGCCTCCATCCCCTCTGCATTACGGCGAGGATGAAACATCACTGCTAGCCCAGGGAGAAAATATGAATAAAACCAATTTACTTCCTATCAAAGGATGCAGCAGCAGGATTTGAGGTGAACACAGCCCCCCTGATTATAATTGGGGGTGTCACAGCGATGGGCTGAGCTATGAACACGTGTTTAGGGTACCCAGCTCAGCAGCCTGCCCAACAGTTGAGCATCCATGTGGTAGCACAGTCCAAGGGAGCCTTGTAGCACATCTCCTCCCAAGCAATTCCCAAGGACTTCACCAACAAATAATCAAGCCACAGAGATTTGACAAATTAACCTGTTGGCAAAGCCCAGCTTGTCTAAGACGCTGGCAGGCAGCTCTCAGTGGGGCACCCAACCACAACACACCACTTCAGAATCTTGCTCCAGTAGCAATATTAAAACAAAAGGGGTACATAAACCACTGAGACTGAGATCTGGTCAGCCGAGGTGGGCTCAGCCCTCCTGTCATGTGCACGGTGTACGATTAAGGCTCCAGGTCCCCAAGGGACAAGGACAGCAGGGCCAGATCCAGTCCAACAGCCTGGCTCTGCATTCAAACACAAGCTGCTCCAAATCAGTGACAAAATTTCTTTTCCTTTTGCTTTTAAATCCCTCTGGCAATCTGGCCTTCAAGTGCTCATGAATCCATTCAGGGCCACCTCCCCCCCATCGTATCGCTTCTCTGCAAATTTGAGTGAAATTGATATTTTCCTATCAGAAACATGAAATTTCAAACACAGAACATTGGATTTGAAAGCTGACTTTTGTTGGGAAGGTGCCTGTCTCTCTGTTCACAAAAGGACTCATTTTTCCTGGAAAAGGGCCCAGATTTTGAGTGAAAGATCAATAACATGCAGAAAACAGGCCCTTTTATTTAATTTTGCCATGATACCAGAATGAAAAGAAAGAATTCAAGGCTGAGACTGAATGACTTCAAAATATTTTGCATTTATTTACCCCTGTGAGATGCTGGAGCATCTATTCAAAGGAGCTCAGTAGGAAGGATGTAGCTTTTGGGGCTCCCTTAGAGCATCCCTTTTTCACCTGCTGATATCCCACTGGGGACAGCATCCCCAGCACCCCTCCAGCCCAAACCCAATCCTTTTTTGAGAGAACCATTAGAGATATAACTCCTGCCTCCTTTGCCCTGCCTTGTCCAAGGAGCTCCCTCACCAAAATGTTCAAGGATGACCCCCTGCCCAGAATAATTATGGGGAAGGGAGAATCAAACTTTTACTGCAATTACAGCCTGGGTGGGGGGATTAAAGTAAGGAAAAAAAAAATCCACCACAAAGGCACAGCATTCAAGATGCATGCAACAGTCATGACATGCTGCATCCTCCCCAATCCATATGGGGGAAAACTAACACTTTGGCAAATTTATGAAGATGTGTGAAAGTGATTACATTCCTGAAAATATCTCAAGTGGAACGGCCTACCTGGCATATTCTGTTAGTCATGAAACACGTTCCTTCCACCGCCTGTAGTTTGTGGCTTCCCATCTGCTTAAATACTTTAAATACTGAAACTTTCTTCTTTCTTTTTTTTTTTTCCAAGCTGAAATGGCATGCCAGGAACATAGTGCTGACTCAGGGGCACGGGACAAGGACGTGTTTGCCATCAGAGAAGGGACAGAGAAGATGCCACACCACAGGGGCCAGAGAGTAGAGAATTCACCACATGGGTGAGAAGTCTTGCCCCTGGGAAGGAAATGCAAGGAGTCAGCTTGTATTAATTAATTAACTGAACTAATTGAATTAGTGTCCAGCAATGGAGCACCAAGTGCAAACCAAAAGAATATTATTTTGGGTCAGGTGTGGATGTGAAAGAGGAAAGGTTAACAGGAAGAAATGGCTCTGGTTGGCCATTTTAATTTCATTTGGCCATTAATAAAAGACAACAATTACAAAGCTTACAAGTCGCCAATGCAAACCCAGATTTTAGCAAAGTAGGGTTATGGGCATTTTTTGCAGGGCAGTCACCACACTGATTCCTGCACTTCCTTCATCCATGGGGAGCGATGCCCCTTTTGTCCTGGAGGAGCTGGAGAGAAGCTACAAGGCACCAGGGCTCACTAAACGTGGAGACACCATAGGCATTCTTCCAGGGGAGCCTGGGGCTGCTTCATCCCTGCCCTCTCCTGCTCTTTAGCTCATTTTAAAGCCCTGGCTGGAGTTTTTTTCTGGCTGCAGTGGCTGCAAGTGGGGTGAGCATGCAGAGGGATGCAGCCAGAGCTCAGCACTGACAGTAGGTGCAAAGCAAAACCAGCTAAGACTCACAAACTCAAAGGAGATGGCCAAGAGGGAACCACTGCAGCAGGGAAACATCCCCCCAAAACAGACATGTGCAAGCCCATTCCCACCAGGGAATGCTTGAGGGTGGGCAGGCCCTGGCACAGGTTGCCCAGAGAAGCTGTGGATGCCCCATCCCTGGAAGTGTTCCAGGCCAAGTCAGATGGGGCTTGGAGCAGCCTGGGCTAGTGAAAAGTGTCCCTGCCCATGGCAGGGGATTGGACCAGATGAGCTTCGAGGTGCCTTTCAACTCAACCTATTCTGTAATTCTGTGATCGTGATCTAGGATCATAGGATCTCGTACCCTGGGAAAACTTGGGATAGATATCAACACCATCCAAAGATTTACCCACAAAGGGGATCATTTTGAGTCATGGAAACAGTTCTCTACTGGTTGCATGAGAGAATGGCAATTGCGTCCCTCAAAGCAACAGCGTAACTGCAACGCAATTACTCTTTGCCTGATTATGGAGAATGATCAAAGCACATGGGAGCATCTCGGCAGGATCGCCTCATCCCCGGGGCACATGGGCTGTGCTACAGAAACCCAAGCTATAGATACACATAAAGCGGAGCAGAGATCAGTGGAACATGATGAATGTTTTCCCAAATGGCAGCGCAAAGCTGAATATTAGGTGATTTATGGCAGATTTCCTCTGAGTGAAAATCTCTCCTACCATGGTGGTGGGTTTTCACAGCTCATTTGGCTTTTCATTTGCTGAACGGCTTTGTGCTGTTTTCCCTTGCAGGACTAGGCCCCATCATTTGTGTTTTCTAACAGGTTTTTTTCCCCTCCTAGAAGAAAACCGTCTCTCCTTCTGCTCTCTGTGAGCTTAATTCCACATCTCCAGCTGGTGTACAAGAGTTTTGGAGTTACTCTAACTTTCCAGGGGGATCAATCACCTTGGAGGGCAGGGGCTATTTTTCAAGGTCCAACCTGGAGGAGGAGTTTATCCTTCCAAATACAGATAGTCCCTGAGAGAAATAATCCCTCTAGAAATAATCAAGTGCAAAGAGGGTTTATTGCATCTTTTAAAGTCTCTTTCTTACTGACAATTGATGAGTTCATAGCTACCAATATCCATTAGAGGTTTTATTTTATTTCTTGCTTGAAAATAAAAGGCAGAGCCTGAGAAGAGTAAAACCAGCCACAGAGCCTGAAGACTGACAAGAGCTGCCTGGCAGACAGTGAGTGAAAATGCTCTGACAAGATGAAATGTTTTTTCTTTCATTGAAATCACTCCCTTTCCGAATGACTAATATGCAGCTATCGCACCACGGATATTTCCAGAGTGATGAGATGTTTTTAAAATATCTCACTGTGCCTCAAAATATCTCACTCTGGCTCAATAGATCATCCAAAACACCACCCACAGAAATCATAAATAAATAGATACTATAGTGCTGTAAAAGAGCAGACTGGCCAGGGCCAGGGCAGCATCCTTCATCGGCAGGTCAATGAGGCCGTTGAACCCCTCCCCTTGGCACGTGGCTCCTGCAGTCAGGCTTTTTGGAGATGGAGACACCAAGTCCTTGCAACCGGAGCTGAACACCTCCTACTCTCCCAGCACCTTTGTAAAGCCATCCTGTCCTTGATGCCACAGATCTCTCCTTGAATGAGCAAATTGGATATAAGAGGTACAGCGGACTCCATGGTACCAGCAACCACCTGCACTCACCAGCACAGTGGCCACCAAGAAGGCCCACGGGGCGTCCCTGGAAATTCACATACCCCCTTGGGCACTCCCCTTGCCTAAGCAACAGCTTCGAACCTCAAGCAGCAGCAACGAAGAAACATTCCGCCCCTACTTCCTGCCCCTAAACACATCGCTCCCCGTTGGCAAGCCAAGAGGGTGGGGAAAGGGACTCCCACACCCTGGGAACAACCAGCACTGGGTGACACGCTGGCAGGAGTGCCAGCCCAAGAGTCCCCACATCCCCTCACCCCGGGCAGCAGGAGGGCCCAGCTCAGCATGCAGCGCCCGCTCCAGAGCCAGGAAGCTCCAGCTGTCATGTCAAAGACCCCAAGGGATTGCAATGGAAGGGTTGCAAAACTGCCCGCCGCCCCCATCCAGGCAGCTGAGTGTTTAGACATTTCAGTGCACTTGCACCAGGCTCAGAGAAGAAAAACAAGCAGCAACATGGCAAGAAGAAATCACAGAGCAGAGCTGACTTGCCTTGCATGTGCTCCAATCACTCTGTGTGGGGAGAAGGCTCATGCCAGAGCCCTGTGCAGCTCTCTTCCCTGCAGGGAAGAGACCAGAGTCCCATTCCAGGCATGGATCTTGGTAACACAAGCAAAACTCCCAGAGAGTCAGAGAGCAGATATATTTTAAAAGCTGCCAGAATCCTGGCACCCACAGCTTAGATCCAGCCCAAAGAGAGCTGTGACACCCAAAAGCTCAGCCCAGCGTAGCCCCAGCTCACTCTGCAGGAACTGAGTCCACTTGCTCTCTTCCCCAGGAATGAGGCAACACTTTTTGTTTTGCTGATTGATGGGAAAGGGAGCAAATAATTTTGAGGAACTGAATATGGGCTCCTTTGCTTTTCTCAGCAAGACAAAAATATGGTTCAGATCATCCACACTGTGTTGCTCCAAAGTTGTTGCCTTGTTAGAGACATTTACTGAAAGTGCATTTTGAAACTCTGGGAGATGAAGCAGCTTTTCAGAATAGGAATCAAAAGATATTCTTTGGAAACTACAGACAGGCTAATGTTTATTGTCTTTTTTTCAAAAGCTACTTGTCCAGCACAGCAGGAATTGGTGGTTTCCCTGGGTTTAGGAAAGGAAAACACCTTGCCATAGAAATTCAATCCTCCTGCTGAGGGACATGGGGAACCCACCAGCAGGATGCTGCAGCTATGGGCCATGGACACCCAAAATCCTTTGCAAAGCTCTGCCAGCTCTAGTCCTTTCTGTCGATGTCTGCTTGGCTTTTTCCTACAATTTTGCTTCTTCCCACTAGGAACAGGCAGCACTGAGGGGCTGGAGAGGGATAATAGAGATGCTGCAAAGGCAGGAGGGGAGAAAGACAAGGCCCTGCATTTCCAATGAAGATAGCTCCAACATCTGTCCTCAGCCACAAATGTATTCACCCACACAGACACACTCATCAGATGAGGCTCTAAAATATTTACTGCCCAAATATCAATCCTCATAAAGTGAGGCAGCCATTTGGGTTCAGGGAGGGGGAAGGAGACGGGGCGGGTTGTCAATAATGTCATAACCACGGGCAATTTTATGTATCTCTGGAAATGGCCAAGGAACACGCAGCTTGACAGATGTGCAAACGCGTAATGCAGGCTTCCTAGTTATGAGCATGAGGATGTCAAGAGGAATAGATGAGCAGTAATTCAAAGTATATTGGGCTTAGAGAAGTACATGGGCACTGTAGTGAATGCAGAATGGGCAACGTGGTGGAGGGAGGGCCGAGGGAGGGTGAGGAGGAAGTGGCACGCTGGCCTGGGAATGCAGCCCCTATGATGCCTTGGAGTGACTGTGGGGACAGGGGACCAGGGTGGGCAGGGCCACACTGTCACAGGGTGTTACTGCACCAAGGGATGTGTCAGCCTGCCTGTTGCTTCCTGATCCTGGACCAACCTCCAGGCTACTTCTTTCTCACTCCCAGTTACATCTCTACACAAGCCTCTCCCGCCATTGCGCCACCTTTCCTTTCCCTTGCTGTGAAACTCAAAGTTTTGGCCAAATGCTTGTATTTTTCACGAAGAAGAGGCAAAAAAACCTCATCAAGAACCCGAACTAAGTTTCAAGTTTCGTCTCAGCAGAGCCACAGCATTTTTTTTTTTTGCTTTCATCTCCAAACTAAAAAACAACCCCGATACTGCAGCGAGGGCCACCACCGCCCCCCGCTGCTGCCTCCAAGGCGCAGGCACTGCTCACACCTATGACTGGTGCCTAGCCCAGCATTTCCCCATCCCACCTTGCCTGCTTTTACAAAGCAGCATCACACAGACACACGCTAAACCTCCAGCTGCACGCTGCCACCTCCCGCACACGCTCCCGCCCCAAGCCCACGAATACCAGCCGCATGACGGACCACAAAGGCTGGCCAGCTCCCAGCGTGAGGGGCTGGATATAAAGAAAAACCCAAAATAGCTAGGAACGAGCGATGCTGGGACATGCTTCTCCCTGGGTGTTTGCTTTGCTGGAGGAGTGCTGCAGCACGTTGCAAGAAAGGAGCACTGGCTGGTCTCAGCTGACCTCGCTTTGCCAGCCTAAGTACAGCACGCACAGACATCTCAGCTCCACTCATTTTTCCCTAAGATTCACCTCCTTCAGCATTCCTGGCAATGAAATTCCCACTCTCCCACATCCTGTGATGCTCTCCAAAAGGACACAGTCATTGGCTGCAGCAATAGAGTCAAGCACACCCTTCCTCCCTCTTAGCTTCTACAGAGAAGTTCATAGTTTTTCCACAGCCCGGTGCTTTTGGAGAGGGTGGGAATTACTCATGATGCCAAGCAGGCACCTTGCAAACCAGCAATCCCCATAAAGGTGATTTTTCCTGTAGAAAAATCCATGAATCACTGTAAAAGTCAGTCTGGCTCAAACCAAGACACACTGCTCACCATTGTTTATTAAAAAGAATTAATCACCAATCTTTTTCCTGGCTGATTTTATGAAATATGACTTAACCCAACCATTCACTACTAAGTTATTGCAACATCCAGCTGCAAACATCCCTGTGTGTGTGTTCTGGGAGCTTTCCCCATGGCTCAGGGAGTGCCAAAGGGTTTTGTAAGGTCGAATAACCGATGACTGAATAAGCTTGAATCTTGAAGAAATGTTTCCTACAAGTCTCAGACTGCAGATTTTCACTCCCGGGAGACACTTCTGGCACTGTCCCTGCAGACATGTCGCACAATGAATAACCCCAATGGAGCTGGGGAGCACTGGGGTGTTGAAGCCCTGGGCAAGGGGTGACACCAAGAGGAGGCAGGGGCACAGGCAGAGTAGGAACATGATACACAGCACAGCTCCTCTGTCTTCCATAAAAAACACTTGCAGCCAGCATCCTAACCAAGCCATGTGTAGGTTGGTGCCAGGAAGGGCAGGCAGGGGCTGGCATCGCTCTGCATGGGCGCAGCAACTCTGACCCAGGGAGGCAACCAAGTGGGAACAAACCCAATGAAAAAAAATTTCTTTTTCTTGCCAAAAAACATCCCTGCTATAATTTAACTTCTTTCTCCTGGTGGCACCGTCCTTTGCACAAGTGCTCGGCCATGGCACAGTGTAAGAGCAACAAACTTCAATGCCCACAGTGCCCACAGTAGCAATAGCAGAAAAGAAAGATAATTGCACTTCTTAGAGCAGCAGTAACTTATCTTGAGGAAACTTTTCCTGCTGATGATGCTGTTATGTTCCGAAATTCAGTGAGAGTTGAGAGGGCTGGTGCTGCTGCCAGCCCATGGTGGGGGCAGGCAGAGGGCAGGCAGGTGTGGGAAAAGCAGCCCAGAAAACCACCACTGTGCTCCCAACCTCACCACTTTGCAGCTTCCTGGAGTTTAATTTTCCAGTGCTAGCACCGTACCTGTAAGTTGACTTTAATTTACTTCTCAAAAAAACCAGAAAAATCCCCCTGTATCAGCTATTGTCTCCTCTGCCTCCTCTTGCCTTTGGCTACGTGCTGATTTCAAGGCATCTCCCAGTGGAGCTGCACCTGCCATCCAATCCTAGGCCTCTGCAAAGGATTTTCTGCATCAGTGCCCAAAACCTTATAGGTCATGGGGAGCCCGTGACTGGCACTGCCAGAGGCAATTGGGGACAAGCCTCTGTGTTGATGAGTGCCAGCTGCTGAGCAGGATGCCTGGGCTGTGGCTGCTGGAGGCAGCTCCTGGTATGCTCACCTGGAAAGGCAGACATCCTCCCATCTCTCGCAGAGCTGCTGAGAAAGGAGCTCCTGGCTTTTATTCCTAGCAGTTTAAGATCACCATACTCCTTGGGCCAGACAATCCCACAGCAAAGGCAGAAGTGAGCCAGCCCTGTGGGAGAACCAGCTCCCAGGCAAAATGTTTGGAAGGCGGCAGTTGCAGCCATAAGGGACTCCATCTTCCCTTTTGCAGAAACCCATGGGACAGTGCCTGCAGTGAATGCTCTGGCACAGCCCCTCAGTGCCCGGCACATCCCAGGCAGCCCCGCCGCACCTCAGCCCCAGCCGTGCTCCTCATCGGCATGCCAGGCACACACATCCCAGCAGCAGAGGGCTCCTCTTCCTGAATGCAAGCCGTGTACGCAAGTGGTGGCAGCAGGAAGGCTTGGAAAAGCGGAGCAAGACTAGAGAAAGGGAGGGAGGGATGCCCAAAGCCACAGCTGAGCGCAGCACCGCAGCTCAGGCTTCAAAGCCGAGGCTGGGAGCATCGCTCCAGTCACCTGCTTGACCTTGAGAGCCCTGAACAAGCTGCAGGGAGGAAAGGGAAAACCTCCAGTGGCAGCTCTGTGTGCTGCTGGGGACAGGGGAAGTCATGCAGGGGACAGTGGGGCGGGGGCCATTTGGGATGTGCCACCCCAGCAATGGAGCTCTCCAGACAGACCAGGCTGTTTCTACCTCTGTCTCAGTCCCAAAAACGCAGCTCACAATCCCCACACTTTCTTTGGACAACGTTTTGGTGCATCTTGGGTTTTGTTCCCATGTGAGCAGATGTGTAGAAAGAGGTGAACACCCCACAACACTCCTCTTGGTCCCAGCAGCTCTTGCACGGGGCAGTAGGAGGGGGAGCGGGCTCTGCCTGTGTTCCCCAGAGGGAAGACAGCCAGCCCTGCTCTGCCATGCAGGAGACACTGCCAGCACACAGGCAGGCTCCCGAGATCACAGCATGCATATCTTGAGAGCTCAGAATAAATATTTAAAGGTGGAGGGACAAAAAACCTGCTCATCTCTGCGAGCAAGTTCTCTGTCTTTGCTGTGGGATTTGAGACAGACACAGACAGAAAAATTACAAAGGAGAGGCAGGTTTCAGCAAATCATGGGCGCATCAGGAGCGATGGCTTTCAGATGCTGGCTTTGCTGCAAGACAAATTCCCTCCTAGTCATACGCTTGACAGCCCGAACAGCACTCGGGGACTGCAGGTCTGCTTTCCCTGCAGACACACAAGGCTGCAGGGAGCCCACCTCCTTACACCCCTCCATCCCAGCCAGTGACTGGAGCCAGGGAGTTATTCAAATCCCTTTCTAAGTCACTTGAAGCTTGTCCTGCCCCATGGGAACATGTAACCCCTCCTTGCTCTGTCCTGTGTGCATGTACAAGGCAACGAGCTCTGCATCAGGGTGTTGGACAAATGTTCACAAATCCCTGTCTCCACAGCAGGGCCGGGCTGTGCCAGAGGAGCAAACCATGGATCAAATTTTATCCATGCCTCACAAGAGCAATGGCTGTGGGGAAGGATGGGAGGTGACAGGTTCATTCAGCTAGCTCCCAACAGCCCTGCGCTGGGCCATCGCTCAGAGGTGATGGCCGAAGCAACCACAGAGAACGGGATGTTCTGTATCACAAGGCTGTCCTTAAGATGCTTTTATTTCCAGAGAGAGCTCATTAGCTCTGGTTGTGCAGGAGTTTGGAGTTTTTTTTTCCCCGTTACCAAGAGCTGGAAAACTCCACTGAATAACATCTCTGAGCATGGGTGGAACAAAGACAGGGCACAATGCGGAGAGCAGCAACTAAACCAGAGATAATCAAAGCTGCTGCTGCAGCCTCACGTCACTTACGATCTCCATCTCATTTGGATTTCCCAGCGAAAGTGGTTTCTGCTCGCTCAGCCCCGCTCGCCATTGTGCCAGGCCTGCAGGGCTTGGCTCTACTCTGCTCCAAGAAGGAAGGAGCCGCAGAGGAGAGTTTGAAATGGCAGGCAACTGGACACAAGGCAGCCTGCTGGATCAGATGGGATGCCAGGAGCTGAAGGGACTTCCACATGCACTAGGCAAGGAGGAAGGCCTGCCTTTGGCACTGCCACAGAAGGGGTCTAATACAGGCATGTTCTACCCAGGTGGGCACTCAGGGATGCTTTGCCAAGATCGGGTCTGGAGCAGCCACCTCCTTCCCAAGCCCTGATGCTCCTCCCCATTGCGTATGCACTTCAGGAGATGCAGCCAAGAAATCACATACCAACAGCAGGAGATAAGCCACCTTCCCAGATAGGATCACAGGTCCCATTATCTCCTTAACCCTTATGCATTCACTTATCCATCCCAGATCTATTCCTCCTTATCTAAATTCTCTTGTTTCCTGTCTCTCACCCTGGTCGGTCTCAGAGCAGGTGCTCTCTCCAGAAGCAAGGGAGGCAGCTGGAGAGACTGATGCCCTGGGCAGCCATTCACCACAGCTAATGAGATAGACTCCAATTGACTGACCCCAGCGATTTAAAGGTAACAAAATGCTAAAAGCAGTCCTATAAATCACCCATGCAGGAAGTGACCTGGACAGGAAGCCTAACAAGTTACCAGTGGTTTTATTTAAAAGCCATTTGTCTGAGAAGTGCAACACAAAGAGTCAAATAACTCTTAGGAAAACAGTAGTGATTGAGCTACTGGTAGGATTAGAGCTGGCTTGATATTTACAGCCAAGGATGTCAGCCCTCCCACTCCTAACCGGTCTGTGCTTCCCAGTGAAGCATCCCAGCTGATCCCAGCTCCAGAGCTGCAGGTAGAGAGCTCCCAGAGGAAATTAGGACAAAGCCAGATCACAGCTCTGACTTACATTTTTGACTTGCTGGGTCCACTGTGACCTTCTCATAGAACTCTCAAAAGAGGGAGTCTCATGCCCATGTCCACCATGCAATAGGCTGGAGACATCCTCATCTTCCTCCAGCCCCAGCTCCCCTGCACCGTGGAGCACACACAGAGATGCTGCTATTCTCCTACGCTGCTGCACACAAATGATGCCTCTGTTTGCACTGAAAAGCTTGAAAACAAGAGGCCCCAGGCATCCCCAAACCATCCCAGAAATCAGCTTCTTGGTTTCTAAACCTGATTTCCACTCTTCAGCCATGAATACTGACTTTGCACGCATCAGGAGGGCAGTCGGCCCTGACATCAGCCTCAGCCCCTGCTCACTCCCCACAGGCTGAGCTACACTACTTTAACCTTAAGAAAAATCCTGCTGTGAAGTGCAAGTAGCAGGCAAGGGTGTTTCACTGGGACAGGGACTCAGCTTCCTCCCAAACACCGTTCCCCAGCCTCCCCTTATTTCCCTGCCACAGGAAGCCTCCAGAATATCCCCAAGGCATTTTACAGTGGGAGGAAAGGCAGCCAGTGTTTGGGAAGCCTTCAGAGCATCGTTAAGAGGCAAATTATAGACAATTATCCTTGAAGTACCTCAGGGAAGCAGAGGCAGTCACAAGGCACCAGTCCCACCCAAACCAAGCTCCTTGCAGCAGCACATTCTAAAACTACAAGCAAATTCAGATGGGATACAGCCTGCAAGCAACAGGTTTCACCAGGAGCTATCCCCACCTTCAAAATCACCTTTTCATTGCAAGAGAAGCGCAGAAGAGGAGCAGGTAAGAGATGTAACAGACAAAAGAAACAACATGATTTCACTTGCATTTGCCAACCCCTCGCTTTTCATAGACATCCTTACCTTGAGAGAGGTGTGGGAGGCTGGGTGTGGGCACAGCTGGTTCTCGTCGTCAACAATGGGCACCTTCCAGAGGAACGGGGAAGCCTAACAGTGCCAGGGGGCTGTGGCTGGGAGGTTGCTCCAGCGGCTCTGCGGGTGCTGAGGGCAGCTCATGGCTCCCGGGCACAGGGGGCTGTGGATGAGAAGGCAGAGAAGATGTCAAGCTGAGGACTCATGGCCTTGAGGACACACCAAGCAAACCCAACCCCACAGCAAGCTTGACTTGACAGTTAGGAAGGTGAAGAACTTCATATATTGATACTTTAATGTGTTGCTCTATTTCCCCTCGTCTCCATCGTCAAGGAAAGAAGAAGAGTCCAGTGGGATCTGCTTACATATGAGCACTAAGCAGATGTGGATACTTGAAGAGACCCAGCAGCCCCTGAGGGGCTCCTGCCAGGCACAGGGTGAGTTTTGGGAGCAATTCCCAGAGGGTGTTAGTGTGCTTTCAGCATCACTGGTGGGGAGGGAGAGAAGGCACAAGCTTGCCTGGGCAAGCAGCCCCCTGCCCACGCTGCTACACACAGCCATAAACACACAAGGGAAAGACCTTCCAGCTGAAGGGGCCCAGCCGGGGTGGGGGCCTCACAAGGCATGGGGATCTCTGTCACATGCTCACAAGTCACTGGCACCTTGGAAATGCTAACAGAAAGCAGGTCCTTGACCTGCTGATCTGCAATCACTCCTCCTGACTTCAACACTGAAAGAGAAGCGAGTCCCTTTCCTGATGGAGGAGGTGCCACCTTCATGTGCAGCACTCTACTCTCCAGCACGGGTTTGAATTAATACACGTATTCAGCAGTGAAGTCCCCAAGGCAGAGCTCACATCCTTTTTTTTGCATCTCTAACAGTTTTGAGCCAGTCAGTGTTTAACAAATGAATAATAAAGCGGTGGCGCCTTGAAAAATAGACTCTCCTGTCATTGGAAAAGGGGCCGTGTCTCCCAATTACTCCAAAGGGCACCACTTCAGACCTCGCTGAGCAAATGGCATTTAGGCGCAGCCACCTTTTAATGGGGATGATGTGATCCTGCTATAGCTGCAGTCAAGTGTATCACATCTTCAGCTATCCTCATGCTGCACAGCGAGAGGGCAGAGTAAAGGACAGATGGAAGCAAGTTAAAGAATACTTCTTAGCTCAAGTATTTTTTAGCAGCCATCCCCAACCTGAGGTCTGCCGTTCTATCCAAAGTTGCCAGCTACGCTCAGCATCTCTCAGTCATGAAAAGGATTCACTAGGTTTGCAGTGGAGCCCGGCAAATATTTGTCAAGGATTCTTCCAAATCTCCAAGCCCACCATGAGCTCGCCGCAAATTTGTTTGCTGATCGTGGTCCTTGCACTAATTTGAAAACGCAGAGCAAAGAATAACGCTGCTGTACAGTGCAGGGGAAGGCGAGCAAGGATGATCCTACTCTATAGGGAAGACAACTCCACCGACCCTAACAAGGGGTTTTGGTAATTAACAGCTGCAACACTGGAGCACAGTGGGGTCTAACACCCAGCTCCTGATGCTGACTGTGGCTGAGGGAAGCGATCTCTCAGCAAAGGCAGCGTGAGGGAATGGCAGGATGCTGCTGGGGATGGCAACTGCGGCGCCCCTGAGGTATACAGGCAGTGATGTGAGGGATAAAAAGCGGTTTTATCACAAGCAGGTGAAAGATGGACAGACAAGACACCTGGGAGCCAGTTTGTGTTGGGCTGCCTGCAGGCCATTTTGTGTGGGGGCTACCAAGGGGTCATTCTGTGTGTGGGGAGTTTATGGGGTGCTGGGGGTATAAAACAGGTGAGACACAAAGCACGTAGGGCAAAGGGTGCTGTGTGAACCCCTTGCCAAGGGGCCCTTGGGGCCGGGATAGGGATTCACAGTGTTTAAAACTTTAAATTTCCAAGCTTACCTTGAAACACTTGGTCAATTTGAACAAGGCAGAACTGCCTTTCCCACCTCAAGGCAGCCAATGGGAGCTGGGCATTCACAGCCTTCCCTTTTAGGGAAGGAAAGTTGCAGCAAAGCCATAATGGCTTTTCCCGCCCAAAAGTGACCAATGAGGTTTAAGCACCCAAATCGCTTCCTTTTAAGGAAAAGTGTGGGGCGGGCTCAGGGAGGATTTGCCTCCAAAAAGGGGCACACTCCCCAGAGAGGAGGGGTCTTCCCTGGGCCTGCGGCAGCCAATAAAATCCAATTATCCCCAAATTCTCACCTTTTAAGGAAAGGGAGTGAAGCCCAACCTGGGAGGGGCTGGCCAATGCAAATGTCAGAGACCATAAAAGGTGTGATCCACAACCCTCATGTGTGCTCAGACCCTCCCACAGGCTGAGGCACCCGGCAGGTGCTGTTAATAAAGTTCTTTGCTTCGCGGTTTTTGGCCGTCTCCAAAATGTCAATAAAGAGCTATTTCTCGCAGTGATGTCCCCAGTCCAAGCTCTCCATGCAGCATGTTGCAAACAGGTGGTACGAAAGCATCCTCTCCCCTTTCCTACTTCCTCCCCAAAGAGGTTCTGATCGCGGTTTCTCCCATGGCTTCTCCTCTGATTTTGGCACCTTACCAAGTTCTAGCCCAGGCCAAGCACACTGCTAATTAGCTGTGCTAATTAATCACAGCTTTCATTGTTTATTCTTTTGTTCTCACACAAACACCCATGCTGCCCAGTGTGGGATGCTGCCATGGTGCTCATGGAGCGCCAGCAGAGCTGGCAGAACTGACCCTGGGGAATGGGGGCCACCAACTGCTGAGCTCCCAGACGAAGCCCGGACAGAACCCAACCCTAGTCCTGCCAAGGAAGCAAGTTAAAAACCAAAGCCATCAACTCTGAAACAGTGCTGAAACTGAACAGGGCTGAAACAGCGTAAGAGTCACAAACCCACTCACTCCTCCAGCCTGGAATTGCTCATACCAGTACGGCTCATATTTTTGCAACTCCAAGGTGGCCGGGAGCTGCTGGTGGGTCACTTAGACCATTTCCTCTTTGAGAACTGGGATTTACTGTGCCTAAAACACGCTCAGTGGCTAAGATCAAACCTGACCTCCAACAAAAACCAATTCTACAACCTTCTTTGGCAGCTCACCGTTGCTGCTGCCACCACTGTCCAGGGTACGGAGGGGTCTGCAGCACACGTGCCACCATCCTCAGTCCCTCCCACACCCGCCAGTGCCACAGCCCGGCCTTCCTCTCTCAGCCACGGGGTTGGTCACTCCACCAGCTCCCCCCCAGGGAGATATCCCATGTTTCCTCCCAGGAGTGGCACAGCAGTTGGAGCAGAGGCAGCCATCCGCCTCCTCCCCTCTCTCCCAGCTAATCCTGCTGCGCACCGAAATCCTGCCTTTGTGCACATCAGATCCACTGCCTGAGCATTAGGCACCCGCCGATTCCAAGCTAATCTCCCGAAAACTCCCTCACCCGGAGGTGGGGGCGGGGGGGGGGTCCCATTCCCTGGGGCAAGCCTGGCACCCCAGAGGCATAGGGGGACAGAAGGACACCCCGACTGTGGCTCCTTGCCAGCGCTGGGGATGTGCCAGAGATGAACCCAACGGGCTGCTCCACTTGCTCCCTCTTGTTAGGGATTTTTTTAACCAGGTATTTTTTGCCAAAAAAAAGGTAGGAAAAAAGACACCAAAGGGAGATAAAAGAACTGTTAGTTCAAGGGAGCCAGTGTTGTTAAATACAGAGAAATCCAAGTCTGGAGTCCAACAGAGGCCAAGGTTTCTGGGCTTTGACACAACTGACAAGCTGGAGCACAATGAGAAAACATGCACACAGAAATAGCCAGGCAGGATAAAGGATTTACTGCTCCTTTCACAGAAAACAAAAGAATAGGCTTAAGCACTCCACTTAGGAGTGGTAAAAAAAAAAGATAAAAACCAGATCTGCAGGAAAAAGGATTACCAGGAGGTGAAGAAAAACCAGATCCTGCCTGTCCTGGGTGCCGAGGGGCAGCAGCATCCCCAGAGAGCTTCTCTCCCGACCCAGCAGCATCTTGCAGTAAAGCACAAACACAACATGCCAGGTCCCACCTCAGAGCCACCCAATTAGTTCCCTCCTTCCCTGCCCTGGGTCAGAGCATTCCTTCACAGCCCACATCCTCACACAGCCAGCTGCCACGCAAACATTTGCACACTCTCCCCTCTGCAGCATTTCTCCTGGTCTGATTCCGGCAGTGGAATCACCCCGTTAACTCAAATCCCTCTCCTGGGCCCACCATCCCCATTCCAACCACCCCAGCTGATGAGGCTGGGGTCCCCTGCCTTTCACACATGCTTTTCCATGATGAGAAGGCTCCAGGCTCTTGGCTGCCATCCCTTTCACAAGGAAGCCATCCCAGAGCACCCCTTGGGACCTCAGCTGGGGAGGCCTGACAGAAGGAGAGCTGGGGCTGGAAGGGTCTTTGGAAAAAGCTCCCTCTCACCATCTCTCCAGGTCTGTCCTCACTGAAGAGGGAAGTTTGCGGTTTCCTCCAACTTGTGATGAAAGAGAAACTCTTTGGAGAACAGACAGGAACTCAATTTCCCTGATGAAAGTACTGCAGTGGTATTTTTGGGGGTTATTTTCTTTTGAGTAGCACCAGTCAGAACAGAGCTTTGCAACCAGGCGGGCAGAAGGTCTTACCCTTTCCATGGCAGGAGACCAAGTCTCTCAGTTGGAAACCAGGACAGAACCCACTCCTGATCCTTCCGGAAAGAGAATCAAAAGCCAAAGCCCTCAATTTTGGGCTGAAACAGTGCAAGATTCACAAACCCACTCACTCCTCCAGCCTGGAATTTCTTATACCAGAGCAGCTCAGGCTATTTCTGGAACTTTCAGGTGGCCAGGAGCTGCTGGTGGGTCATTCACTCCATTCCCTCTTTGGGAACTGTGATTTACTGTGCCTAAAGCATGCTCAATGCCTACGGTCAAGCCTGGCCACCAGTATCTCCAGCAAAGCCAATTCTACAACCTTCCTTGGCAGCTGATGTGCTGTTTAATTGCCCTGATAGTTATTCACTGAGGGTTTTTTTGTAAAAAGCAGCTGATTTCTCAGCAGCAACAAATACTTGGGAAAGCTTTCTCTCTGGCAAACTCTCTATTGTTCATCTCTTTCAAATAAAACATTCCTAATGAAGAGGGAAAGCAGGATCTTGGCTTCTTTCAAAACAATCTGAAATATTATATTAAAAACATGCACTGAGTGTTGACATATTTAGTGCGTTGCTTTATAAAACAAATTGCCCGAGCTCATTCAGAGCTTGACACCATTAACACAGCACAGAACTACGTGACTGGGAGGATACTGCTGCAAGAAATCCCACTTTGGGGAAGTATGGAGCGTCTTGGAGCAGCCAGACAGCCCTGACTCCATCTTAATGGGAACTGGAAGCCACCAGCATCCACCCCATAAAGAGGAGTGCACAAGCACCACTCAACACGCTAATGGGACAACTACAGCAGGTTTCAGACTCATGAATCCTCCCTGCCCAAACTGTCATCTCCTCAGCTAGACATCTCCAAAGATCCAAGACTGGGAGGACCTACCACACCAGGCTCTCACAGTAATGGGCATCCATGCTGTGGAAGCAAAGCTCGTCATCTCCCTCAACACATCAAGTCAAACCCCTTGGAAATGGGAAGCTGGCTGTGGTGGCCAGGCAGGTTGTTCTTCCCACCTGACATGAAGTGCTCTGGGCAAGAGGATTTTCCAGACATTAAACTGATGCTCAGAAAACAGAAAAAGCTTTCATTGCAAGGCTGGTTTGTGTCCCAGAGCAGCCCAGGGGCCAGCTAAGACAGGTAACAGCCTCTCACCAGAGGCTGGTGTGAGGTATGGCTCTCTGTGGATTCATGGTCCATGCCATCTCTGCATTCGCTTTGCAGGACCAGGGGCAGGAGAAACAAGCAGGTTTTATGGCACATTGGCTCTCCTCCAGGGACCAAAAGCTTTGACACTGACAAAGCCACTCCACCCTCTCCTGCTGTGCCCAGACAAGACATTTTTGGGTGCTTCTGGAAATGTTGCTGGCCTCAGTAGGAATGTCCCAAGGCGGATGAGACCAGCATGCTCCCTCCCTGATGTTTGTGAGGATGGTGGTCCATGGTGGGGATCAGATGTTCCCCTCCAAGCAGAAGGCCAACACCTTATGGGGTCTCCGCACAGGGCAAGGACTGCTGCAGCTGTAGCTGTGCACAGAGCATGTTCAGGTGCATTCACTTGTGACCTAACTCCATCTGCAGGATGGGTGGGGGACATAAGGGCCTGGTTCCTCAGGACAGGTTGGTGCAGAACCAAAGACAACTGCTGCCCCACACCAGAATGCAACTAAAGCACCCCCAGGCAGGACACAGACCTTCAGAAGACCTGGTGTGCCTCAACCTTTCTTCAACTTGGGACCCCAAGAGCTCCAAGAAGGTCCAGTAATACCTCATCACTTCCACCCTCTCCAGATCCCCTTGGGTTTATCAACACCAGTGAGTGGACAGATCACTGCAGAGCGATCCACTGGGGCACAGTGCATCACAACAGACCAGAGAGACCTGGGACTCCTCCTCATTTATATTCCACTCCAGCCACAGCCTTCAACATGGCTGAGGAAGGCAAGGCAAGACAAGGTCTACACAGAATGCCTGAAGATTATTTCTCTCAGATTCCAATTTATTTTCCATCACTAGTGCTTTTGAAGGCCCAGCACATCCTGCAAAGAGCAAGAGCACGTTAAACATGCAGGTGGTAGAGCTGCAAAAGCATGGTAAGTGCATGCGTGGCACAGGTACCCATCTCCCAGGGACACATGGCACCAGCATGGCCAAGGGGAGGGCTTTGGTGCCAGCAAGCACCACCCTTGCTCAGCAGAAGCTGTGGTTGAAGTCAGTTATTCCCCATAGCGAGACCCCTACCATGAGCCACTCGAGCCCTGGAAAAGCAAGAGCATCATTCCAGAAAGCAGAGGTACCACAAGCCTGGTGCTGAGCATCACACAGTGGCAGAGAGAATGCAGGGCTGGGGGAGAGTGACTTGCATGAAGGATGAGAGGAGCTGGAGTCTTCCGTAATGGAGAGAAAATTGCTTTCGCCAGCTATCTGCAGTTTTAAAGCAATTACATTTGGGGGGAAGCCGAGAGCATGTCTGAGCGCTGTACACGTGGCAGACACATTTTGAAATGCAAGAACCGAGGAAGGAAAATATAGAAAAAGAAAATGCCTTTAAAAAAAAAAAAGTATTCCATGCAGTAGGTACTGAGAGGATAAAGTATTTATAACTCAGGGAGGGGATGGATATCGGAGGCAGCCAAACACGATCTCTTCTCTGTGGTGACCATTGACAGAATCCAACGGAAATGTCCTGAATTTGTGTCAGAGGAGGTTTAGGTTAGATATTAGAAAAAGGTTTTTCATCCAGAGGGTGATTGGATGCTGGAACAGGCTCCCCAGGGAAGGCTGAGAGAGTTCAAGAAGAGTTTGGATGATACTCTCAGGCACACAGTGTGACTCTTGGGGAGGGACCTGCGCAGGGCCAGGAGCTGGACTCAATGATCCTTGTGGATCCCTTCCAACTCAGCACATTCTGTGATTCTGTGATCCAAGCAATGGGACAACTGAGAGGAGCTGGGGCAGCATGCTCCCTGTGAGCATGAGACCCCCATGGGATCAGGCCTGCATGAGCTTAAACACCCTTAGGAACATGCTATCTGCCCTCAGCCGAAATACAGAGCTGCCTTAACGCTTCCACTTACAGTCCTGCAGGCTGATCCAAAACCCAGCAAGCACCCCAGCATGTACCAGTTCAAGCCTTTCCAGGTTCAGATTCAGACTGGGAGGCAACAGCTCAATTTGGCTACAGATGAGAAGCTCCTTCAAGCCGTCCTGATCTCCTTCCCGGCAAGCTGTCATCCTTCACCACCATCCCTCCCCTCCAATGTGCTGGAAGTAGGAAGGATCCCAGGCCATAAGCACAGCTTCTCTAATGACCAAGGTGGCAGGGGCCGAGCTGCGTTGCTCCCCAGAGCTGCTGCACTGACTGCTGACAGCTCTGCTCAGACATCCAATTTATCAGGCAGATGCCCCTTTTGCTTTCCGGCCACGCATCTTCCCCTTGTCTTTATCTGCTCTGGGGACAAGTGTGGGAAGCAGAGAAGGGCTGCTGGTGACAGAGTCCCTTTTCAAAGGATGCTGTTCCGCTGTTATTACCAACTCTCTCCAAGTGGAATTGAGACATGAAGTAGATTTGTGCCCAAGATAATGGCATTTATTAGACAAGCTATTGAAGAGAAAACAAAAGCTAACAGTGGAGAGCCACTATGAGCAAGCCTAAAGAGAATCCATCACGAATACAAAGAGAAGCAGCGCTAATAGTTGGTGCTTCCCATCAGTGATTTGAAATCTCAAGCAGTCCCTTAATGACTCTGGGAAAGTGAAGGTTAGTGTCACCCAGTAAGAGGTGACAAACAGTACCAAGGTGTCCGTGCCCTCAAACAAAGCAGCATTCAACCCCTCCTGCTATGGTCAGATGTGGCTATGCATCTCTGCCCCAGGGTAACCTGCCCCCAGCTCACCCACAACTCGTCTCCTCACCTTTATCAGCATCACTTAATACCTATATGACACAATACCTATACCATACACACATAAGGATGTTTCAGAGCAAGGATCTCAGGAGGACTGCTCTGGCCCGTCACCACACCCCACATCCTGACCACAGCAGGATAGGGAGGGAAGGAGAATTCCATCTCTGCACCCTCCTGGAGAAACCAGGGCCCTTTTGATAAAGCCCCATGGGGGATGCCTTGAAAATCACGTATCCATCTAGATTTTCGTATTGGAGACCATCTCATTCTCTTGTCACCACAGGAGACATGCTCCTGCAAAATCTTCCAGCACAAAAATGCATTTTTTAAGGGAATAAAAGTCTTCCATAGGATCTTCACTTGCATGCTGGTTCACTGCTAGCCACTGGTGAGATTAGCTGGAGCCTGGCACAGCGCTCACATCCCGAGGCACAGCAGAGATCTTTGGGAAAACACAACAGAGATCACAGCTTGTCTGGGTCCTTGGCGATTTCTTCTTTCCAATTTCCAGCCCAGACAAACAATATGGAAAGCCCCCAAATCCCCAGCCTTGAGACCAGCCCAAAGGGACAGCTGATTTCACACCCAGACCTTTTCATCCTGACCCTCTCCTTTGCTGGGAGGATGCTCAAGGACCAGGCTGGGGCAACAGCCGGCAGCAGAGGGCGACGAGGAGGGTGAGCCAGGCAGGAGCACGAGGGCATCCACGCAGCCCAGAAGCTCCTGAGAAATTTATTGCTTGTGACACACTGTCAAAGTGAAGCGCATCTCATTAGCCAGAGCTGCAGCAAATGAAAGGGCTCCTTTAGCCAATTAAAAATTAAATAAATAAAACAGAAATGCTACGTGGTGCTCACCACCTCCCCCCTTCAGCCCCGCCGGCAAGTGGGAAACCAAGGCAAGACATAACACAGATCTGAGTCGCAGCTTCTCTCCTCCTCAAGATGGTGCATCCCCCACGGGAGCAGCCAGGGACCACCACACAGCCAGATGGAAAAACAACGAGCTTGAGGAACCACACCTGACACTTGGGCTGGTGGAAAAGGAAAGATTTCCTTTCACAGTCCCCTGGAGCATTTTGTTTCCCCAGGTCTTGAAACAGAGCTCATTGACTCTCCTGAGTGGCATTCTCAGCTAAAAAAATCCTATTTTTAACAGCTTTTCTTTTTGAAATTATGTGGTTTTCTTTTGTGGGTTAAGTTGAGCTGGCACGTGACTTTTTTTGTTCTTTTTTTTTTCCCCTCCAAGATTTATCAGCCATTGGTGCAGAGGGCTTTACAACTCTTTTTCAGCCTGGCAGCGATGCCTTCTCTTCAAAGTTTGGCACTGCCCTCTTCCACCCCAACCTCCTTGCAGCACCAAGGAGGGGGAAAGCCCATCCCAGACCCGTCCAAACATAGATGAAGGGACCATTTTGAGCAGGCAAAGCTCAGTTTCACCATTACAGCTTGACATTTTGCAAGAGCACAGAGGTGCCTCTTAACAACAAACATCCCAGCTCACCACAAACAGACGCCAGAGGAAGCTGGAGCTGCAGTCGGAGCAGTGGGTGTTGGATGGATTGGTCAGGGCACCTGAGCTGAAAACAGGTCTCACTTCACAGAGGGGGCACCCCGAGAAGAGCCCTCTCTCCTCCATCCACACAGCATTCAGTGAGGGAGGGAGCACCCACAGGCCTAAAGGGTGCCACTGCCCAGGAGATAGCCCTGCCCAGGGCAGACAGGAAAACTGCTCCTCCCCAGTGCTCCCAAAATGGACCCCTTAAAAAAGGCATGGACCTGAAACAGGACCCCAGCCCAGAAGCATTTCCCAAATCAAACAATAAACAAGGAGTCATTGCAGGTTTCCCTTACACTGCAGCTCTTGATTAATCCTCACAGTAAACACAGAGGAAAAAACCTACCCTAAGCGGGATGCTATCTGTATAAAGGCACAAATGGATGCTAAAAGTAGTCAAAGGAATCCAAGTAAGAGGCATGGCAGGTTTGGGAGTAGGAGGGGAGTGGGGAGAAGCCCATGGGCTCTGGTGAGGGAGGGAAGAACAGCAAGATTTGTGCCAGCCATACCCAGCAGCCCCTAACCCACTGGAGCCTTCCTGAATCCCTTGCAGGGTCCGTCACCCCAGCAGGAGGGGCACCCCCTCACCATCCCTGATACCCCCCAGCCCAAACAAGCTCTTCGCTCCTAATGGACTCTGAGACCAGGTGGATTGCTTGGGGTGCAGGACACAGGCTCTGGAGGAATGGTCAGGCAGCAAAACCACAATTCCTCACATGGAAAAGGGCCAGAACACTGGAACCCCCTGCACCCAGGGACTAATGCTGCACAAAGCTGATTTAACGAGAAATGGACATTTGAGGCTTTACAGCTCTTGCTGGCAGATTCTCCCCTCTCTTCCCACCGACACTGTTTCCCATACAGTGCCCCTAGCTAATTAATTACAGAGCACAATCCAATCAGTCAGGCCATCCTATTGCAGTTAAAGGTGTTTAAGAGATAATGCCATGAAACTCCAGATGGACTGGCCTGACCCCAGACTTCAACACCACTGGGGTGCTTGAGAGATGCTGCTGCTTCAGCTGACATCCCTGATCCAAACATGCTGGAAGGAACCTTCAGACTTGCAGTGCTCCCTGTGGGCTGGGTTTCTGAGTCCCTGCTGACTTCACCAGGAGATGTGCTGTCCTGGTCCACTGGCACAGCCTGGACTCACTGCTGCCCACAGAGTATACGCTAACATGGCTCAACACAAGCACAGGCAAGGGAGACACCACCTGCCCTACTTCTGCCAGCTCTGGGTTTGCTCTCAGGATGGCAGAAGGACAGATCTGAAGGCCAGATACCAGCCCATCTTCTCCCCACTGCTGTCAACACGTGCCCCACATACTTTAGCAGTGGCTGCCTCAAGGTGTCCTGCACCACTGATGCTGATGTGCCAGGACAGCCTGGTCCCTTCACATCTCGCCCTACGACTCCACTCCACCTCTCCACTGCTCCCCCAAGTATGAAGAGAAGATGGCCTCTGCTCACCGGAGATGGGCTTTGGTGGCAAGTGGATGTAGGAGTGTGGCTAAAGCAGTGGAAGGCTGCACAACCAGCCCCTTTGTGGTTACTGTTGGCATTGGTGTGCTGATCTCCAGATGGGATGTTCTTAGCTTTGCAGGGATGGCTTAAATCTCCTTTCTGTGCTAAAAGTGTGGGAGTTCTCCCCCCTCAGCACTTCAGTTATTGCTTGGAGTTATCAGATCCCTTTGACAAAGGTGGGGGCTTGCATTAACTCAGCCCATTTGGTCCTGAATCAGCCACTGTCCCTCCACACAACCCCAGCAAGGAGTTCATTTAGTGTGTGCCTGTGGTACCACAAGCAGCCTTTTTTTCTTAATCACACCCCTCTGAAGCCCAGCCACATCCATGTATGGCTGGGATCCCTGCTGACTTCCAAGCCACTCACTGCAATGGTATTAAAGGAAAAACCCATGGTGCCAGATCCCGAGCATCTCCACAAGGACTCAGTGTGGTTAGGATGCTCCGTGCCAGCTGCACTTCCAGCTGTCTCATGTTTGGAAGATGAAAATGGATGATTCTGTGATTGACTGGTCCTACCCTTGGTTAGTTTTTCCTGCCCAGGATGAGGATAAACTCTTGGATTTGCAAACATTTTGAGGATTGTGGTTTTAGGGGTTTTTTTTCCTTCTTGTGTGTGTGTCAAAACCGCTTATGCCTTGATCCAAAGTGGGGAATATACATCAAGCCTAAATATGCTCCTGTCACAGGTGGCAGCAAAAGACTGTTGCCATTGAAATGAGTGAGGGTTCTGCTCTCACTTGGTCCAGCCCATTTCCCAGATGCTTGACCTCCAAGAAGTGAGGAGGAGCCTCTACTCCTCAATCATACCTCCCAAATGCCTTTGTCAGACACTCTGGCACAGCTAACCACGACAAGGGACAGAAAGCCTCCTCTCAAAGATGTCCTCCCTCAAGCTACCCCTGGCAAAATACCCAGCTCTCCTGCATCAGGGCCAGCACCATGCAGGCCACAGTGGTGAGCACCAGGAGCATCCACAAGGGTTGCACCCAAACAACAACCTACAAGTTTCACTAATGCAGATTTGCAAAGGGGGCATGTAACTCTGGCAGGACTGGAGCACGGCTACAGGCAAATGGCTGCGTTTACCAAGCACAAGTGGGAAGGAGATGGTGACACAATGTTGTTTAATAACTGGGTCTTCCTGAAAACACAATCTCTTCGCATCTACAAAACTCACCATCTTACAAAGATGTTTACTGAATGTCCTCTTAAACTGTTAGAAAAAGACGCCAGAGATTAGCAGGAAGAGCAAGAATATGATCAGGATAGATCCTTTAACGCCAGCTTCTGTTTCACGCTGGTAGGAACTGCACGAGGACTGGCTTGTTACACCCAGCAGTGAAATGAAGTACAGCTAAGGTCATTATCTTGGACCCTAAAATAAGGAACGTAACTACACACAACGCTATGACTTCATCCAGAAAAGCAGCGGCACTAGGTCCTTGTTCCACATCCCCTTCCAACAACCCAGCAGAGAGAGGGGTATTCTTTCTTTACAACCTATGTCCCACAGTCCCCTGGGAATGAGGACAGAGAAGAGCTCAGCATATCTGGATGAACAATAAAATAAATTATTATGTCCTTTTATCCTCCCCAGACCAGGATGGCACAGGGTCTGGACACAGAGATCTCATTTTATGGTAGCAATATGGCCACGGCGGGGATGCCACATCTGGAAGAGATTCTGCTCTCTGATTCAAATCCGCCTCCAGGGGCCAACAACCATGGTGCGGACAGGACAGGAGATGAGGAGACAGATGCCCCAGGCATCCCTGCACTGCAGCCCAAGCAGGGTGGGGACATCCTCTGTGGGAGCGAAACTCCCCTGTGCCACAGCCATTTGGAGAGGGAAGGAGATTTTCCCCATGGAGGTAGAGAACCGAAACTCTTCAAATGCTTATCTTGAGAGCCGCTGTAAACCATTTCAGGGATTTTGGCAGGAGGAAGGAGGAGCTGTTTGATAAGCCCTGAGGCCATCCCACCTTACATGCCTAGAAGACAGCTCCAGAGTGCTCTAATTCCGGAGTAATTCACTCATTCTCAGCTCCCAAATGCCTTGTGAAACAGGGCACGTCTCCTAATGGCCCCACCAGGACTCTCTTGTGAAACGACTGAAAAGGTGAACAGAAACAAAGCCAGGCTGAAAACTCATCAGCGCCTCAGAGGACGGCATCAACTTGAGGTTGTGCTACCAGCTCAGAGCACCCGCTCTGCTCCAAGCGTCCAAAACAATGCACCAGAGAAAGTTCTTAGCCTTCGGCATCCATCTTCCCTTCCCACAGCTGCAGCAGGAAGATCACTGTTGGAGCCAGCACCATCCCATTTTCTGTACCCTGATATGAACCTTTCCAATTAAACCACTGAACTGTTCCCAGCTCAGCCTCCCATGCATGAAAACGTCCTGTTATTTCGCACCTGCCAAGAGCTGTGTCCCAGCAGATCTATCTCGAACTGACACTTGAGGATAATTAAACCTCTCTCTCTCTCTTCTGTTAGCAGCATAGCAGATAAAAGGAGAGCCCTGGGGCCCTCTGGTTGGTTTTGCGGTGGGTTGCTCCTGTACGAGTCGAGGAACTGAGATGAGACTCAGTTTCTCAACAGAGACATGGGCAGGGGGGCAGCTTAGCAATTTTCCCTAATTTTTAGCAGGGGCGTTGAGCAAGATGTAAGAGGCACGCAGGCAGTTTCCGTAGCCGGGCAGATCATCTAGTGAACAAAGAGCTGGAAACCACGTGTCTGGGATCAAGTCAAACCCCTGTTGTTGCCAAACTTGGGGTATCATCCATCACGGAGCCATCAGTACCTAGGAATACAGCTGTGGTGTTCCAGGCACCCTTCTCATCAACTCTGGCTCGAGTCCAAGCAAGGATTGGCTCCCATTGCCCCCACAGCCACCAGCAGTACTGGGTGTCAAAAGCCACTCAGCACCAACCCAAAGTTGGCCAGTTTCAGGGAGCAGGTGGCAAGACGAGAACCTGCCACCCCATGCCACGCTCTGCCCGTCTCCCACGCCAGCTGCCTGAGGTTACTGGACGCATCCAACCTCAAAGCCGAGCTTCGATCGAGGTGGTTTTGAGGTTGGCTCTGAGCATCTTGCCAACGCTCCGAGCTGGGCCTCCAGCCCCTCGGGCAATGGGGGGGCAGGAGGGGGAGGGAAGGGGAGACCGCAGAGAACGGCGACCCCACCTCAGCCTGCCCAGCTCTTTGCTCAAGAACTCCGCTCCGCGGGGGAACACTTCCCTCATCCCAGCCCCGCCGCGAGGGGACCAAGCGCTACTTGCTGAGCGATGCGCTGCAGAGCCGCAGGTCCCCGGGGACCACGGGATGTGCCCCCTGCCTGCGGGGAGGGGGGTATTCTCCCCGTCGCAGCCCCATCCCCGCGCCCCCCATCCCCTCCGCCGCGCTTACCTGCGCGGGCTGGGGCGGCGGCCGTGCGGGACGCGCCGCGCTGCAGCTGGGCTCGGCTCCCCGGGGCTCGGCGCATCCTCCGGCTCTCGGCAGGGCTCAGCCGGGCTCCCTCGTCCCGCTGCCCGCCGCTCTCCGCCTTCCTCCGCCTTCCTCTCCCGCTCACCCGCATACCCCGGGGCTGGCGGCTGCTGCCGGGCTCCGCTCGCCTCCGCGGCGCCCGGTTCCTCCCGCAGCAGCCGCCGCCGTACCGAGGCGCCGCGCCCCCCGACCGCCTCCGCCTCCTCCTCCCCCTCCCCGCTCCTGGCCCCGGGGTTGCTTTAAAGGGAGAGCGCCTGCATAGCCAGCGCGGGGACAGGGTGCTGTTTGACATCCCTTCCGAGATGCGCCGCACCCCTCGTGATTCTCCATCACCCCCCCTGGGCTCCCTGGGGTGCTGGGTGTGCGATGAGGATGAGTCCCAACAGCGGGACGCACTGATGGCCCCTTGTTAGTGAGCACGTTCATTCACTCGTCCATAAAATCCTTATCCCACTGGCTGAGTTTGCCTTACCCCTTCCCAGGGCTGCCCGGAGCAGAGCCGTCAAAGGTTGGGCAACGCCAGACCCCGTCCACGAGAGAACTGTTGAGCCCCTTTCCCAAAGCTGACACCCTGCCACGCTTCTGCTTCAGATATCATCAGCTGTTTTCATTTTCTACTGCCAATATCAGCCTCATCCTTATTCAAGAGGGAGCCGAGGCTTACAGGTCTGTGGGTTTTAATCAAAACTGGAATTCTCTTCACACAGTCACTTTATCTCTGTTTATCTTGCCGGAAAGAAGCAATGTGTTTGGTGAGGTGTTTGAGAGCATCCCCGGTTGTGAGTGCATCCCTGCTCTGAGGAATCTACAGCTACCACAGCGAGGGCAGGAGAAGGCAGAGATGCTGGCAGCTTGCTCGAGTGTCCGGAACTGGGATCAGGGCTGTGGGTTTCGGCACTGCTACCCAGCCCGGCTCTGCAGCATCCCTCAGTCCTGATGCTCACTGTTTTCCCTCTCAATGTTTTTCATCAGGGAACACCATCTGTACCGGAGCTGGAGATTGCTATGACCTGTAAGGCTTCGACCAGCGGCCACTTCCATCACATGCTTTTGTGTCTTACTACAATCCCAGGCATGCTGCCAGACTCAAAACGTGCTGAAGGCAGGGAACGTCTTTCCTCCAGTTTCAGGAAGGACATACATCACCAAAAAACCTGCCCAAATGTCAGGTTTGGGTCCAGAATTACTCCTGTTTTGTTAACACTAGAGATAAATGAGATAGGAAAGCTCACTTGGTTGGAGGATTGTAAAGCAATTAATGCATAATGATCTTCTTATTCCAGCTCTGCTTATTAATACAAGCTTTGCTCGAGTCCACCATGATGTGCTGCATAAAGCAGCTATCTCCTGAATCTGATTTCCTCTTTGGAGATGATCTCTAGCTGAGAAATTATCTGCTCTCAAAACTGATTAGAGTCCTCATCAGCAGATTCTTCACCCACCCTTTAGGCAGGCCCTAGAATATAAAGGGAATTGAGTAATTTCATGTATGAGGTAAAATCTGGAGTTGGTGGCCCAGCCATGTGCTATTCCCAGAGAAAATCCAGAACAAGCAGTGATAATCAGCAGGTTGCCAGCCCAAATCCAAATGCTGTGAGCTGCCCCACTCAGGTCAGCGGAAGCTTTTGCTCCTGTGGTACCTTCCAGGCTGGTGGCTGATGCTGACTACCTTTGGTTCATTGCCCTTTCCACCCCAAGCACTTTGGGGGGCTGTCCCGAATGCTGAGTACCTGTCAGTCACCGAGCAGAGGGAGCAGCAGCAGGCCCTGCCTGTGGGAACAATGCTGCCTGCCTTGGGAAACTGGGGACCTCTGGAGATGCAGGCAGCGCACCATGCACCCAGCTATCCTGGAAGGAGCCTGGAGTGGCAGGGCGCTGCTGGCACCCCCTCCAGGCCCCTGCAGTTGCAGACAGCCCACTTTCCACTCCCTTCACATGCTGGTCCAGCTGCATTTGCAAAAGCAATGAGGTATGTTTCCTCCTCTGCTTCCCATGGCTAAAAACTGTCTTGCAGCTCCCGTGGTTAAAAACTGTCTCCTAATTTCCAGCCTACATTAGCCAGTTTAAGCCTATTTGTTCTTACGCCAGCACAGTCTTTTAGCTTAAATGGTTCCTTTTTGTACCTGGTTGTTTACTTGCTTCATATATTTACCAAGAGTAATCATGTTCCTTCTTTGCCTTCCTTTGCTGGACTAAACAAGCCAAGTGCTTTCAGCCTTGTCTTATAAGACAGGCTCTCCATTCCCCCACCATGCTAATAACCCTTCTCCACACCACTTCCAACACAAATTCATCTTGCTGGAAGATGGAACACCATGGCTGTGTGCATCTCCCAGTGCCTGGCACTGCCACCAGTGCCCGCTCCACCTCCGCTGATGCCACCCCGAAGGAGGCAAACCGCAGCTCCCAAGCACGGTGGTGCTGCACATCTGCGGGCCTTTCCAAGGCCAGATTGTCATCTGGATGAGGTGACACTGGCAGGAGAACTTGCCTTCTGCCTCAGGTCAGCAGCAGGGAGGTCAGGTGCTCCTGAGCACTAAGAAGAGCTGGTTTCTCTCCTCTCTGCTGCACAGCAATGGCGTTACATGCAGAGCTCTCCCATGGAGGGTTATAAACTTCCGTAGCCTTAAATGAAACTCAGAGGATGCACAGACTCATCCCACTAAACACAAGAGGGAGATGGTATCCCCATGCTCTGATGGTCACTAATAACTTTACCTCTCCCGTGCTATTCTCAGCAGAGATAAACCTCCAGTGTCTGATGAGCCAGAACAGAAATATCCAATGGTTCTTTGTTCTTCTCTATTTTAGCTGCAAGCTGGTTAACCCTGAAATCCAATTACTGCTCATTATTCAGTGGAACTTGCCTCTTATCAAATGGACACAACTGCAGGGCTGCTATGCCGACTCCCGGTGCTAATGGAGCTGCAAATTACTCCTGCTCTGCTCACGGGCCCATGGGCGTGAGCCCCGAGGTACTGCTCCGGCACCCCACACACCGGCTGAAATGCTGACTCCTGCGTCCCTTCCTGGGGCTGCCCATTGCAGCTCAGCACGCTGCCCACTGGGTAATGCAACCACACGCTCCCCAGAGCTGTGGGCTTGGCTCCCAAGGTTGGTGAGGCATGTCCTTGCTGGAGCCACTCTGCCCAGACACCCGTGGGTGCCAAGGGCCAGTCCCACTCCCTGGCACAGGCGACGGATGCTCAGAGGAGTCGCACGGGCTGAGCCGGCAGCAAGCAGCCTTTAAACTCCGAGGGTTACTGCGCAACAGTGTGCAATGCCAGGGGCTGATTCAGGCATGCCCCGGATTAGCCTGGGAGGCTCAGGGTGCGGGAGAGTCTGGCTCCCTGCATTAGCACGGGAAGCGGGCGCGCAGCCAAGCCCAAACGCTGCCTAATTCACATTCGGTGCTGAATTCAGCAGGTGGGGAAAGGGAAAAAAAAAAAAAAAGCCTTTGCAGTTTTCTTTGCTGATTAAAGTCATGGCACAGCACGTTTCACCTACATTCGTTAGCAAGAGCGAAGGGAGGGGGGTGTTCCCAGCAGCAGCTGCTGCAATTCTCCCCGTGCTCACCCTGTGTGGAAGAGACAGTGGGCACAGATCAAACTTCTTGCCTGTGACCCCTGCTGCATGGGCTGGATGCAGCCATAGGGCACTGCATTCATCTTCCTCTCACTGGCATTAGCCTACCCTGCCATGATGGCCTCAGGTACAGTTTGTCAGGTCAGCCTATCTTAAATAAGCTCCACAGTAGTCTCTCTTTCTTTCTGATCATCCATCAGTCCTTCTAAGAAACACCGTAAACTAATCCCCCTCAGAGACAGGTAATGGAAATGGCCAGGGATACTCCCAGTGAGGCATCCTGATGCCATCAGACAGGCCTGCCACAGTTTCTGGTACTCACTGCTCCAGCATCATCAGGTTGCTGGTGAGCCTGGGCCAAGCCCTGTCTGCTTCTCCTTCCCTTCTTCCCTCCCTCTCCCTCTCCCTCTCCCTCCCTCCACATTTCCCACTGCCTGCAATATCCACCCTTGAGTTTCTTTTCAACTGGACCAACAGACAGTCTGGTGGGAATCCAGATCAGCCATGGGCACATGGCTGCATCACAAGCCTCATTCTGAGGTGACACAAAGCCCAGGACCTGTGTTCCCTTGTTCATTCTCACTGTGGAGCTGCTGCTGTCGGCTCTACCCTGCTTTCCCTGGCTGGAGCAGCCTTTTATTCATTGCACTGGCCTCCTGTCCCCTTTATAGAGGTGCTTGTGTGAAGTGCCATCTCCTCACACCCGAGGCTTTGTGGCTGCTGGCAGGAGGACAGGAGCAGTGGGATGGATGCTTGGGCAGGATCATCCCCCGCCAAATTTCAGCTCCTCCACCCAGTCCTTTGCTTCCACTTCCTGCTGAAGGAAGCTCCAATTGCCCTGATTAGACCTGATTAATTCCCCGAGCCACCCTCCCTATTGGTTAAAGTGATTAGCACACTGGAAACAGCAGTAGGGATACCCAGTGGTGGTGTCCCTTCCATTGCAGGCCATCCACAAGAACAGAAGCCTGCAAGGTGCCACCCTGAGCTCCTGTGGAACCCAGCAGCTCTTCTTGGTCCAAGGTCTGGTCCACACCCTCTAGCCCTGACTTAGCTTCTTGCTGGTCCTGCCGAAGACAGAGCATCCCAGGGAGCTGCCAGAGGAGGAAGGGGAGAAAGAAACCAATGCAACAGCAGTAACTGAAAGATTAAACATAATGCCAAGTAAATTAATATACAAGAGAAGGCAGGTTTTAAATTAACTTGCTGCACTGCTTGGCATTCCAAGCCATTTATTTATCCCATAGGTCCTGCAGCTTCATATGGAAAATGGCTTCTGCTTGACTGCTATCACAGCCCAAACGCAGCGCGACGTGGCTGCACAGCGGCCGCCAGAGGCTGACAGGCGACACCTGAGTGTGCCCACGGATATGTGCAGGGACGGGTAATTGCACATGCAAAACGCTCGGCTGTGACAGCAAACAGGACGATTGAGCAGAGAAATGGGGAATCTATTTCCATGCACAATTACCTGGGGAGGAGTAAACTACGGCTACAGGAGGCAACAGGGACGGGTCCCCCCCCCATTTCCCCCCTCCCAGAGTGCTGGCTGTGCCGTGTGAGAGCTGCCGCCTCTCCGTGCCTGCCTGTTTCCCTGGGGAGCAGGGCATTTCCATCCTCCCAGGAACCGGAGAGATGCGCCGAGCTGGATGAGCTCGGTGCTTATTACCGGGTTATTGTGATTACGGAGCAGATGGCTTATTGAACAAGCTGTTCTTCGGGGGAGATTTTCTGGGAAAAGGGGCAGGGAAGGAAGTGGATAGCTCGAGCCCCTTTGTTTGGGAAGTGACTTCCATCAGGCGAGCCCTTTCTACAGCATCTCTATTATTCAGACCTGTTCCCAGGTCTTACTGATGAGCTGGATCTGGTTCATAATAGACGATAATAAATAAAAGGGCAAGGGGAAAAAAAGAAAACGCCCAGACCTCATTCTGTTCCCAGTGACTCCCCTTGAGCTGGCAAACAAAAGCCAAGCTGCATAGCAGGATGCTCCGAGCTTTGGAGAGGCGGCTGGGCTGGTGTCAGAGGCAGATGCAGGTTCCTCGGAGACTTTGCATGCTGGGGGCAAGGTCTCTGGTGCTGACCCTGCTGAGAGGATCTGCAGAGGCCAGGCCAGGAGCTAGCCAGCAGCTTGGCTTTTGTCTCCACTCCTGCCTGCTGGTTTTACTGCACTACAATTCCCAGCAGCCTGCAGGAGGACCTTTGCCTTGGAAAAGCAGCATCAAGCGGGCCACGAGAAAGCAGTTTGGGGACCGCAGACTCAGCGCTGAGTGATGGAGATGGATGCAGGCACTGAGGCAGCACCGGGAGTTTTAAGGACAGGAACAGGGCTTGGGGACACAGTTCCTTCCCAGCAGCACTGCAACGGGCAGGGCAGGACTGAGAGCAGGGCGATGGGATCACCTCCTGCAGGCTCCCACGTCCTCCCAGGATGACAGTAATGCTTTGCTTCACCCTTCAGCAACCAGGATCTGCTGCTCTTCTGGCTGGGCAGGGAGAGGAGATCATCCTGGACGGTCCCAGAAAGGCTTCTCCTGACCCAGTTTGGGGAGCACAATGTGGGGGTTTACCTTTGTGTCCAGGCTGAAGCAAACCTATCTCTCCAAGGACTCTGAGGAGGATGGTACTGTAGTCCTGGATTCACGTGGGAAGTCCTGGAAGGAGGCAATCCACAAGCCCCCTCTGCACGTGCCTCTAATCGCACCTTCAGCTTTAGGAGCACCAGCCCTACTTTCCCCCATTTATAATTCAGCCTGACACAGCCCAGCAAAAATCAATTCACTCTTATATGAAAGTGCCAAGGCAAATTATTTCCCAAAGCCTTCATTGGGGCTTTCTTCTCTCCCAACAACTATCTTTGGTATTGAGTCCTAAACTACAGATTAACCCTTTGAGCTCTTCCAGTTTGCTGGAGAGCCCAGCCAGACAGGTGATTAATGAAGCCACTGGCAACAGCACCTTGTCACCTTGCCATCCGTATAGGGGATGGGCCCATCTAGCTGTGAGTCCATCCATTTGTCCTTCTCTAAATCATCTCTCTAGGCCTGTACAACCCTCACTGTATGACCTTGTCAGGGAAGCAAGCCAAGCAAGCGCTGCCTCAATTCCTAGACAGGTTGTTCAGGCATTTGGGAAGCCCTTTTCTGGAGGTCCGTGTCTGGCCTTTCCCAAGGCAGTTTGTGGCCATCAGAAGAGGGCATTTTTCCTTTTCACAGTGTCTTGGTAAAGTCACCATAGAGGAAAACCCAGCTTAGCATTCCTGCTGCCTTGAAAGTCGCATGTCAGTGGCAGGATCCAGCCCTGACATGTGCCATGTCCTGCAGCACCCCAGGTGAGATCCCTGGGAGCACCCACCAGCTCCTGGCAGAGAATCTGTCACTCCTGGTCTGAGCAGACACGGGAAGAAAATACCAGAATGCTAAAAAGCCTTCAAATCTGCTCGACGAAAAGGCTTTCCTTAGCCTTGGACCACAAATGTTGGAAATCAGAGGGAGCCCATGAAAGAGCAAATCTAATAAAAGGAGTTTTACTCAGAGCCAAAAAAGAGGGGGATGGGGAAATGGATCAGAGTTGTAAACTGGCTGGAAATCAGTCTGTTATCACAAACACATGATTGGAACTTAATAGTATTTGACTTTTCATTAATTTAAAACAGGAGTCTTGGGAATAGAGAGAGAAAAGGAAAAGAATATTATTAATTTTAAAGACCTCCTCCCGGAAGGGCTCACATTGAAAAAGAAAAGAGAACTGTCAGAGGAAAATTGTTTCTTTATGTTTTTCCTCACTTTCCTCCCCTATCTTTTTTCCTATAGCTTGGAAGAGGTTGATAGGAATGAAAAACTCCAGGCTAGGCTTCCCACACCTTTCCAAACCCCAAGTGGGCAGTGTTCAAAAGGCAGCCCAGTCCTGGGCTACCACGAGGTGGATGCAGGGTGGGATGTAGGACGTACATGGCATAACCAGGTGTCTGTAGGGAAACCTGGCTATAAACCAGCAAAAATAACTCATGGACAGGCTCTCGCAGCCTCAGGAGTTGCCTACAGCCTCTGCCCAACAGCATCCATCGGTCCTGCATCCACCAGTGGCAGAGGAGCTGAGACCAAAATAGCCCCAAATCCAACAGCACCCTCAGCGGCTGCAGGGAGCTGGATATCTTCTCCCTGCTTCCCTGCCAATGAGGAGATAAAGGCAAAGCTGCCAAAAATAAAACCATTCAGGACACCGTCTCTATTGTAAGGGCAGATGGTTGGTGCTGGGGCTGCGCTTGAAAAGGCAGATCTAAAAGAATAGAATTAAAGAGACTTTGGAGAATGAGAGGCTTTCTGCTAAAGCCGATGTGCTGCTCTGCAGATAAGCCTCCGCAGGTGGAGTGGCAGGCACCCTTTGGATCTAACTGGGAAAGGGAAAAACCCACCTCAACTGTCCCCAGATGCCTTTGGCAGCAGGAAGGTGGCTTCCCTCGCTCCTCCAGCTCCCACAGCCAACTTTTTAAAAAGCGCTTCTGCATCTTGCCCTGGTATTTTAAGAGAATTCAATAATCTTAGGCAATTATTTCAAAGGATTTTTGAAATAGTTCTGTTTTTCCCCTTTCAGTGCGGCCGCGTATCGCAATGCCCGAGAAGCCGCCTGGCTGTCTGCAGGGTGGCCAATTTAGCTCCGTGGATTTTGACTGCTTTCTCAAGTCCCACCATTGATTTTCTGCTGAGTCCAGCTGAGAATTCAACTTGTTATAAAAAAAAACACAACTGGGACAAGAGGTATGCTGCCAGTGCTGCCTCTGGATGAGGCTTCCACCTTCCCTGAGCATGTGCCCTGCTGCCCCACAGGTTCTGGGCTTTTAGTGCTGATAGGGTGACAAAGGAGAGACGTTTCCCTGGCTTTCCCAGCGATGCCCAGGGTTTGCTCCATGCTGGCAATTACCTGTTTCTCATTTCATGCCCTGTTTAACAGCATTCACTCTCACCTGATACCAGCATGGATAATTTTAAGCCCTCACTTTTTCTCTTCAGCCGAGGACTTCATTTGCTGCCAACAAAGCTGGTGGTTTCAAGAGCTGGGCCAGGTGACTTGCCTTAAGGCAGATGCTCAGTGCTACTCAGCCAGATGAAAATGGGGAAATAATAGGAAAAACAATGATTTGCACTCTGAGCCTCTTGTACCAGCTCCCAACCTCACCATCTCAGTGTTGTACCCAGAGAACACCCTCGTGCCATCAGCTCCCCCCAGGTAACTGTTTTACTCCTCATTGCTATTTGACATGCTCTGAAAGGGGTAAGGAGGCACCAGAGATGCTGAAGCCACCCCACAAGGGCTTTAGCTTTTATTCCCTTTTATTGCTGCCTCCTGATAGAGAAAGAATACAGAGGGGATATTTATGAGCCCGACCCACAACGGGGTTGGCTCTGGGCTGTGTTTAAAGCATCTCCGTTGTTTCTCGGCTTTACAGTATTTGGCAGCTGGAGACAAAATCAGGCTAAAGTGCTCATCTGCTTCCATGAAGAACCTGCACCTTGGGGGGAAATTGTTAGGGGATGCTGGAGGAGAGGAAAGAAGAGCTCCTGAATGGAAGCATTGCCATTTCTTTACCACAGTAGGTCCCCCTCCCCAAATCCCCACATGAGCATGACCAGGAGGAGCTGGGGAAGGACATATACACACATTATATCAGAGTGTTCCCAGTTTGCCCCCCACTAGTCCCTCACTTCATGCACAGGGCTTGGGCTGCTTAGGGTTTAGCAGGTCTCCCCCTTGCCTTCCCTCTGCTTCCCATCCTGCCTATGGATCTGCCTTGTTTTTGTCTCTCTCCCACACCCCCTTTATCTCCTGTTTATTTTTCTTCATTGCTTTTGCATCTCTTTCATCTGTCTCTCTTTCCATCTCATCTCCTCCATCCTGAAAGGCTTGTCAGGAGAAGAAAGAGCCGGCCCAGCTTCTCCCAGCTCTATTTGCTAAATAAGGCCTGGAGTCAGGTTTTATTTAACAAAAGGAAAATGAACTGGATGCAACTAGGCCAGAAGAAGCGCTTGCAAATAAAAAAAAAAATGATGGCAAAGAGAAGTATGAACACAGCAGAGAGGCAGAGCATCCCCTTGGGGTCCTGGACACAAGCTCATTGCTGGAGCCCAGGTCCAGTGCTGTGGGAGCTGCCCACAACAGCCTCGGCTGATCTGCTCGTTAGCAGTGCTGAAACAGCGTGAGAAATCCGGGAATGTCACGGAAGGTTGGGGAGCAAGTCAGGTGGATAATGAGTTGGGTTAGGGCGTAGTCCGTTGGAAGCCAAAGCAGTGGTTTCCTTCCCCTCATTGGCTATAATGCAATTAGAGAGGCAGCAGTTATTGAGAGCAGCAGCAGGAGACTGGGGAGAGTGAGGAGGAGGAGAGAAGCTGTGAAAACCCCTCCTGCCCCACACCACGGTGCAGGAAGCACAGCCTTAAGGGAAAGAAACTCTTGCAAGTGGAACTAGGGGACGCTCTGCCTCATCAGCCCCAGGAGATGAAGCCTCAAGTGCCCCAGGCAACCTGGGGACAAGCTCAGCTCAGCCCTGAGCTGCAGCAAATCTGTCCAGACCCTCCATCCCTAAATCTCAGCTCTCCCAGCCACGGTTCCCTCAGTGCTGGGGGCGGCCTCTCTGCTTCGAGTCAGCGTTGGGCATAGCGGGGGAACTTTGCCTTGCCTGAAGGGAAACCCTTTTCCACACCCTGTGGGCTGCAAGGCCTCCCCCACCTTCCTCCAGCCTGCCTAGTCCACTAGCCTTCCTCAGTGATCCTGGAAGAGAGCAGGGCTGGGCGCCCCTATAGTACTCGTGGGGTTCCTTCGAGAGATTCATGGGGGTTATAAGGTCAGGTCCTCATAATCCTCACCCCGTCCTGCAAGCCCAGGCTTTTGGGATTCTTTTTGCACACAGTTTGCTTGAGCAGGCTCAAGGCAGCCAAATCAAAAGCAACTGAAAATACATTTTTGCAGCCTTTCTGGAAAAATAGTCTTTAAAGAGGGGCCTGGCCCCATGCCCAGTGAACTTAACTTCAATTGACTCGACTGCATTTTGCTCCAGGCCCTCTCTGTTTTTTCTGGAGCATCTTGTAATATTGAAGTGCTTCTGAGAGAAGACTAGACCCACCACACTTAGCATAAGCATAAGCCCCTTACCCCATGCCATACTCTTACAGAAGCATCTTCATCATCATCCGCCTCAGCCTGCACAACTGCAAAGGCATGTCCCACAGCATCTGCAGGATCAGGTATTCAGCTCTCATCCCAGGAATTTGCTGGCTATTCACAGCTGTGATTCCTTGCTGCACATCACTCACCAGCCCTGCTCCTGAGATGAGATCCACAGCAAAAACACTGTTACATAGAGTTTGTAGATTACGTATTTCAGCCTCTCCCCATGCATATCACACATTCTCCCATCAATGCACTGAAATAGGAGCTTTAGCATTTCCTTTAAAATAAACCCCAATTTACCCAGATCAGCAGGGTCTGGGTGGAGAGGATGGCAAATCTCCACAGCTTGTTGTCATTCCCACTCTTATTCACTGTTTCTGGCCATCGCCTGGTAATTAACACATGGTGCCTTGATTTTCTGGGGGAAAACACAAGCCCAGGTACCTCATTAAGAAGGCTGAGGTGTGGAGCAGCTCCCAGACTGCTGGAGCCACGGGGCTGGGCACATCCCTGGGCGGGGTGAGGGGGGTGGTCTGGGATGCTCTTGGGGGATGAATACTGATCCACTGGAGCTGCATCGTCAAAGCCTCACATCAAGGAAGGGGGTGAGGGACCAATGCCCTCTGCTCCCATGGGAACCTGGGACCAATGCCGGCAGCAAGAGAAGCATCTCTGTCACCAAACCACAGCCATTCTCAGATCATCTTATTGCCTTTCCCACAGCTGGACAAGCTGCCTGGTAAACCCTCTACCTTGCCTGAAATGTAGTGTTCCTTAAAACAAAGGCACTCACCCTTTTAGTTCTCCTCATGACCGGCTTTGGTCTGGGAGCCAGGTGTGCTCGACAGCAAATGCACGTACAAGGAAAGCACACCAGCTCCTGGTGGGAAAGTGAATTATTGAAGTCAAGGGAAGCTGTGACAAAGCAGTCAGCATGGGCTGCTGTATGCTCACAGTGAATTATTCAAAGCCTGGTTTTAAAGCAATTCCTGAAATAAAGATGACAAAGAAAGTAGAGTGAAGAAAAAACACTGTAAACGGCCACTAGTTTGTAAAACTGCCTCCCAGTCTGTCCCCTCTACAGGCTGCTGCTGCTGCTGCTGCTGCTGCTCAGCAGAGATGCACATAAAAATATGCCCTGGATGTATCTTTAATGCTGCTGTATCCTAAAGTCAGACAATTTAGTCTGGATGGGCTGGTTTAACCCCACTGGCAGGAGAGGCAGGCAAAGAGAAGTTCCCACTTCAGAGGACATCCTGTGAATTTTATTTCATGTCAGCAGACCTGAAAGCAGCTGAGCTGGAAGGGATGTGCGGTGCTGGGAGTGGGGAAAATCAGGCTGAACTGCCTCGAAGGCTCCTAAAAAAAAGTCAAACCACAAAGGGAGTCAAGAAGGAAAGAGAAAATAATTTATTACATCTGTTTGAAGTGAGGAGGATACAGGAATGAGCAAACACTGCACTGTTTTTCTTCTGCTCACAAATGAACACACTGCTGAGCGTAATGCGATTTTAGATTAAAAGTTTTAACGAAAAATAACAATCACCTCCACAAATAGAGTTTTACAAGGTCAAATAACAGGTGCAGGGGGAAAAAAACCACTGCTGGAGTTTTGCGTCCTTCTGCTGGGATCCTGCTCCCAGCCTAAGCCCCCATCTTCAGGTGTCCTCCTCTAATTCCTGCCTTTATCCTTGGCAGGCATGCTTCCTGCTGAGAATGGCTGGGCAATAGTCCTCTGGCATTTTATTTCTGCTGTCTTTTCTAGGCAGGGCTTTGCAAGAAGTTTGGTTCCTGTGAGCAAAGGCTACCTCTGTGAAGCATCAGGGCTGCAAACGGGGAGCAAAATCTTGGCCTGGGTGGCAATAGGCATGCTCCATAGGGAAAGGCACTTCCCCAAGGGTTTTCCCATCACTCTTGGGGTTTCTTCAGCAATGTGGGGCTGCAGCTGCCTCTGCATGTGGTCAGGGCATCGCTTCCCGACACTCAGTGGGGTTCTGATATGCTCGGACACCCCTTTTGCTGACAGAAGGATGGCCCTTTGCCCACCTATTTCTACTGAGCATCAAAATGCATGTGTCCCATAACTCGTTTTTGGAGGTATCAGGTACTTTCAGCAATAACTGACTTCAAGGACATTGGGGGTTTGCAGCACCCTTGAAAAATTAGGCAACTTCTGCACGCCTAAATAGATCCTTAATGACAGACACTTGTGGGTGAGCATGTTGGCAGGAGCCCAGGGCCGGGAGCAGGGTGAAGCTGGCACTGCCAAGCTGGGTGATGGGCATCATTGCCCCTGCTGCTCACCTTCACTGTGCTCCCAGGTTCCTGCTCAGAGCTGGGAACCCGCCAGCCAGGGGAGAGAGAGCTCCTGACAGCATGCTCCACACGCTCCCTGCTTCCCTGGTGATGCTGCAGAATGGGGGGGAACAACAACCTGCACCCACATCCCATCACTTCTGCAAGCTGTTACCTCTAGGATGCCAAACAGTTTTGTGGCGCTGCCAAAGCCAGGTGGCGTTAACTCAGTGCTGGAGCTGGCCTGAGGAGGATGATTTCAGCCATTTCACCCTGAAACAGGCCAGAAATTAGGCAAATTCCCCTCTGTGATGCCAGATACCAGCCCTGTATCCTCTGCCTGCCCCTGCAACATCTCCAGTGGTGCCAGGGGAACGGGTGGCCAGTGATCAGCTCCATTGCAGCCTGTCCAGATTAATAACAGGATGTGATCTGAATATGCTTACGCCTTTAAGCTCCTGTTTTCCAAGAGCCCCAGGGTGCTCTCACCCTGCTGTGCCCTGACATCAGCCCAGCAATGCATCCCAAGGGACAGGCTGTTTTGTCTCCCAACCATCCCACCTACCTCAGCAATAAGGATGGGGTCTCCTGGACCACATCCCACAGTCCCAAGAAGGAAGGGCAAGGGTGTGAGCACACAGCATCCTCCTGCAGAGGGATGCTCAGGTGGCTCCTGGAGAGAATCCACTATCCAGGCCACCCTGCATGGCTCGTGCTGGGGAGTGGATCCTTTCCAGCAGCCGCCCCAGACCACTGGGTGATTGAGAAGCATCGTTGGCCTCTCCAGTGCTCTCAGCCCCCCCTTCTCCCCTGCTGATTGCAATCAACACCTCATTCATACGCCTCTGTTTACCAATTTTCCAGGAGGTATCATGCTAATGAAGAGAGTCAGGCAATCAAGCAGCCTTCCAAAAGTGGGGAAAAGGAGGAGAGGGAGGGAGGAAAAAAAGGAAGGAAGGGTTGCTGCTGTGAGAAAGAGGGGAACGGACCAGGCAAGGTTGAGACAAAGGAGAGGAGAGCCCAATGATGGGTTCCTGAGGTTTGCTCTGCCCCAATATCAGCCCTGCATCCCTTCCTGGTACAGCCATGATGACGGAGATGCTGTTACCTGTTGGGCAACATCTGCATAATCCTTGGCAGAGGTGCTGAGGTAGCTGGGTACCACACTGTGGAAGGTGAGGATTCTGGCCACAGCACTGCAAGAAAGGTTTGTGGCTTCTGAGAAAGTTCAGGTCAGCCTCCGGAGAGGACCTTGTTGAACCTGGGGTCACAGGCTGTGCTCTGCAATAATATCTGCCCCAGGAATTATTAATGCAAGAAAGGCCTCCATGCAGGTAATGGAGTTATAATTGAGTGCCAAGTCCTTTGGGCCACCCTCTTAGCTGTCTACAGGTGGGTATCACCAGTGCCTCTCGTGGGTTTCCCAGTTCTCCTAAACTGGCACAATTACGAAATAGGATGGTTTGCTCCCTTTTCACTGTGAGACCCAGAATAAGGGGTATGATGTTTTGCCCCAAATCCTGCTCTGGCAGCAAACCCAAAGGCCCCTGTCTAGCACAGAGGATGGAGCCCAGCAGATCCATGCAGGCAGAGCCAGCAGTGGATGGGTGGTTTGGTGCTGGATGGAGAGCCCAGCAGACTGACAGGCAGGGCTGTGTCCCCTCCACATCCCCACGCCTTCGGTTGTCTGACTCATGCAGATCAGCCTTGCCAGCTATGGCAGCTCCAAGCTGGCAGCACCTGGAGTCCTTTCCCAGCTCCCAGTCTGCTCACCTCAGTTAGCAAGGAGGATGCAGAGGCATGAGATGCACCTCAGAACCATGGCTTACCGGGGTGCTTTACTCCCACAGGGTTTCGTGTTGAGAGGAGCTGGGAGGCTGGAGGATCCATGTCTGCCCCTTGCCGATACACCAGTCATAAAGGATTGTCCAGCAGGATTTGCAGACCCCAAGCTGCCCACAACGTGCTGTTGGCAGCCTATTCTTATCCCCTCTGCAAGGCTGTGCTCGGCTGACTGTCCTCGGGCAGGGCCCAGCCCTGGCCTCACCACAGATGGGGACAGGCTCTCCATCACTTCCCACTGACTGTTGGAGCAAAGCTGCCATGGGACAGATGCCCATTCCCTGACTGCTGGCTACAGGGATAGGGATGATTTTTGAGGCAAGGTCCTATTTTTCAGAGCAGAAAGTCCCTTGGGGCAGGACTTCCAGCACTAGTGGACTGGATCCCATGTGGGGAGGTGGGACCTGAGGGCAGCACTTGGGACCATGCAGCTGAGAACATCTCCTTGGTAGCAAGCAAAGGAGAAAGGATGGATTGAAAGTGGCAATCGGGCAACAAACAATACAGTGGAAGACAGACGTGATTCCAGCCAGGTGGAGAAACAGCAACAAACAATCTGTCTCCAGCAGAGGAAGCCCCGACTGCCCCAGCCACCACAGAGAGGGGAGGATCCGTGGGAGCATCCTTGAGAGGAGAAGGGAGCAGAAGCTTTGCCTGGCAACCAGCTGGGTTTGGAGCCCACCAGGGCTTTGACACCTCCCCACCCCACTCCAGTCCCCAGGGACCACCACTTTCCCCCCTGCCCCGAGTTGGTTTCTGAGGCTCTGTGAGCTGCCTGCACATCCCCCTGCCTGCTAAGCCCCCAACACAGATGATTGATGAATGAGCTCTTGATACGATTGATCTCATTGACAGTATTAACCATGGTGATTACCTGGTGCTGGCAGATTATCCTAAGTGCAGCTCATGCAGGCACAGGACGTTTGTGCCATTATCATTATTAACTCCATTGTTAATGGCTAATCTATGCAAAGATTTGTCCCGCCCTCTTTGAAGCGCAGGAGGCGGCCTCTGTGTTCATGCCGGAGACGGACCCTGCAACAGAAAAGGGGATTTTTATCAGTTTAATATTATTTTGAATTTTTTTTAATTTCGCTTTGTGAAGACTATTTATGGAGGTGAGCATCCTCCAGGCATTCCTGCTCGCTCCATTGTCCCCTCAGCCCTGGGTGCTCAGCATTTCTGGGTGCCGATGACAAGGTACTTTGGGAGCTCTGCCTGGTCCACTCCCATTAAAATCCACCACAGGACTCAGCTTTCCCTGAGAAAAAAAGGAACTCAAACCCCTTCTTAAAATGTTTACTTCCCAAACATCTACCTTTTGTCAAACCTAAATTTCAGCCCAGAAACTTAACCACACTAAATGATCCTTTTCCTCACAAGTCCCCCTGGAGCACAGTCGGCATTTTCTCCTTCGAAAGCAGCCATCAGCTGAGACCTAATCAACATTCTTCCCAAAAAGGAAAGAAAAAAAACCCGTAAATAAACCCTTCATCAAGGGGTTGTTACCGATACTAAAGTCAGGGGTTGAGTTGTTAAATAGCAAACAGGTAAAAGGGAGATTGCACTAAGGGGGAAGAGGCATGACAAAACAGGAGGGATTTAGCAGCGAGGCAAAAATAGCCTAAAAATACGACTAAGGAGAAGATACTGACAGTTGCCATCCCCACAAGGATGAGTTAAAATCCTGGCTGGCGTAACTCAGCCGAGAGCCCAGGAAGCCAATAGAGCTGCAGTAATTCACAATAACTGCTAGTTTGGCTCAATTTAAATAGCTCAGCTTTATGAATACCAGGAATACGTGTGCAAAAGAGAAGCAAGTTGGGAAGGTTTTATTTACGCTGCAGCTTAGAAACTGCTTAAACTGATTTGGAAGCAGGTGAATAATTAATTGCATCTTTAAGGAATCGAGCTGTTAATAATACTCCCCACAGTGGCAGTTTATAAATGTTCCTGTCAGGGTGGAACATGGAGCATCACAGAGGGAAAGTGGTAGGAGAGGTAAAAGCCTGGAGGAAACTCTTCCTCCCACTCCCCTGACTGCAAAACAAATTAAAGTTGCCATTTTTTCTGCCAGCCAGCTGTTCCTGACACCTGTATGTCAAATCAGTATTATAATGACAGCGCCGCAGCCAAAAAATATTTAAAAAAAAAAAAAAAGGAAATAAAAGAAGTCCTATTATTACACAGAAAATACTTATTTATATTGCCTCCCACTCTCTAGGCTACAACCTGTTAATTGGGCACAAAGGGTAGGATCTGCCTGAAGCCTCCAGAACCCAGGAGGGAAGCAGGTAATAATGTTATGATGAAATGGAACGAAGAGGTGCTGCAAGGGGAAGGGGGTCCTGAGCAGTGCAGGAATTGGCCCCTCCTGCTTCTGGACAGCCCAGAACCTCCTGCTGCACCCAGTCCTTCCTCCCTCCCTCCCTTCTTCTGTTGTTCTGTCCCTCCACCCAGTCCCTCCCCTCCATCCTGAGGACCCTGTCAGCAGAAGGTGCTTGCAGAAGTGGGATGCATGAGTAAACACGTGCCTTCACACCACTTTCTTCAGTTAATCTGCCCCAGCCAGGGGAATCCAAAACTGGACCAGCCAGCAGAGCCAGGGCTACAGGGATTAAACCAGCAAAACTCTCCAGAGCCAGGAATTTTAGGAGGAATCTAAACCTTTACACCTACAGGACGGGAATATGCCTCTAATAAGAAGCTGGGAAGGAAGAGATGGGGGGAAAGCTGGTTCCTTTAGGGAACCTTTGGCAGAGAGAGGGATTTAGCCATGGGAAACCTAAACCATAATGCAAGGGGTCACGCCAGGGCAGGGTTGGCTGGGGGTATTGCCGAGCAACCCCAGCCTCAGGGGTGGCACCAGCCCCTTCACTCCCACCCAGGATGGGGGCAAGAATATCCAGCGTTTCACTCATGCTCTCTTTGGGTGTTTTGCTGCTCTTTATTCCAGCAAGGGACAAACCCATCACACTTCACCACTCAAACCACCTCCCAGGACCCGTGTACAGGGGAGGGGATGGCAAGGGAACTCCATACTGACAGTCCTAGCCTCTCCTTGTCTCCCAGTCCACCTCTGAGGTGGAAAATCAGCACCTGCAGAACCCTGCCTCATTTTCCATGATTAATCATTTTGCTTGAGAGCAGCAGGATTCCCACCCTCATCCATTCCCCCCGACAGCCACATGTGAAGGCTGACGTTAATCAGATAAATTCCTTTGCAGTAGCACCAACAATTTTTCTAAAGCACAGTCTCCCTGGAGCTACTAATAATTACTCCAGATCCAGACATTAAAGCATCACCCAAAAAAAAATGTTTTTAATTAAAAAATTAATTTTTCTGACAGACCCACTGATGCTAAGCTTGGAACAGCAAAGCATTCATCATCAGGGAAAGGAGAGAGACGGCAGTGACCTGCTCACAAGCCTCTGCTGGGAAAGGGGCAAGGAGGATTGCATCCCTCGGGGCTTTGGCAAAGCTAGCCCACCTCCTCCAAATGTCCTGTAGTGTTCTTGCTCTGTACAGCACATTTCAAATGGGGCAGAATTAAGGTGATGCCCAGCTTGGTGACCGCAATCCCAATTGCACCTTTCCCAAAAAAATACCTCTGTGCTGCCGGTCAAGGGGGCATGGAGCCAGGAAAGGACTGTATATCCAAAGTCCATCTCTCTAAGCCCCTGGGAATGAGATCATACTAGCAAACACCCCAGCCCCATCAGGTGCAGGATGAAACCTACAGTGTCATCTCCTTCCCTGGAGGCACCTGAACCCTTCTGTCAGGCTGGATTCATTATCCCTGGGCTGGCAGGGGAAAGGAGAGGGGAGAATGGAAATAAAATACATCATCAATGGAAAAAAATTCCGTTACTTCAAAGAGGTCTTGATGGGGGAAAGGGAGGAAAGTGCAGATTCTCTCAGGCTCAGTTTGGGCGGCCAAGCTGAGATGCAGCAACAGTAATACAGTGTGCAGTGCTAAAAAAAACCTTGATTTGGTGCTCTGGTGAGCTCTCTCACAATTCCTGGGGTTACAGCCCCAACTTTTTCTGACTAATCATAGCAATGCTTGAACTCTCCTTCCCTCCAGCTGCCTCTCACCCAGGGGGTTCAGGCTCAGAATATAATGAGCCTCTTCCCTTCCCCTCACCAGCACCAAAGTTTGCAGAAAAGGGTAGTGAATGTCCCTGTCTCAGAAGTTCTGAGGGTGTTTGACATGTTCAGTGGTGAGCTGCTAACAAAAGACGCTTTATTGCAGGAGGATAAAAAGCAGGATGGATTGAGGCAGGGGCTGGATTAATTGGATATGGGAAAATGCTTAAATATATACATGGAGGGTGAAGCACCGAGGTGCTCCTGCAGGATTGCATTCAGGAAAAGCCAAATTGATGGGCTTAGATAACGATGCTGAGAGCTGATTCCTCAGTTGCCAACGGTGCTGCCAGCCTTCTGCAAATCAGGCAGAGACAAAAAAGCCCCCAGAACTACTGGAAACATCCCCTGCACCTTCCCCAAGGCATCAAGAGAGGGGAGCAATACTCACCTCCAGTGATGAGCCTGGGGCCCAGGCAGGACCTTCCCTCCTCCTGGCCTGAGCCTGCTAACGAATTCAGTGAAGTCAGTCCAGGAGATGTGGGAAATACAAAAGGTTGAATGAATTTGAGTTGCTTAACCCAGAGAAAAGATTGTCAAGGGCTAAACTGAGTCTGCAAGCACAGAAGGTGAAGGCTGCAAAGTGGGAGAGAGAAGGGACGTGTGTGGAGGAGAAGGGACGGGTTAGATGTTAGCAGCCCCCTTTTCTAGCAGCACTGGGGAGGACTTGGGCAGCCCAGGTCCCATAAATGGGTAGTTTTTAATGAGCAAAGCTGCATCGTTTTGCAGATACAACTGGAAGACCTTTTCCCAGGACAGGTGGATTGCTGGGATGATGTGAGTAATGCTGGTGTGATGTGAATAATTACACCAGTACATCTTCCCACCGCCCCATGCAACATCACACACCCAAACACAGTGGCTTGGCCTCTGGCAGAGCAGAGATGGGAAGAGGAATATGATTTGATTTTCCATCAGCTCATCAAACAGGTGAGCCAACAACCTTCAGAACCATTACCCTTCATGTGCAGTGAGCAGAGATTATCAGGGATTTATCTCAGCACTCCTCTCGATAAGCACCCCTCTGCCCAGACTGGGGGGGAAAGGGAGCAAGGAAAACATCTGTGAGACCTTGGAAACTACAATTCATTGCTTTTCATCTCTTTTTTAGGACAATGCAGTGGCTAGAGCTGTTTTGGAAACCTCAGACCCACGGCTGCCTTCCCATGCCTCACTTCTGCATTATTATGAGGCATTTTCCCTCTTCTTTAAAAAGAAAGGGGGGAAAAAAAGGCAAAAAAAGAACAACCCCAACCCTTCAGCTTTTCTGTGATGAGGGAAGAATATTTCTGCTCACCTGAAAGCCTTCAAAATCAATATATAACCTACCTGTAATAATCCCACACTTCAGGAAATTGCTTCAAATCACACCTATTTGGGGGAGACAGTAATTTAGACTGGCTTCCCTCAGGAATTTCTCTTCAGTATGTGTGTGGATGAGTCCTGGGAGCAGCAGGTTGGTGGAGCAGGTACATAAATACCCTCAGCTAGAAGCCTGGCTCTGCCTCTCACCCACCTCACAGCTGGCCATGCCTCTTCTGGCTCCAGCCCCAGCTGATTTCCAGGCCTCCATCGCTTCTTAACACTTTTTTTTTTTTCTGAACTCTTGAAATTAAATGCTGTTAATTTATTTTGCAGAAAACTCTGCAATCTGCTGGTACTTCTCTGCCAGCTGTGACCTCATCTCCCAGTGATTGGATTTGAGAGTAAATTAATAGAACCAGTTCATTAATTAATTGCAACTAACTTGTGCGGTGAACTGGACCCATCTCTCATGTTCACAGACTGCCCAGGAACTGCTCCAGATTCCTGCTCAGGAAGCACTTACTATGTTTTAATTTAAGCTGAACTGTTTGGATGAACACTTCCAGTGTTCCAGCTGTTACCAAACAGCAAACCTTTTATTACCCCCTGTTCAGCTCCTGAATCTGACTCCCAAAATAAAGGGGAAACCCTGAAAACAGCATTCCCAGGCATCAAAGCTTCTATAGCCAAGGATAATGCTGAGCATCTTGGATGCTTCTACATCCCGTTGTAGACAGGAGCCAGAGGCAAGCAAATGCTCCAGCGAAATCTCTAAACACTGCACATATATTCTGGGTTTATTCACTGGGCTTACCACTGAATCTTATTTGCTGGCATGGTTTGGGTGGTTTTTTTTTTTTCTTTCCTTCCTTCTCTCTGGGAGAACTAAATAAATCTTTTAAATCATCTTAAAAAAAAAAAAAAAATGCAGCTTCAACACTTAGAAAGCACAGCTAAGTGACTTCCCAGCAATATAAACTAAGGCTGTAAAGTCAAACATTTCCACGTCATAACGTGAGGCAAAAATGAGGGTTTGGGAGGAGAGGGAGCAGGAAAGGCCTTGCCTTAGCTCTCCCATTGCTCTGGGCTAAACAAGCCTAGAAAGCCTGTGGCTGGCTGGTGGTGGGGATGGGGATGTCGCTCCCCATCCTCCTACATGCAGCAGTATCAGCTTTTCTCATTACGCTGGTTGTCTCTGCACGACCCCACTCTGAGGCAGATGCCAGCTTGATGAAGTACAACACCACCAAGGCACGAGCACTGGCAGCTGCAATAAGGCACCAGCAGAGACAGACTGACTAGCCCGAGGGTGCCCATCTCCTCTCTCTTTTCATCTGTTACTAATGTTTTGTCCGGTGACAGAGCGATGGGAGAACCCCCTCCAAAGCCCAAGAGAGGAGGCTGGTGGCACTCACAAGCTGCAGGATCAGGGAGAGAGGCAGGCAGGGCCAAGGGTGGAGGTGAGTAGGACACAGCCAGACCAGGCTAGGATTGATTCAGGCAGGATCAGGGCAGGATGGAGACAGGAAGGACCAGGGCAAGATCAAGGTGGAATGCAGGCAGGACCAGGGATGGATATGGCAGGGCCAGGGACCAACACAGGTAGGACCAGAGAGGGATTCAGGCAGTAACAGGGAGAGATACAGGCAGGACCATGGATGGATGCAGGCAGTATTTCCATGGCAACACACCAAAAAAGCAGCACGGCCACAGTTCCAAGAGCAGAAGGGGGTCAGGAGAAGCTTTGTTGCTGGGGAGGACACCGGTCCTCCAGCACCAGGCAGAAGCTGGGGTGCCCGCTGCAGGATGTGGCACCCACAAAACCCCTCTACCCTGGCAGCTTGGGGTGCAATGGAAACCCCAGATGTGGGTCCTGGTGGTGGGGTTCCTCACCCTTCCCCAGTGCCAGGGAGCTGGGGGTAATTGCGACGCAGAGAGCCGAGGCTGTGCTGTGCCCTTGATTTACTCTCTCCAGCCTCCTGCTTTCTAAATCTCGCTTTATTAGTATTACCCCACAGCAGACTGCAATTAGCAGCATACTAGCAATAAAAAGAGCAGCCGGAGCCAGAAGCACCACAGGTTATGACTTTAAATCCTGCATCTGACAGGATGGCTGTGGACATGCACTCTCCCTGTGACTCCCTGCAGCCCAGGCTGCAGTGTCACCCACTTCCATGGGCGAGGGGGATTCCAGCAGCTAATCCCCCCTGCCCAGAGCTTTTATGGGTGCTGCAGCAGAGCTCATGCTAGTCCTGGCCACATTTAACCATTTATATTGATTACCCTGTCTGACCATTTGAATAATTAAAATCAGATGGAGTCTTTTTAAGTGTTTAAGGGAACAGCACCAGGAGCATCCCCAGAGCTGTGTGGTTTCAGCAGAAGGGTTCAGAGGAAGCCAGGCAGCTTTTGCTGTCAAATCTTCCTCTCAGTGATATTTGCCACCCTGTGCAGTACTTTCCATGTCCCCGCTGCCAGGGATGAGGTTGTGGAATCAGCACAGTTCCACCCCCAGAGCACATTGGTAGGAATAATTGTTCTTCTACACTGCTGCAATTCCTTATATAAACACCATTAAAGCTGCCAAGCAGCCACGAGCCTGATAAACAGAAGCAAATAAATGAACCCTGTACCATTAGTCCAATATTCCAGTGTGTGTAGGGATGGGGGGGCCCCATCCAGCCCCACCTTGTCATTGTGACCCTCAACTCCTGCTTCAAATCTCACCCACCTGCAAGGCAAAGCAAAACTCTTACATCAGGTTTCTTGCCAGGGACCTCTGGCTTCTTAAAATGGAGGGGTGATACCAGCTCAACTCTGGTTACTTGTTATTCCATCCTCTTTTCAAAGGGAGTAAAATATTCCTGGCATGGCACTGGTTATGCACTCCTGCCATCACACAAGGGTGAGTTATCTTTACAGAAAGAAGCATAGATTAACATGTCAAATGAAAATGAACTATCGGCAGAATAAGATGAAAATGCAACGGCCAGTGATAGAGGAAAAGGAAAATAAAGCTTCTTGGGAGGACAGGAACATTAAAAATTGTGGAATTGATCAGCGTTGGTAAAGTTGGATGGAGTTTGAACACCCTTCTCTGGGCAGGGACCTCCTTCTCCTGCCCAGAGCACAGCACCACAGCTTCAGCATGGCTGGGCTTCGTCCTTGAGACCTGCTCCCACCATCCCCACAACAACCCACAGGTAAAGGGGGGGTCCCCAAGGGGCAAGTGGGAAGCTGGTGTGCTTGGAGCAGCTCTCCACTTGCGGCACACCATCCCTGACACTGGCTGCTTTGAAGCTTCTGGACCAGCTGCAGAAGATGCTGGCAGCAGAACATTTTAGTGGGTCTCCATCTCAGTGGCAGCACATGCCCCTCTTTCCCCAGAACCACCAGTGCCCTACTCCGTGCTCTTGGCACTCCCTCTACCCCTCACCACGGGATCCAGTCCTGCTGTACTTTCCCAGTCCCAGAGCCAACCACCAGAAGTAAATACCCCTCCAAAATATTTTTCCAGGCAGGAATGGATGTGCTCCAGCAGTGTGTCACAGACACCTCACAGTTTACAGGTGTTTATTGTCTGGGATGAGCAGTCAAGCCAAGGAGGTTTTATTTAGACATATTTCCAGTACCTGCAAAGAGCTATTTACACTGTCCCAGTGTTTTGACATGACTAGGTGCCTGGATTTTGATGGATCAAGTCCGTGAGCAGCAGACTGGCAGGTTTCTGTTTTCTCTTCTCCCAGCAGACTCCCATGCTCAGGCACCAGGATGGGGATGCAGAGCCCCAGTGCTGCACAGGACCCTGTAGCCCCTCCTGCCCTCCTGCTCCTCAGCGTGGAAACGAGACCAAAAAGATCCCTTTCCCTGCCTACTGCTCACTTCCTCTCAGAGATGAGAATTAATTAAATTTCCCCGCCTTTGTAACTGCCTGGGGAATTTATCAGCTCCCTTCACCGCAGGGTCCGTCTGATTTAAGTGTAGGGGGGATATGGATATACCCTGTTATGTGTGTCCTAATACTGCAGATGGAATACCGTCCCTGAGCACTGAACTAATTGCGACAGCAATATTTGCAGTTGCTTCTTCATCCCAAATCCCTGAGGTGCCACAGCACCGTCCAGCAGTGCCAGAGCACACAGGGGCCAGCCCGATGCCCAGGGGAACCCCTGAACCTCCCACCACCTCAGCCAGGTTTTATGGCCAGGCAGGAGCTTCCACAGCAGAATAAGGGATTGCTCCCTCCAAAAATCCATCAGCAATTTGGTTTCCCCCTACTCTTGGACTTTCAGAGCTGACAGGACCCTTTCAGGGCTCACCCACACCATAGTGCCAGGAATAAGAAACAGAGGCTGCCAGCCAGAGGAAGATAACCAGACTGTTGCATCCTCGTGGTACACCTGATGCCACTCAGAGCCACCCTGCTGAAGAGCTTCAGCACTTGGAGACACGATGCCTGAGCAAGCACCATCCTCCCAGCTTGTCCTCTGCTCTGCCCTTGCCTGCCCAGGGGTGGCTGTAAAAGCCTTTGGTGGAGGGAGTTGCCATGAATCACTTTGAATTTACAGCTGAGCTTTGGGAAAGGGAATTCTATAACTCTCAGGAGACAGGCTGCCACAGAGCAAACATCCATCAAGCACAATTTCTAGATTATTTATCGTGGCTGCATCTTGCCAAGAGAAACACCCCCTGTACTGGACAGTCTGCAAACAGGTTCACCAGTGGGGACCCATTCAGCAAATGGAAAGTCTCTGTGTCTTACTTGTCGGAAAAAACTGGGAGGTTCATTCCCTTCTCTGTCCACAGGATAAGCCCAGCACTCAGCAGAGGATGGGTCTCAGCTCTTGGCACAGCCACACCTGGATTCCAGATCCTAGAACTGGAGGAGTCTGGCAGCAGTGCCAAGCAGCTCTTTTATGAGGAGCACTTAATTAAGTGCCCTTTTAAAACGTTTTGCACCATAAACCTGGGATGGATCAGAGGAAGGTGATTATTCTGCCATTCCCTCTCTCTTGCTGGAGGCCAGTGGTGTGTGCAGGGCACAGTGGCCAGTCTGGGGACCCCATCTAAGCCAGCACCCAGCCCTGGTGACACCTGCAGTGTCACTGAATTAAAATCCATACAGGAAGATTTAGGGAGGCGAGACACACCACAGACAGGTATCACAGCCAGCAGGATCCATCATCAAACCACCATTGTGTCCTCAGTGCCAACAGCCTAAAATCAATGCAAGCAGAGGGAAAGGAGATGTTGTCCAAAGCTCAGCCTGGGTGGCCTGTGACATACAGGAGCAATCTTCCCCAGACACAGGCTCTATTCTCCTCACCCTATGCCCTGGCCATGCCAAGCTGTTGATCCCACCCTTTGGGAACATCAGTTGTCTGCTTGGCTCCACAGCAGCTGATTTAGGAGCACACCAGTAGGATGGACCAAGAGCTAAACAAAACCTTAGTTACATAAATGGCCCCCTAATTGTGCCCTGCTACATCTCTTAGACTTAAGGGCACGTGGAAGTGTTTCCTCAGCTAGGGAGGGACTTGAGCTTTGCTTTTCAGGTGAGAGACTTGCAAATCCCTGAAAACCTGAGCAACCTGGTCTAATGGAAGGTCCCCTGCCCATGGCAGGGAGGTTGGAACTGGGTGGAACCTAAGGTCCCTTCTAATCCAAACCAGTCTGGGATTCTCTGATCCAAGTCATCACAAAAAGCTTCCCAACCTCTTCAGCCCTTCCAGAAAGACAAACAGATTTGATCTGCCCAAGTGCTGACTTTTTAGGAGGGATTTTGGATTCACTCCCAACCTGGAGACTTCGTATTGGTTCTTTGCTGGTTTCCTTAAATTGGCAGTAAAAATTGAGGGAGACTAAAAGTCTGTGATTTGTACTTTGCACATGGGAAGCGGAACAATCTTTTGTTCATTTACTGTGACAACTGCAGTTCAGATTTAATTATTTACAATAATGTTCCAAGGCACATTAGGGGATGTTCTCTTAGTTCATAAAAAATAATGATGCCTTGGTACTGAGTGGCATCTAGCTACAGGCCCTGCTACTGCACTGGTGGAGGCACGTGCAGCTCCAGGAGTGGAGCAGACTCCAGTTGTCATGCTTCTTCTGACCAGTGGCTCAGGGGCTTTGCCAAGCACAACCCCCCAGAGCCATCCAAGCCATCCCCGGCAAACTGGAACACATACCATTCTCACCACCCAGCCTCCAAGACAGGGTTCCTGCAGCCAGGACAGAGGGGACATCAGCAGGGTCACTCCACCACCACTCCAGGTTACTGCGTCTTCTGCACGAGCAGCAAATGCTCCTCTCCAACGGCCCCAACTCCCCTGGCTGGTTAATGGATGTATTCATGGATCTATTTTTATTCCCTTCTCTTGAAATACAGCCTGGGAGCCCCATCCCATCCTGGAGCTGCTCTCAGCCCCTGGTTCATGTTTTCTCCTTGTATAAAACCCACCTTGGTATATCTCCCAGCACTTTTCACTATGTCCTTCTCCATCAGTCACAGGAATTAGGAAAGACAGTTGGTATTTCATCATTAAATGTCTCACATACAATAAACAGATCATTATTCTCCACTGATGAGCAGCTCTGATTCCATCAGTTCAGAATAGTTATGGATTTTTTGCCTTCCAATCTTCAGGGAGTAGCACAGTTTCTCCTAAGATCTGTTATAATCAAAGGACTAGAGCTCTGGAAATGTCCTTTGCACACGCAGGAAGGTTTTTTCCTGCTCTCCCTCTTGGAGTGAGCATGCTTTGAAACCCTGGCTCCCAACTCCACAATAGTACCTGTGCCTGTCCTGGTTTAGTTTTAGTCTTACCCAAATCTGCCACCAACTCATTTAGCTGCAACACTGAGAGCTCTCTATGGAGTTGGCCACAGGTCAGCTCACATATTTTTATTACAATTGCAGAGTCTACACATATTCTGCAGCTCTGACCTGGCTCCTGGATGCTGGACACCTTCCCTTTCAGGCTTGCAAACTCCCTCTCCTCCAGCCAACTGGCACTGCTGTGATGGGACACAGGAGCTGCACCACAGGCACAGCTCCTCTCCTGTCACAGCACAAATGCCAGCATCATAATTTGCAACATATCCACAGCTTCACAGGCTGCAGAGAAACTGAGAGGTGGATATAGTCTTATGGGATATTTCTAGCATTTCTGACACGGCAAGTGATGCCCCAGAAAGAGGTGACCCAGCTGCCCAGTTACAGCCACGATGGGCAAAGTGAGAAGTAAGAGCATGAAAATTCCAATAAATATTCATTTAAAAATGTGCTTAAACATTCCCAAGGTAAATGTGCCTCTGTATTAATTTCACTCTGCACACTGAGCACATTGGTATTGCAGAGAGAAAGCTGCACAGCCGGATGAAAATGGGCTTGGGGTTCTCTCACCTGAGCAGGAAGGTTTAAAGACCCCCAGCACCCTGCTGCCCTCCACCTCTTCTGCCACACATGCTGAAGGACCACCAGCTTCAGGCAGGACTGGAGCAGAAGGTCCCCCCAGCCTCAGAGGGGCAGGCAGGTCCCTTTCAGTTTGCATTTTTCCAGAGGTGTGGAAAAAGCTCGTTCTGAAAACAGCCACATAAATACTCTCCATGGACATTCAGTTCAATTAGTTTTGTTGACCTCAGGGGCAAGACTCGAGCTGAGTCTCACAAGTCATGAAGAACATGGCACCAGAATTAGCCATTGAAGTCCAGAGTAGTGATTTCCAACAGGAGAGAGATTTACACCAAACAGACCCAACCATTCAAGCTCCTCCTGCAATCCCAGCTCCTCTTCCACCAGAGGTCACGTCTCCTTGCAGCAGACCCCAGTTTGGCTCACCCCATTGATATCTCTTCCATCCGTTCCTATTCCTCACACCTTGCAATTCTTCCCACATTGTAATTGGGGTGATGACCACGTTTGTGGACAGGTTTGTCCATCGAGCTAGTTTTTCTGTGGACTTCCTAACACAAGACCCACACCAATTCACTTCAGCGACATCTCAGACAGCTCTGTACAGTCCCAGGAGCAGGGACCAGGATGGGAGGGAGCAGTGAGGACCAGGAGGTGACCTCACAGCCAACACAGATCTCTGCATTCCATTGCAGTGACTCCAGAAGCAAAGGGAGGACATGAAGAACTGGAACTGGGCAATTTTAGGAACAAGCAGATGAGCTTCAGAAAAGCGGGCACCTTCTGCCTGACATCAGGAAGTTTTGGATTTCTCCCTCCTCTAAATCAGCACTGAAAATCAACCCCTTCCATGCTCAGGGTCAGCTGCTGCCTGGCTGCTTGGCCCTTCTTAATTCCCATAAGCTCCTCACTTTCCATCTGTAAATTTGGGAAGCAGCACCCTCTGTGCTCCGTGGGGTCACATACACCTCATGTTATTTGGGATGGTGATTGGGCCTCTCCATCCCATGCCAGAGGGAAAGTGCCTATCCCAGCTCTTCTCACATCCCACTGGCACCAGTCTGAACCAGCACTGAAAAACCAATCCCCAACCAGGAGGGGTGTGGAGAAGGGCCAGGTCTGAGCTGCCCCCAGCCCTACTCTCTCCCCCGGCAAGGATGCTGAAGCTCTTCCCCCATTCTGCTCTGTGTTCAGTAGCTTGTTCCACTCCAGGCTCAGAGGGTATTTCAGCCACCTCAGTGCTTTTAATCTCTTTGGGAACATTGCAGAGAAACACAATTTCAAGCCTCCCAAGATGTGACATGATTTGTAATTTGAGGCAGAGGTGAGAGCCTACCACCCAAGGGACAGAAGATAAACAGCCTGTGCATGATTCCACTCCCAGCCTTCCTTCCCATGATGCTCCCCTTTCCAACACAAGCCCCAAAACCTGGGACTGGAGTCCCTAGACAGATTCCTCTTGGCAGGAGAGGACCTTTGGCCTCATGTCCTTGCATCCATCACCTCAGGAGAGCAAATCAGAACCTGGATGAGGAGTGAGAGACGTGGGGCACAGGGGCTGCAGGCAGGGACGAGGAGGGAGGGCAGGGACAAAAGAGCATCCTGGGCCACAGCAACCAGCCCAGCAAAGCCAGGGAAGCCATTTCAGAGCAGCTTCTACAAAAACAAGAGACTGTGAGGTACAATCGGGAGTGCCATCTGCTGGCACACAGCCGTTCTCCCCACCTTATCAGGATCACCCTAAAACCAGTCAGGACGCTGGTTCCTCAGAGCAGAATCCCTCTGCAGGGACCCATTGCACCCCAAAATCCTGCCTGCTGATAGGCTCCAAATCCCAGTTTTACCAAATCAGCTCCCACAGCTCCACTTAGATGAAAAGGGCTGGAGGATCAGATCAATGCCCCAACTCTCAGCTGTGGTGTCCAGCTAAGCAGTTTGCAGGAGTACTCCCCAAATTAAGCTGCCCTGGAGCAGGGGCTGCCCACACCAGCACACACCACCCAGTGCTCTGGTGGGAAATGTTGAAACAAGAGGAGAAATAATGCTGGCAAATAGCCTTGACATTTCTGGGGCCAAACCAAGGGGGAGGCAGAGCAGTGGGAAACAAATCAGAGACATTAAATCTCAGCATGAGGCAAAGCATCCCAAATTTCATTCTTAAAAAAAATATATCCATCATTGATTTTACTGGAGAGCACAAGAAATTGCTTTGTTGCCACAAGTCCTCCATGAGGGTCAGCCTCGCTGGTGGAGGCATGGAAGGGACATGAGTGGGAAGTAGCTGGCCATGCTGGCACATGTGCCTTGGTTTCCCATCAGAGAAGAAGATAATAAGCACCTGTGAGCCTGTAAAACTTTGATTCCCACTGCACCATCCCAAGCAATGCTTTGTTCACAGCTCGGATGTTAATTTGAAGATTCCTCCACATTTGTGAATGTAGCAGCTTCCCAGCTTCTTGGCTGGGTGATGACTATGAAATCCCAAATATCCCAATGTTATAAATCCCAGATAATCCCATATGACTGAAGCCCATTCCAAGTGAGCAGCATAATCCAGTTTAGGATTCTGTTCTCTCAGACTGTGTAACCAGAGCCTACTTCATGCAGGAACAAAAATCCAACTGCCTGTCAACAGGTGCCCCCGTGAGACTTTTCCAGGTGAAAAAAATAAAAACAAGAATACCAAAAAAACCAACAACCACACAAAAGCCAAGTTCAGAGGTGAGCTGAGCTGAGCCAATCTGGGAAGGCTGGCACTTGGGGAAGGTGGCTCTGGGGCTGCAGACAGATCTATTCCCTCTACCAAACTCCATACCGTGCCAGGAACCATCTCCCCAGGCACTTTCTAGGTAACACTTCCCCCCATAATGCCTATTCCCAAGGCACTTTAGTACTCTTAGGCTTCTCTATTTAATTTCCATTAATCCCTATTAACATTCACAAGTCGCTCCAGCACAGAATATTTAAAGATTTCCCAAATTTAGTGACTTGCCCTATGCCAGTGCTAGCTCTTCTGCCTGAGGATGCTTCCTGTGCCCCAGGACTGGAGCCATGCTGGAAAATCAGGGGTGGGGAGTCAGTGACAGCACCCCCAAAACCAGAATTTGAACAAGACACACTGAGCTTTCAATATGATTTAATTCCCAGTTTGCTGAATCCCCTTTTCAGGTTTCTCAATGGCGTTCCAGCCACTTCCTTGCTAAAGATGGTAGGAAATGGCTCTGTTATCCAAAAGAGCTGTTGTCCTCAAGGAGTCCCACTGTAAGGCCACAGAGGTAGTCAGGGAGGGCTGCAAGAAAAGGATGGGAGCCAAACCCATCCCACCAGAAATCCTGCCTGGATTCAGTCATCATGGTTTGCTTCATTTTTTGTCTTTAGATGTTGCACTGCAAACTCACATTTCTCAGGCAAAAAAGATATTTTAAACCAACTCTCCCACATTTTGGCCACTCACAAATCACCAAAATGGGACATTCTGGAGCACTTCTGGACATCTGCTTTCAAACTGGGGAGATTTACCCAACCTGACCTTCCACACACACACACTTTGTTTGACAAAGGAGCAGTTTCCAACAAATACAACCCCCAAGGCTACTCCAAAAATCCATCCTCACAGCTGCAGCTCAGCCTGCTCTCTCCTCCTTTCTTCCTGGCTGGCTCCTCCTTTCCTCCTCCAACTTGAGGTTTTTCTCTTGCGGTTAATCCCCACAGGGTCTGGGTTGTCTGGGGATCATCCGTATTCTCCACAAAACCTGATTTCTTGATCTCTCCACACACATCCTGGCAGCTTTGGCTTTCACAGGAAAGTCTTCTGGGATGCATCCAGCTCTTAGAACAAGATAGAAAATAAAAATGATGATTATCCATACAAGAATTAAATTTGATGTGCCTCCCTGAGAGTATGTGGAATGAACAAAGTCAGTAACTATAAAGAACTTCCACCCATTTAAGGAGACAGCGTGGAGAAAAGGATGCTTGATTTTGCAGAGACAGGTACAGCTCCTGAACTGGGGTCCTTGATGGGGGTAAGACAGGGTGGGAACATGCATGGGAAAGGGGACCCACGTGTGCTAGGGCAGCTGGAGAGATGAGCATGTAGGAACAGATGGAGCTGAGGGACATTGGCTGGAGAGCGGCTGAAGCCACCTCATGCCTCAAGGGATGGGGGTTCATCTCTCACCCCGAACATTTTTGCCCCATTTCCTTCTCCAGTCAGTCAATCTTGTCCCATTTCTATCATTTCTACTTCCCTCTCTCCATACACAGTGTGACCCAGGCACACACCAGAGTGCACCCAGCCAGGGGTTTTGCCAAGCAGCAGCAACACATCAAGTCAAAGCACACATCAGAGGCTGGGGTTTCTTCAGAGAAACAGCTCTACTTGTGCCATGTCAGCAGCTGACAGTTTTCCAGGGGCTGGATGGAGCTGCTGGAGGGCTGTAGGGTCCTAGCAGGAGGCAAGCCTGACCCTGGGCTGCTGAGCTGCCACTCTTCCTGATATTTTTATATGCCCAGAGACCAGCTCTGCCATGTCTTATGGGTGGTTTCAGCGAGGCTCCGTGCACCCTTATTGGGTGCTCCAATCCTACCAGCACCTCCTCACACACAGCACATATGTGGTTTCACCAGTATTTGAAGCTTGAAGAGGCTCAAGATGCCTCAGGAGTATTTTTCATGGGAAAATAGACCCTTTTGCCTCCATATCAGTGGCACAGCTCCAGCCCAGGGTCAATAGAGACAAAGTCATGGCCAGATGATGAATCCCTGCAGGGAACAAGGCATTGGGCTCACTCTAGTTATAAGAAGACAGATGTCCACATTGCAGCTCCTCCTGTCACACCACTGTTAACCAGCATCTTCTACCGAGCCAAGAAGATTTCCTTCCCACCAAAACAAACCTAAGGAGTCCCAGGTGGAGTATTTCTGGGAGCACCTTCTCCACTGCCTTGTGCCTTCACAGAAAAAAGCCAGCAGCTGGTTCCTTCCCAACAGCACATGACCAGGATCCTCCACATCACCTGTTTCTGTTGGGAATCAGCCCTGGCTGGTGGGGCAGGGGATGTTCAGAAAAGTCCTGCCTGGTTTGGGAAGAAACTTATCTCCTGGACCTTCTCTCTGACTCTCTGCAGGTATTATATTCACAGAAAAATGCACACACTGGGCTTCACAGCTGGCCACCACTCCTCATTCCTGTCATCTAGAAACCTCTGTGTGTCTTTGTAGACCCATAAAGCTCATGGAAACTCCAAAACGTCACCCTTCAGAAGGAAAAGCCGGTGATCTGAGCAGAAGCCAGGCTGTGACCATCTCCCTCTTGTGCTGGTGGAGCGTGGACACCAGAGAGTCCCCACACACTACTGAAGACACAGTTGCTGCCCCAAAAGTCCCTAATTTGACCCTGGGCCTTCTTACTGCAGGACTTGGGTCCTTCTAGCACCTTCTAGTCCTCTGTGAGCACTGAGGCTGAGAGGACAAAGGGGGCACAAGAGAGGAGCCAGAAGAGAAGCCAGCAGGCAAGGGGCAAGGTGAAGCTGGTGTCACAAAGAGGATGAGGACAAGCAAAGCATGTCCTCAAGGACCCACCATTGGTCCATGGAGGAGATGGCCCTGCTCTGCCACACAGCCAAGGGGGACAGATCCTGCCAGAAATAAGGCCCTTGTTACTATGGTGATTAGTATTTCCTGGCAAATATAGTCGTGTGCTCCAAGACTGTTGTGACAGTGGTGGGCAAGCAGGCAAGCAAGAGGTTGTCCCAGCTGCCCTAAGCCCTCCACAATGGGGATGGTGCAGAGCAGAGCCCAGGCAGCAACCCTCCTCCAGTCCCTGGTGACACAGCTCAGAGGCTCCAGCTGACAAGCAGGTTTAATTGAATATTTCTCTCTTTATGTTTCTCTTTCCAGAAAATAAAACCAAAGCAAGACAAAAATATATGATGCTTAAAGGGGACACTGCCAAGGAAGTTTTATCAGTTTTAATTTGTGTTTTATGCTTCATTTGTTTGCAGCACTGGGACTGCAAAATAGCACTTTTTTTTCATTTTTATTCCCTGTCTTGTGTTTTGGCATCTTTCCAGCTGGTAACTAGTGAATGAGGTCCCTTGTCCCACTGCTGTCCCCTGGACTGCTCACACACACACACACACACACACACACAGAGGTGCAGGTAACCCTGCAAACCACAACAGGGTGATGTGGTTTGTCTCATCTTGTGGCAAGTCTGAAGGCTTCATTTATACACTGGCTTCTGGAATTAAGAACTGGAAGGAAGATATTAGCTTTTGGATAAAACCCCAAGACTTGAGAGGTCTCAGCTATTCTGCCCCATAAATTTTTATAGAATTTATTGCTCTCAGCTGCATCAGGACCCAAAGGCAGAAATCCAAGGCAATGGTTTCCTTCTCAGGACAAACAAATGCCAAATTAGAAATAGTCTAGAATTCCCCACAACCACTACTTAGAGCACCAAGACAAGTCCAATTTCCCTCCTCCCAGCTCAGGCCCTGCTAATTTCCCCAGCCACAGTGATAAATGGCTGTGCCGGCAAAGTGACATCTTTCTAATCTGCTCCAAGACAGATTGTTTCCGCTGCCAGGAGAGAAATCCCCTGATGAAGCCTGACTAGGAAACCAGAGCACTGGAAGCTGGAGCAATGGGAAAGGGGGGGGGCATCACATCTTCCTCTGCTTATTCATCCTCACATCAGATGTGGATGAATAAGCTTTTGGGCACCATGAGCCTGGCTGGGGATGGAGAGACTGAGCACAAGCATCTCTGCCAGCTCGGTACACCTGGAGAAACCACATCCCCAGGTAAAGAAGCCATCTCCATCCTTCTCTGAGAAACTCTCTGGATGAGGAACAACAAGTGAAGCAGCAGCCAGGGCTTTACACTGCTGCTGTTCCAGGGTGTGCTCCTGGCAACCTGAACACGTGCTTGGGAGGGAAGGTCCTTGCAGACGCCTACCTGCCCAGTGTGGTGACACCAGAAACAGACAACAAGGCTGTTTGGGAGGGGAAATGTCACATGAGCTTTTTGTGTCCATCCAAATCCCTATTTTTGCTCTCACGTCTCTCATTTTTGGCTGGTCTTTCATGGGAGAAGCTGCCACCAATGCCTGCAAGGTGAAGGAGCCATAAGGGCACACACATTAAGAACAGAGACAGGACAGACCCTGAGGGCTCTGAGTCTGTGTGTTACCCGCTCTGGGAGTCACCACAGGGCCTGGTAATGGGCTGGCCTCAGACCTGGCCCCATCCCAATTATTTCTCCCAGTCACAGTTTCTCCCCTTTTCCCTAGCAATCACCTTAGTTTTCCCCTGAGTACCTTCCCTCCAGCAGACATGTCCCCACAGCAGCCCCAGCACTCGCCCCTGCATGGCTTAGCTCTGAAGAAAGGACACCACACCCCTCCAGGATGCTGTGCCAGCTGGAATGGGCTGCAGGACAGAAACATGCAGTATGCCACCAGGCCAATTCCTCCCTTTTCCCTTTGCTGCAGCCCCACATCGACACACTCATCCACAGGTGCACGTCTGACCTTCACCAGTAGCCAGCAGCTACTGGATGACCAGCCCAGTCAGAGCACCCCCAACCCTGCACACCAAGACCTCCAAATCTAAACTACCCTTCAGTTTCCCTCCTGCCTCATGCAGAGGTGCACCGGAGCCCAGACATCCCCTGCTTGCTCCAGAAATGGAGAGCAACGGAGCATCAGGAGCTCTGGGCTTTCAGGGTCCCTCCCCAGGGCAGGCTGGAGCTGCGAGATCTCTTCCCATTCCCATTTTTCAGGGTGGGGGGTTGCTGCAGGGTGCTCCAAGCCCTCCATCCACACCAGCTTGGAGGTAAGACTCTCCCAAATTAGCACGGTTGCCAGACCAAGAGGACCAATCCCGCTGCTTAGCCCTGGGAGAGAAAACGGCCCGTGTTGGCAGCAGGGCCCGAATGCCCCCCTGCCCATCCCAACCCCCACCCCGCAGCATCCATACCCTCCTCTCCCGGAGCATCCCTCCCGTCCCCGGCCGGCGCAGGCGAGCGTGGAGCACTGGTGCCACCTCCTGGGCTGCATCTCCCGAGCCCTTCCTGCACCCCTGCCCACCACAGCAAGGTCCCCCACACCCACTCTGAGACCGGGGCATCACGAACACGTGTTCGGTGTCGCGTCCAGCCGAGCCGACCTGCCCCAGACACCCTCCCACACCACTATTGCTGCATCTTCCTCGCCTCCCACTGCGCTGCCGGCTCAAGCTACCCAGAGCCTGCCATGGCCTTGGCTGGTTTTACTGGGAATTAGGTCTAGTTTGGTGAGGAGGAACAGTTCTTCAAGCAAACACTATGCTTGTGGCATTGAATGACAGGACAAGGAGGGGTGGCTTCAAACTGACAGGGCAAGGTTAGATTGGATATTAGGGAGAAATTCCTCCCTGTTAGGGTGGTGAGGCTCTGGCACAGGCTGCCCAGAGAAGTTGTGACTACTCCATGGGAGTCTCCAAAGGTTGGAATAGTGCTTGGAGCAACCAGGTCTAGTGGAAGGTGCCCCTGCCCATCACAGAGGGTTGGATCTGTATGACCTTTAGTCCCTTCCAACCCAAACCCTATCTATTATCACAAGGTTCCCAAGACCAAGCCCAGCTCTTTCACAGCCCGATTAGATCCCAGGACATCACTGTACACCCAAAATCAGCCTGAGCAGCCAGCTCAGATCACTATTGCTCCCCTTGATCCTTTAAGCCCTCCCCACACCCTCAGAGAAGTCCCCACTCACACAACGGAGAACTCACTCCTTGGGAACACATCAGTCAATATTTATCTAGCGTTAAAAGCTGATTCCTGTGTCTGACAAGTCCTGGAGAATCCAATGTGCCTGCTGGCTCCAAACCACAGCTCAGTTCCTCTTCCAAAGCACCCTAAATCCAGGCTAAAAATAGATTGGCTTTATTGATTGCCTTTTTAAAACTAATGCTGAGGAGTGATGTGTTGCTCTGTGCTTAAGACAGAGCAAAGGGTGTTAGTCACAATGAAGTACATTCACAGCCCTCCAAATGCGCCTCTCACACCAAACCCCTTGCCCAAGGCCTGGGGAAGCAGCGGCAGAGCTGCAGGGCTGGTCCGCAGGGGTTGTCCCATGCTCCAGCACAGCTCCAAAGCCCCAGCACAGAAGCAGCCCCCCCAAGCAGGTGACTTTTTGAGGACCTAAAATCCCATCCCAGCACAGAGGCTGCATGTGACGTACCTGGGTGGGAACACTCCAAGGTAGGATGAAGTGAACAAAGCAGAGAGGCTTTCTCACCATGCCAGGCACACATCCTCATCCCAGTCCTCAGAGGGCAAGGGATTCTTTCAAATTGCATAAGAGGTGCAGCCCCTCTGGCCAGGCCAAGCATCCAACCAGCACCAGAACATGGCTCTGGTGAGGAAAAAGAAGGACTCTAGGCACCTGACCTTAAATACAGCCTGGGGTGGGTGAAGAAGAGGAGGAGAAGGGAAGGGTGGGGCAGAGTGGCAGGGGTAAGAACCCAGATGCAGCTTGTCAGGGCAATCAGCACTCGGCCCTGAGCTGTTTGTCTCCTAAAATTTACAGCACCACAAGTACCTGGCATACAGAGACTGGTTTGCTGGTGGTTGCAAAGACGTGAGACAGGCTTAGGAGAACATGGGATTGTGCTTCTCCTGCCTAATGCAGAGGCAGGCAGCATCCCCAACTTTCCCCCAGTACCCCTGATTGCCCCCAGCACCACTGACTGCCCCCAGCATCTCCCACTCCCTGCAGCAATCCCAATTGCCCACAGCTCTTCGGGCTTCCTAAAGCATCCCCAACTCCTTACAGCACCCAGTTCCTCCTTGAGCTCATCCCCAAGACAGGGCACACCAGCAATACCAAACAAACCCTGCGACATCCCCCTCTGCTCCCCTGGGTGAGCCCAGCATGTCTGCCCAGCTGTTTTGAACCACAGACATAAAGTTCACGTCGCTTTTGTTCCCAAGCACACAGAGGGAAAAGCTCTGCTCCTGGGGGAATGGGCGCGTGGCCAAGGCTGGGGACCTGCCGCACCAGGCCAGATCCACCCAGGACTTCAGCCAGGTCAGATCCAAAAGCTTTGCTTTGTTTCCTTTTAAAATCCCTCCAGCACGTGGGAAGGCAGATGCTGAGAAGATAAATCCCAGCAGCATTCATGAATGTGTTCTCTCCTGCCAGCACCGGATGGGATATTGCTTCCAGGCGCTCGCGGCAAGCTCCAAGCACGTTTGCAGCTCTCCTCCCCGGAACGGACTTGCTGCCCCAGCTGCAGCCCCTTAAAGCCATCAGGACCCCCATCCTCGCTCTGTGGGAGGCCAACCCCCTCCTCTGCCCATGGTGGGTGGCAGACTGGGAGCCTGGGGCTGGCACGCATCTCGCTCAGGGTGCAGGGCACGGTTTTGGGGGGAAAAGCCAAGCACAGAAGCTGAGCTCTGTTTATTAAAGCATGCACAGAGCGTCTCTTCCCCACACGTGAACATTGTCACTCTAGGGAAATAGATGCCAGGGACAGCTTTTTCCCATGCCAAGCAAACAGGGCACACTGGTCTCCATGGAAAGGGCTCCTGGCTTGGCCAGCCCACACAGGGCTCAGATGCAGCAGATGAAGGGGGGTTCCCGTGAGAGATGGGGTGGCGGGTAGGTGTCCAAAGGAGCAGGGTGCCCTGCAGGCATGGCAGGGCTCGGGGTGGAAGGCTGCAGCAGTGGAGCCCCCTCAGCAGCCTCCACACCTCCCTCCATACCGGCTGCCCTGGAAACATATCCTAAACAAAGCTGGGATTGGATAAATAAATGCGGGTTGGCCAGCACTGAGACGAGGAGGGGGAGTGGAGCAACCCTTCATCAGGAGGGATGGGGACTGTGGGTGCCTCAAACAGCAGCCCCTGGGCTGTGAGGGAAGGAAAGAATTTAATTTTTTCTTATTTTTATCTCTTCCTCAAAGCTCCCCCAAGCCCCCCCAAGCGGTGGTCACTTACCAAAGGGTGAGGGCAGCTCCCTGCTGCCTGCAAATGGAGCTGGGAGCACCCTGGCATTGGGGGAAGAACAAGGGTCCCTCCCCAGCAGCACTGGATTTGGTGCAGAACCAGGCTGCCAGCCCTGCCCAGGGAGCTAAGGCACTGTTCTGGTCTTGGCTCTGCCTCTCTACCGCTGAGCCAGATGTCAGCTGGAAAAGGGAAAAACAAATCCCCCGCTGCTGCCAGGGCCTGGCTAAGGAATGGGAAATGTGCTGGCCAGATGTGGGGCACAGAGCTGTGCTCAGGGCTCCAGCAAGGGGGACAGCTGAAACTGCCTGTGGCAGGAGCACCCGGGCTGCCACAGGGATGTTCCTCTGGATAACACTTGAGGTTTCAACCAGAGTTTGTGCTTTTCTCGTTGGAGGGGGGGGAAAATAATAATTTAAAAAGCAGTGGAGGTTTTCCTCTGTCCTCGCCGTGGCCAGGTTTGTTTCGGATATTTTCCCACCAGCCTCCTGCCTGCAGAGTCAGGAACAGACCCTGACCATCCCTGAGGTGGAGGATGCTCAGGTTGCTTGGAACCGTTTCCTTGCTCAAGCCATATTTGCTGCCCTCATCCAAGGCTCATGTTCCCCTACCAAACAGTGGCTCATTCCCAGTGCCCCAGTGAGCAAAGCGAACTTGGGGTTGGAGAGCCAGAAGCAAAGCCAGGGGAATGCCTGTTAGTGGGTTAGAGATGGTCCTGGTGGGGTGGAGATGGTCCTGGTAGGTTGGAGGGGAGTGCATGTGTTCAGCCCACCTGTTGCCCATGAATTATGATGGAGACAGCAAAGATCAACCTCCACCCTGAAGGCCCAAGCCTTGCACCCCTCTGTTCCTCCCTCAACCCTGAAAAGGGCAAGGAGATGGGACTGCTGAGGACTCTAGGAGACTCTTCTCTCTGTCTGTGCACAGCAGATCCCAAGATGAAGAGCAGGAAAGGCAAAATCGAATCTGTACAAATCAGCCAGCCTAACTAATATTTAACCCCCAGACTAAACAGAATTAGCTAATGAACTTACCAAGCCTCTGGCAATTACTCAGAAAAAGTTACTGAAAAAAAAAAACACCACTTCCCAGGTTTATTTAATGTCTTTATTAATGATCTAAAAGCAGGAGTAAACAACAAATTAATTATGTTTGCAGACAACTGCAAGCTGGAAGATGTCGCAAATGCTGTCAAAGGTGGCAAAGACACAGAGTGCCCTAAAAGGGTTAGAAACAACCCGACAGGAAAGTAGTCACATGTAATCCATCAGCAAAATACAGCATGAGGGGGAAAAGACCTGAAATCCACACATCCAGGAGGAAGGAGGGGTGTGCTGCACAAGAGCCAATAAGGAGGGCAGAAGCACCTCTGGAGGGGGATGAAAAGATGGGACATGAGCAAGCAGCTCACTGAAACCCAGCAAGGAGCCAGGAGCCAGGCTGGTTGGGATACTGTGTCTCTAAAGGGTTGTCCTGAACACATGTGGAATAGGCTTTGCACCAGAAGGAGAAGCTGGAAAGCGCTTTCCCCAGTGTTGTGCTACCACAGTTGGAGTGTTACGAACCCATGGCTGAGGCTCGTCCTGAATGCCAGCTGAGAGGTGCGAGGCTTGGAGAGCTGCTTTGGGAATACGGCCAGGAATGGGTAAGGGTGGCTTTGGGACCAAGCCACTCCCCTGAGCCTGTGTAGACAGCAGGAGCTTGCTTTGCTCCCAAAAAGTGCCTAGTGCCAGGGGTTCCCTGAACGCCCCACTTCGCCCGGAGCAGGCAGTGCCCCCGCAGCCCTCCCTGGTCGGACTCCTTCCCTGCTCCTCCCTCCCCTCGCCCCGCCAGGAACAAGGCGGTTTTTGAGGAGCGGGTGGGTAGCTGACGAGGCCCTCTAGCCCTTTAAGAGAGAAAATTGACGTTGTAATCTGAGCGAATTTCTCCTTTCTGACAGGCGGGAGAAGTTACAAGGTCCCTCCCTCGGTCCGCTTTATTAAATATAGTAGTAGCAGCAGCAGCCCTTGCGTGGAAGCGGGCGCCGGCGGAGGCTGCGCTGTCCCGGAGCCCTCGCCGCTGCTCCAGCCCCGGGGGACACTATGGGTGACCAAGGTAGCATCGTCACGCTGCTGCTGATGCTCCTGCTGCTGCTGGCCGACCACTCGCAGCCCCTCAGCACGGGACTCCCCGCCGGAGGTAAGCCCCGTCCCACCAGCCCACCCGAGGGCTGGGGCGGTGGGGAACCCTGGGGGACGCGGCTCCTGGGAGGGCCGAGGAACGAGCGCGGAGCGGTGTGGACACCCGTGGGTGTCGCCGAGGTGGCAGGAGCAGATAGGCACCTGCCTGTCTTGGGGCAGGGTGTTCGGGATAAGCTGCATGCGCGGGAGCAGGGCTGCTCGCCCACCGTGGCTCTCGGGGTGCTGGGTGCCCTCACTGTGGCCTTTCCCAAGGGTTGTGCTGCTGTGTGGGATGGGGCTTGAAGGAGCCACAGGGCTTTGGTTAACGCCACGGGCAGCCGGTGGGAGAAAGACACCGTCTGTGCTCCGCTAAGCCTTGCACCATGAGGAGGGACCACGCCAACCCTCCCTACCCATGTTTGGCCTTGCTGTCCGTGAGGGCAACCTCTCTTCATCCCCCAAGTGGAGGATTGGTGGGAAGAAAGGAGCTGGAGCATTTGCCGGTGTGTGTCACCTCCGGGCTCTGCTCTGTCCATCTGTCCCGCGCACTGGAGTGGCTGGTGGTACAGGGTAAAGTGTGAGAGGCTCACCTCTCCCACCAGCGCAGCCCCAGAGGTGTGCAGGATCACGCCCAGAGTGACAGGGCACTACGGACCAGCTGGGCATGAGAGTCATCCCCACGGTGCCACGGGGCAGGCTGATCCCAGGGACCTGAGAGGACAGGGGACACTGCATGGGGTCAGAGCTAGGCAGATGGGTTACTTCAGGACAGAGCAGGGGATTTACATCCAGTTTTCCAAAAGAAGCAGCCAGGTTTGCCCATCCAGTTCTTGGCATGGCTGTGTGCCCTGCCTCAGCATCCTGACCCACAGCCCTCCTTCCTCCCTCCTCCAGGATGCTCAGACCTGCCATGGTCCAAGCCTCAGTGGGCTCTGCAGGTCTGGACATGGGTCTCATCCTGCTGGAACAGGTCCGTTCACCTGACCTTCCAAGTTCTGCCTGAGATATCTAACTGACCATTGCACTGCATCAGCAGCATCCTCAGCTTCAAAAATGAAGGGAATTTAAAAAGCACTTTTATTTCCCTAACTCGCCCCAAAAATAATACATCATCTCACTGAGCAGTTTCTCTTCCCCAAACCTTCTTCTGGGTACCAGGGCTCTGACTAGCGGGCAGGAGCTTGCTCCAAGCAGTTCCCACAGGAATTACTGACCACCTCTAGTCTTTTGCTCCCCAACCATCTTCTGCATCCCAGCCTGTATGAGTGCAAGCAGGAGGATGAGGATGATCCCAGAGCCCAGCCTTGTGGCCCTCGGCACCTGCAAGGTCCCTGTAACTCCCTTGTTGTCCTTGTTCCCTCCCAGCAAGCAGGTGGCCACTGGGGGACATGCTCCTCTCCTTACCTCAGGCCTTGTTCTTTCTATTTTTTAACATGCACCAAAACAGGAGGGTGCCTGGCAAGCTGAGTGGAAAAAAATCCCTTTTGTTAATGAACAGAGTGGTGTCCTTCCTTCCATCCTGGGCAGGGGTTTTCCCATGTGGAACCGTTGCTTGCCTTGTGTCCAGGATGGGTCCCAGGGCTACCCTAACACTCCCAAACCCTTTCGTAGTGAATGGGCTGGAGCAACCCTAAAAATGTGCACATGGCCTTCACTGGCGCATGCCAAGCCCCCCAGACTGCCCCCAAGTAACACCATCCATGGCTGGGACACAGCTCCAGGGATCAGTGGGCATCTGCCTGGCACAGACATGTGGGGCTGGGGAAGAAAAGAGGTTTAACACCCATTTTCCAATGCCAGGGACTATTTCTGCACTGGACTGAAACAAATGTGCCAGCTGGGACTCTGGGTCTGGACATCAGCTTTCCCCAAGCCCCATCCACTTGGGAACATCCCTGCTGAAATCAGCAGCATTCTTTCCAGTTGTTCCCATGGGCTGCCCACCATGGGACATCCCTCTGTCTCTACCAGGGAGAACCACAAGCTTGCCAGGCAAGGGGCTGGGGACAGAATGGTTTTTGGGGGGTGAAGCCTGTCTTTTGCATTCCCTCTAAGTCCAGGTTCAGGGACCCGGGGCTTTCTGCCCAGCCCAGAATGGGAAGAGTCATCGTGTACTTCATCAAATACAGGATTATATCAAAAAGAAAAAAGCACTCATAAAACTTACCCTGTTGACATCAGAGTGTAAACCTTTAGTAAACTGTTTTTAGACAGCCTGGCTCCTCTCTTGTTCCCAGTGAGGTCCCTGTTCCCCAAATCCCTCTTGCTGGAGGTTTGGAATGAGGGGAGAAGAGAGAATTGGATGTGTAGGCTCCCCGTGAGTAGCATTCACCCCAAGTTTTCAGCAAGTGGGTGCCAAAAGTGTGACCTCCCCCCAAGGTTTGGGTGGACCCTCAAAAGTGGTGAGGGAGGTCCTGGGGGGGCAAGTGGAACACTGGCTTGTCCAGGGTATCTGCCTATGGATAGGGCGCAGTGTACGGCCTGGGGTGCCCATCCAGGACCTCTCCTGCCTTCTCCAGGTCTATCAGCTCCATGGACCCTCCTCAGCTCTTCTGTTCCTCCGCTTTTGGAAATCTCACTGATTTATTCAAACCTTCGTTTTTATGATCACACCACGTATTTTAAGGTCATAGCTCAAAACAGCTGGAAAACTTTCCAGCTGATGGGAAAGAACAGGAAAATGCTGAAAAGGGGGGAGAATGGTAAACTGGTATCGTGGGAATCAGGGAAGAATATTCTTGTCATACTCTTATATTTAGCAGCAGAGGGCTGCGGGCAAACATATAATATGCGCATTCCTGCAGGATCACAGGACAGGGTTAAGCTCACCCCGAGGAGCTCATGTCAGGTTGAAGGCTGACAGGAACGGGGTTTGGGAGGCGGGAGACTAACAGTCTGTGTGCCTAAAAAAAGCTCAAAGCACAGACTGTTCACAACAGGCATTGGCCCAGTCCAGTCTCGGCTCCCCAGGGCTGCTCCCTTGGCCCTTTCCAGGTGCCGGACTCTGGCTTGTCTCCTTTTTGGGAAGCCCGCTTGCCCAAGCATTAGCATCTCCCCCAGCCTTCAGCTGGGAAATGCCTATGAACTCCTCCCTCATATCTGTATACTTCCCGGGCCTCACCTGGGCATCCCAAGCCTGGTTTGCCACCAGCCCCTTCACCACATCCCATCTCCAAACCTCCTGGAGACATGGAGCAAGGAGGGTGCCCGTCAAAGCACCCTCATTCCCAAATCAGCCCTTCCCTGAGCTGTCTCCGTCATGCCCGGTGCTTGGTCAGACATTGCCAGGCTGCAGAGGGGTGGGACACCCCTCAGAGTTTTTCTGGGGTAAATAGAACAGAAAAAGGGAGCTCAAGTTTTTATGTTATATTGACCAATATAGCAAAATATCGTTATATGAGCATATTCTTGTATTATTTCATATTGCTAGGATATCTGTATATTCTATGAGGTATATTCTAAATATATTCTATAAAGTCAGAGAACTCACTCTGCCCTTTCATAAAGCCTTTGCTTTGCAAAGCAGAGCCCAGAATGAGGGCAGCTTTGAATTCTGCAAAGCCAGGCTTAAATCCAGAGGAGCAGGACTACAGTGGCTCTTCCTAACCCCAGGATGAGGAGGATGCAGGTTTGCTACCTGGTTTGTCACCTGTTAGCTGTTGCTCATCCTCAGGACAGACCAACCAGCATCAAGGTGGGATGGGAGATGTTTATGCCCCAAGGTGCGGATAAATTCCCATTTTCCACCCCTCCTCCCCAGGGTGTGCCATCTATTGTGCCGGTTGCACATCGCTCCGGGAAAAACCTCTGGGAGCTGCCTGGTGGTGCACTTGGCTGCCTGACAGCTGGACAGACAGCCAGTGGTAGACAGAAAGCGTCCCAGGGAAGGGAGGGTGCTGCCAAAAATTGCTGGGAGTGGAGAAAGTCATGGGACAAACAGCGTGGTTTGGAGGTGGCCGAGCCCATCGTGCGCCTCCCAGACAAGGAGAGAGAAAAGCAACATTCATCCCTCACCGTGACTCACTGGCTGTGGAAGGAGCCGTTGTGAGCTGTGAGTCAGCTCGGGATGGCCCTGTGAATCCCTGCTGCTTCTTTTTGCCCAAATCTTGGCTTTCTGGTGGTTGTTTTTCCTCTTCACTGCAGGCCAGGCAAGGGAGGGAGGATCTGAAGTCACCAACTGCTTGTGGTGCCAACCCCAGCCATGTTAAAGGATGCTGCCCATCCATTTTCATGCCATAACCCCTGTGCAGTGCTGCCCAGTGCAGTGGCAGAAAGAGCAGGGTCACAAGGAATCTCCCATTCTCTTTCCCAGCCTCTGTCTGGGCTTCAGCAGGGCTTCAAAGTTTTCGGCATCCCATCCCACAGAAATTTCTGAGCCCACCAGGGTCATTTCCTCTGGGAGCTGGGGAGAAGAGAGGGAAGTTTTGGCCCAAGGTAGATGTGGCTGAGAAAAGCCTCCTGTCCTGCCCTGCGGCTCTGGGAGGGGATGCGAGCACCCGTTTCCACACCCCCACAGCCCCCACGCCAGCCATGTGTTCCCGTGTGCTAGAAATAGAACAGGCATTTATTTTCTCTATAAACATCACCCTGCCGGGTGTTTCTCATAGATGGAAAAGTCAGGGGATAACACCAGTGGGAAGGGGGAGGAAGGGCAGGCACGGGGACCTTCTGGAAGGATGGAGAGGAGAGGAGAGATTTCAACTCTAGCAAGGGGAGAAGAAAGAAAATACTCATTTTCTTTGCAGACAGTTTAGTATGTCAACCCCAGATGAGCAAATATTCTCTCTTTTCCCTCCCACACTGTAAAAGCCCCTCCTTGTCTGTGGAGACACTTTTCTCTGCCCCTCACAGCACCCAGCATCACCAAAAGCCAACCCCAGCCACAGCCCTTGTAGCCCCACGGGGTAGAGTTCTGTGGGTGCTGCTCTACCAGCACAGCCAAAGCCAGATCACCCCAATTTACACATTTTACACCCCAATTTACCCATTTTACGCCCCAATTGCACATTTTAATGTCCCTGTCCCTGAGCACTGGATGCTGCAATTAAGGCCAACAGGTATCTCCTGGCAGAGCTTCAGCAGCCCCACTCGTGCCCATCCTTCCCCCACAATTTTGGCTGATAACTCCCACCATCCTGGCACGGCAGGAGGTGTTTGACACCAATGAGGCTGGGAAACATCAGAGCCCGGGGGCCTGGAGATGTGCTCCTCTCTAGCTGAGCTGTTTGTTGACAGCAGGAGAGGATCACTCCGGTAACAAGCAGCTATTTCGGCTCGGCTCCGCCAATCCCTCCCGACAGCCTCTGGGAAGGCTCCTTCCCCTCACTGGGGCTGGGGATGGGCTTGGGAACAGGCACTTTTTGGGCAGGTGGGATGGGATTCAGGGATCTGCAGGTGGGATGTGCACCCAGGGTGTCCCGCTCCCCAGTAACCAAGCCTCCAGCACAGGCTTTCCCCAAAGTCCTCTTGCTCCTCCAGCACTGAACTGGCTGGGGTTGTCCCCTCGTACACCACCACGTGCCCTCCTGCAGCTCTGCAAGCCCTTCCCTCACTGGCTGGGAAGAAACTGGGGTAGGAAAAGCTGTGGGAGTGGGTGCCAGGATGTGGAGCTGGAAAACCTGCCAGCCAGTGAGACAGGGGGAGGGAGCTTGGGAGAGAGAATAAGAAAGAAAAAATAGAACAAAACCCGACTTGGGATGGTTTGGAAATCACGTCCTCTGGGGCTGATAAAGTATTTCCAGGCCAGCTCCTCCTGGCAGCAGGAGCCTGAGTGAGACTGAGTCACTCTGCAGGGGACGGCACAAAATTCTCATTGAGCCTCCTGCTTCCCCAAATCCTCCCACTTTCTCCCCCCCGTTTCGCTTCTTAGGGAAAACACTCCAACTGCTTCCAGCTCAGGCTTATTCCTTAAGTCCCTCTGGAGCCATTAAGCCACACGTCATTAAAAGCTCTTCATCCCTGTTCTTGCTCACACTGGCCTTTGGGGTGGCTCGCCTTGGGGTGCATCCCCTCAGCTCTTCCCAAAAGCACTGTGAGGGGGGTTGCAGGCTGGCTCCCAGCTCCTTGCTCTCCTCTCTGTGGCTCTGCATCTGGCCGAGCAGGAGAGCTCAGGAAATACCATCAGCTTTAGGGCTGCTTGAATCATCATAAAACCACGCAGGATAAGTGATGGAGCTCCAGAGCCAAGCCTCCTGGACCCCGCCTTGTAGCCTCCAGCTATCACAGCTTCCAATGCTGCTCCATAAGGATGGGGAAAGCAGGAAAAGGCCACAGGCACCGGGGAGGGGGTTGGGGGCTGGCAGGACACACAGCCAGCCCTCTCCCAGGCAGCACAGAATTAGCAGGGGGCACGTTGTGATGTTTTCCCCTGAGCCCAAAGTCCACGGGCTGTTAAAAGGCTGTTTTCCCCCTAGAGCTGTCAGGCAGGGGAAGGCGAGTAGAGAGCAGCTGGGCAGGGGAACTGGGAGAGGAACTGAAAGCATAAACACAGGAGCAAAGCAGCACTGTGCAGCCAGAGGGAGAGGTCAGCAGGGTGGGAATGGGGGGGGAAGCAGAGTACCCCAAGCCAGGACTCTCCTCCTGCACCCAAAACAAGGGTAAATGGCCATTTCTGGTGGTCAGCAGCCCTGTAAGGGTAATTGCCCGTGGCTTTGCTGGCGGTTTCTTGGGTGCTGCTTTCCAGCAATCTGTGCTGGCCAGCACTCCTGGAAAGCACCAGCCCCAGCCCCCGGGAGCCCTGCTGCGAGGGAGGGCCAGGCGGAGGGTGGGAGGCGAGAGCCAGAGTGCTTGTTCCTGTAGTCAGGGTTGGAACAGCACGCTGAGCCCTGGCTCAGTGTACGGGAGCAGCAATCACTGTCTGGAGTCACTGGGAGTGGAGATAAAGACAAAAACTCCTCCTCTGCCGAAAGCTGTAACAGCAGAGATGGATTCATGCCCATGGCACCCCCCACTGTAAATCTTGAGGCAGAACCCCAGGAGCAGGAAAGAAGGGAGAGCCTTTCCTGGTGCAGGCACAAGGGGACCGTGGTGTGTCCACGAGATCCCCATTGGGTTTGATTGCTATTGCTGCAGGAAAATGTCCAGCTCATCTCCACTGCACTGAGATTTCCTCGCTGTGGAGACCTGGATGGGTGCTCAGCTCAGATCTGAAGGCAGAAGTTCCCCAGTTGTCTCCCCCCTCCAGCACCTCCTCCTCCCATCAAAGCCCCAGCCAAAGCAGAGGGCTGCTGTGTTTGCCTTAGCCTCCTCACAAACTGCTCATTTCCTCCCCCGGCCATAAATAAAATCACGCCATAAAATGAAGGGAATGTGGAACATAATGAAGCCTTTCTCCAAAAGCCCATCGGATTCCTTCCTGCCCTGGCCTCTCCACCCTGCGTGGGGACAGGGGCACAGCCCTGGGTGGCTGCAGGTCTCACTGGGCATCGCAGAGCCAGGCTGGGGACAAGGTTGCTCGAGCCCCAGGACCACCCACGGCGCAGGATTCTGCCCACCCTGCCTGTGCTGGGAGTGGGACGGGAGCCTCATACACACACTGCAGTGGGAACCGGAGCAGTTCAAGCTGCTGAGCAGCAACACCAGGGCTGGGCAGCTGCCCCTGGACACCCTCCGGTGTTCACATCCTGCTGAGCCTCTCTGGTGTTCACATTCCCCTGAACCCCTCCATAGTTCACATCCCCCCAGCCCGTCCAGTGTTTGAGTTCCCCCTGAACCTTTCAGGTATTCACATCCCCCCAAAGCCCCTCAGGTGTTTGCACAGGGCGTGGGTGCAGCACAATGGTGGCTGGCAACAGGTGACCTCGCTACCTTATAAAGTCGTTTAAATTTCAAAAAACAACCCCACACAACTCGGAGGGCTTCAAAACCAGCTCCTGGCACTGAGTAGAAGAAGTGCAGCAGGCTGGCCATGGGCTGTCCCAGCAGCATCCCAGCACCAGGCACAGGGGCTGCTTGTTGGCAGGGGACAGCAGGAAGGAAGGAGGGCAGCCTGTGGGCTGGGCTGCCCCAGCGGCCACACAAGCCCGGGGCTGTTCAGGCAACAAGGAGCCTTCACTCCTGGGCTGTTTTTCCACCGCTGGAAAACCGGAGTGGCCGGGGTGGGAAGTGGCTGCAAACACAGGGCGCGTGTGTCTGCACGGGGCTCTCTCTCCTGGCACCTGCTCCGGTCATTAAAGAGCTGCTTTAATGAATTCCAGTCCCCTCCCTGCCAAACACAGCCGGCCATCAGCTCTGGCCCCCACCTGCCCCTCGCCACAGCCTGAATGGAGCCTTGTTTTGCATCCAGCACCTCCCCAGCTCCACAGCTCTATCCCCAGGTAGGGTTTGCTCTGTCCCCCGCTCCTCAGCCTCAGTATCCTCCTCCGGGCAGAGTGATGGGAGTTTCTGGAGACCCTCAGGGACTTGGTTGTACCCCCAACATGCTGAAGCCCCTCCCAAAACACAGCTGGCTGTCCTGTAGCAGGGCTAGGGGATGCCCATGCAGGCAGGGAAAGATCCATCCACGGGTTCATGTCCTTCTGCACACCCAGGGGATATCTCCCCACTCTGAAAACCTTTCATGTTCGGTGCTGGTTCTCTCTGCAAACCCTGACACTGAGCTTTCTGAGTACTTCCCCTTGCCTGGGCCGGGAGTTGGCTCCTTCATCCTCCTACGTGCTGGGAAGGAGTTGGGAGAAGTTTGTGTGCTGAGATGTTAAAACATGGAGGAGAGCCCAAATCAGCCTTGCTGAGCCCCAGACACTCTGGGAGCCCCCAGCTCAGAGCTCCCCGGGGTGGATGGGGATCCCTTCCCCACTGCGGTGCTGCCCAGCCCCAGGCTCTGTTCCCCCATGTCAAAAAACTCCGAGCACCATAAAAACAGCAACTGGAGAGGCCAAACCCTCAGTGTTTTCAACTGGAGGAGCAGGGGAAGAGGGCCAAAGCATCCTGGGGCCGGCATGTGGCTGGTGGCTGAGGCAGAGGCCGGGGCAGCGCTGGCTCACACAGAGCCCTTGCTTGTTCACCAGCCCCAGAAAGAGCCAAGCACCCCCGAGGCCTCACTCCCAAACCCTTCCTTAGAGTTTTTGGCTCATCATCTTGTTTTTTTCAACGCAAAAAAAAAAAAAAAAAACAAACCCAAACCCAAATGACACTGCAGTCTATAATCTGCTGGCTGCTGGCTGGCTGCTTGGAAACTGTGACAGAGGCTCCTCTTGCCTCGTCAATGCCTTTCCATCGGCTTGGCAAGGCAGGCATGGTGATTTCCTGTGGGATACAGCAAGCTGGGAACGTCAATTATTTTTATCTAGGGCAAGTGGGATGGTCAGGGTGCCCACTCCATGCCATGGCCAGGACATGAGGACCTGTTTCTCCCTGTGACAGGAGAGGAAGGGCCAGCTTGGGCTTCTCCATCCAGGGATGAGGGTCAACGTGGGGCACAACACTGCCTATGGCATCCTTAGATCACCTGGGAAAGGTGCTTTTGTGGCACGGGAGCTCATCCTTATAGGGAGATCCCAGGATGCTCAGCTGAGCCTACCCAGGGATGGGAATGGGTCCCTGGATGTCCCTGCTTGATCCAAGCAATGGACTGGGATGGGGCACCCTGTGCCATGAAGGCTCCTCCAGGGCAAAATGCATCTGAAAAAAACAAAACCAAAAAGCCCTGTGTTTTCTGTGTCTTTTCCAACATGGAGGACAAGGAATAGGGGAGATGGGAGTGAGAAGCTGCAGGTCCCTTATGAAAATGAAATGTCACAGGCCAACACAGTGTTCAGATCCTGCCTGGGCTGTTGAGCGAGGTGGAGAGTGGCCCTAAAATAAAGCAGGAATTTGGGAAGACAAACAGCAGTAACTCACATGGCTCTGCTGCCAGAGAAAAATCCCAGTGCCTCCTGGATCTGGGCAAGGGTCCCTCCTCCTCCTCTCCAGCAAACAGCACCACTCCCCTGGGCATCTGTGCCTCCAGGTGCTTATTATTAGTAATATTTTATGAAAGAGAAGAAAAACATTCTGGCATCTTCAGGAGAGTGGGGGCAGGACAAAAGGTGCTGAATGGAGGAGCTGATGCCCCTTGGCACACTGGAAGACAGAGCAGCCCCAACCCATCAGCCCCAGCACCCACAGTGAGACACTGCAAAGCCCCTGGGCTGGCACAGGAGCTGCTGGGGGTCCAGTCCAGCCAAGCTGTCCCTCCCCATAAGAGCAGCTGCTTGGTACGCCTCTGAAAAACAAGTGTTTTAATTAGGGGAAGCCACAAAACCAAAATGTAGGAAAATCTCAGCGGGAGGTGGAGCACAGAGTGTGCACGCACAGGGAACCTTCGCAGGAGCTGCCAGCACATAATGTACATGGATGTCTCCAGGGACCACATGTGCACCCATGTGTGCCTGTGGCTCTCCAAGGAGGGAGAGCCCCTTTTCTGCTGTGCCACGTCACTCTTACTCACCAAACCCCAAGGCAAGGCGGTGATGAGAGCCCCAGCACCCACCACCCTTGGCCACTGGGCAGGGCTGCTTTTGCCAGGACTGCAGGAAGGAGGGAGCGGGTCAGGGGAGGACAGAGCCCTACAGAGAATAGCACAGGATCCTGTGAGTCACTGGCTGGGCCAAAGAGGACAAGGAAGCCAAAGTGCCCTGTGCCAGCAGCAGGCATGAGGGCCAGGGAATGAGCACCCACCCTGACAGCCCTGCCCTGGGCTGAGCAAAGGGCTCAGTGTTACAGCAAAGGCCAGATATTTCCATGGTGCCATTTCCTCCCTTCCCAGAGCGGGTGCAGTGACGGTCTTTGAGACACCCACGTCATCCTTCCAGACCCCAGGGAAACGCTGAGGCACTTTTTCTGCTGCCAGTGGCAGGAAATGACTTTCTGCTGTCTCCAGGGCAAGGAGATCTTCCCATTTCCAAAGGTGTCAGAAGAGTATCTTCTACACTAGGCACCACAGAGCTCAACTCCGAAGAAAATGCGATAAGCCAAAGCAGAGTGCTCCAGCTCTGTCCCTGTCAGACTAACCCTTGCCATCACCTTTAGAGATGGGCTCTTTCCAAACCCTCAGTGATTGTGGCTGTGTCTTGCTGGGTTGAGTTTTCATCAGCCCGTGAGCAAAGCCTGCATTGCCTGTTCCCATCCCTGTCATCAGCACAGAAAGTTGGGCAAGAGGGAAATGCAACTAAGGGAAGCAGCTGTTTAAGGGCAGACATGAGTGTTTACACCCAGACCTCACTGTGCAGGAGGCTGTTTTCACCCTGCCACCCAACCTCCACTCCTGCCTCCTCCAAACAGGGAATGGGCTGGGACCCTCAAAGCCAAATGCCAGTCTCATTGCCCCGTGGAACCTCAGCAAAGCAGATCTGGGACCCCAAACCCAAGTACGTGTCAGTAGCTGGGTGGACTTGATAGGTGCTCTAGTGAAGCACAGCAGGAAAGCTTCACACATATAAACCCCAGCAGAGCCTGTGACTACAGATGGACTAAAAAATGTGCATTTCTCCCTTCTCCCTGACATATCTTCCCCAAACATTTCCAGCTTACAGGGCTGGAGTGTTTATGCTTTAAAGCACAGAGTTTTGCCTCAGGCTGAGCTGAAGCCAAGCAGGATGGGTGGTTGGTTGCATGTCCCAGCCACATGCACTTAACACGTGTGCAATGCATGCGCGTGCATTGAATCAGCTACAAACTATAAGCAGGCAAAAATTAAGCCCCGCCGCTCCCTGTGCTCTTAATCCTGCCCTCTCCCGCCTCTGCCCTGTGACACAGTCTGTCATTTCATGACTGCATGCCATTGTGCTGAGTCCCTCCGGGGCTGATGTATACTGGGTGTTGAACGTGGTCCAGCTGCATCTCCAGGCGCCTGCTTTGAGGCAAGGTTTCTGTACGGTCTCACATCTGCAAATGGATCACTAGCACTCATGTTTATTCCTTCAGCACCGAGGAGAAGCAGAATTCATTTATTTAAAAGGTGGTGAGGCACTGGCACAGGTTGCCCAGAGAAGCTGTGGCTGCTCCATCCCTAAAAGTGTTCAAGACCAGGCTGGATGGGGCTTGGAGCCACTTGGTGGTTTAGTGGAAGATGTTCCTGCCCGTGGCAGGGGAGTTGGACTAGATGAGCTTTATTATTCTTTCTAGCCCAAACCATTCTGTGATTGCGCCAGGAAAATCAGAAAAACTCCACAAGGATCTTTCCAGGCTCCTCAGCTCCAATACCCTGTCACAGGGAAAATGGAGGAGAGCTGATGGACAGGCTTGGGAGGCATCCACACAGACAAGGCTTGCAGGAGGTGTCCTTCCCTGCCTGACCTTCTTTCTCCTTTTTCTCCCCAGCCTCTTTCTTCGGGGACAGCTTCGTGGAGATGCCGCTGGCGGATGCCTCGCGCACAGTGCGGCTCCGCCTGCAGCTGTACACCAGCCAGGAGAGTGGGCTGCTCTTCCTGGCTGCTGGGCAGCCCGACCACCTCCTGCTCCAGCTGCGAGCCGGCAGCCTGCAGGTCAGCACCCCGGCCCCCTCATCGCCCCCGTGCAGGCTGGGGGCTGCTGCTCAGCCTCTGGGTCATCCAGTGCAAGAAGGAAGGGGCAGCCCAACTGCCAAAATCCCTACCAGGGGATGCTAAGAGTGCAAGAGGAGAGTGGACAGACTTGGGAGACTAAATACAGAGAAACAGGCTCCATCTAGGGAAGCTATTCACCCACTGCCTGGGTGATGCTGGGAGAGGTCATGGGGACACTGAGACATTGGCACCCCATGTGCATTGGATGGTGCACAGCACCTCTGGATGCCAGCGGTTAGTGAGGAGAAGAGGTGAGAGACAAGAGGATCCAGAGAAAGAACATGTCTCCCTTGTCCCAGCAGGAACATGGGAAGCAATCAAGACAGAGGAATAAAATTCCCTGTTGTGGTTATGGTGTTGGCAACCACCATGAAGGAAAAGAGCAAGGAGCATCCAAGGCGCACATCCTGCCACTCCTGCAGCTTGGGCTGGGCCAGAAACCACATGAAACCAAAGCAGGACAGCAAACAAGCTGCTGACTGAAGGTGTCCCTAATGCAGACCATGTGTCCCACCAGCTAACCCTCTATTTAGGCAGGCTCCAGGCTGCTGCCTGCCGGGAGCAAAGCCTGCTATTTTTCCTGCCAGTTCCTAGGGAGAGGGCTGGAAGCAGCCCAGGTTGCAGGGATGGAGGGCAGTGGGCAGGATGGGAGCAGGGAAGGAGGAGCCAGCATCTGGCAGGGTTGCTCTGGTGGGGGGAGAGGAAAAGCTCAGCTATGGGACTGGGAGATGGAGGATCCCAGTCCTAAGTCTGGGGTTTTCTGAGAATGAGTGAAAAAGGAGAAAAATTCAGAGAGCGGGACAAACAGGGAATGTCCCTGGGGGGTGTGAGGGAGCAGCACATCCAGAGGTGGAGCAGTGAACTGAGAGACCAAAACCCTCGTGAGGCCCGTGGCTATGGGTCCATGCTTCAGCAGGTAATTCTGGCAGGTGGAGAGGTGTCACCTGAAAAGCACTTTGTGTCTTTCCCTGCAGGTCAAGCTGCAGCTGGGCTCAGAGGAGGTGACCTTGCAGTCCCCAGCAGGGCTGCAGCTCAATAACCTGGCAGTGCATGACGTGGAGCTGCTGGTGGAAGATGGCAGGATGACACTGACCATTGATGGCCTCTTCAACAGCTCCACAGACATCACAGGGCCAGCAAGGGAGCTGGACATTCACTATGGCCTCTATGCTGGTGGGACAGGCAGCCTGGATGTGCCGTACCTTGCCAAGGCCAGCTCTCCCTTCAGGGGTTGCCTCCACTTGGTGACATTCAACGGCCTGGATGTCCTCTCCCCTCTGTCTGCTGATGGCACGTCCAAGATCTTCCACCATGTCCAGGAAGGGTGCAGCCCACAGTTCTCCGCAGAGCCTGAGGACCCATTTGGGTTCCTGGGGCCACTCTCCTACATTGCATTTCCCACGTGGGATGCAAGGAAGGAAGCGACCATCGAGTTTGTGATAACAACAAGCATCACCCAGGCACCCCTGATCTACCATGCAGGGCTGGAGAATGACTTCTTCTACCTAGAGATCTCCAACGGGCGCCTGCGAGGGTTTGTGGACAAGGGGAATGGCATCATTGTCCTGCACAACAATGTCTTCATCAGTGACGAGCAGCAGCACTACGTCAAAGTCCACACAGACATCCACAAGTTTGAGATACTGATAGATTACTATGCTTCATCCACGTCCAACCGGGGCATTAACAACTACCTGGACCTTCAGGGAAACCTCTTCATTGGAGGTATGAATGAAGAAGCTCTGCAAAGGCTGAGGGAGCATCATCTTGCTTTCATCTCAGTGTGGACCATGACCAACCACTCATTTGTTGGCTGCTTGGAGGACCTGCGGATAAACACGCAGAGAAGGAGCCTTCAAGATGCTGTGATCACAAAGGACATCACAGCAGGCTGTGGGAAGCAGGACCACTACTGGGACTATGAAGAGGTGTATGAGCAGGATGAGGCACCTACCTCCCCAACCCCAAATGTCTGGTCAGGAGCACGAGGCCTGGTGGTGGAACCATGCCGACCTGACAGCAGCTTCCCACCTGCCTTTGCCAACATCAGCAGCCTGCTACATGTCAGCCCCCTCATCGTCTCTGAAGGGGGCATGGCCTATCTGGAGTGGAAACATGCTCAGCCAACGGTAGACTTGAGCCTGGCAAACATCCGTCAGTCCCAAATCCTCTTCAGCATCACCAATGACCCCAGACACGGCCAGCTGGAGCTGGACATTCCTGGGTCCAGGAGCAGAAGGAAGTTCACCTTGTTGGACGTCGTGAATCGGAAAGTCAGATACGTTCACGATGGGTCTGAGGGACCCATGGACCAGCTGATGCTGGAGGTGACAGTGACCACCCAGCAAGGGGTCCCAGAGTGCTTGCGGCAGGGGCAGATGTACCTGCTGCCCATCATGGTCAACCCTCTCAATGATGCCCCACAGGTTATTTTTCCCCATGGGAGCCACATGACAATCCTGAAGCACACACGGAAACACCTGACCACAGACATCCTGCAGGTCCTGGATGATGACACGTCCTGTGACAATCTCGAATTCCAGCTGCACGGTGGCCAACAGATAGAGGAGGGTTACGTGGAGTTTGACTTCCACCCTGGAGTGCCCATTGAGGAGTTCTCCTGCAGGGACCTGGAAGCCGGTAACATAGTCTATGTGCACCAGAATGGGACAAACTTAGAGCTCACTTTGCAGGTGAGCGATGGCACAGTCCCAAGCCCTGTTGCCACCCTGAGGATCCTCGCTGTTGACCCCGACATCCGCCTGCTCAACAACACTGGCCTCTCCATCTCCCAAGGAGGGGCCGCACGCATCACCACAGCCAACCTGTCAGTGGAGACGAACGCTGTGGAACAACGGGTCCCCATCCTGTACATCCTCTCAGAGCCCCTAAGGTATGGTGAGGTCCAGAAGCAAGGGAACATGGGAGGGGAATGGAAAAGAGTGGAGTCTTTCCACCAGCAAGACTTGGAGCAAGGGCGCATCCAGTATTTAAGCACAGACACAGAGCACCGGCTGGAAGATACTGTGGAGAAACTAAGATTCAAAGTTCAGGTGGGGCAGAAGGTCTTGCCAAACAACACCTTCCTCATAAGGATTAAAAGAGCCACCATTAAGATGAGGACCATGGTTCCCCTCCAGATGAAGAAGAAGCGGCACAGAAATATCACCAGCGAGGAGCTGGAGGCGATGTGGGAAGATCCAAACTCTCCCCCAGTCCCCTTCCAGTATTTTATCGTACAGGCTCCCAGAAAGGGAAACCTGGAGCTGCTCGGCAACAGGCTGACCGAAGGCTTTGGATTTACCCAAGATGACCTGCAGAGAAACCACCTGAGCTACACTGTGACCATCAGGAACTCCCAACAAGCCGAGGACACCTTCCAGTACCGTGTCCATGCCGGCAAGCAGCACTCTCCCATCTATACCTACACAATCAGCATCGGTGGGGACCCTGATGCACCAGTGCTGACCAACGTCCTCTTGACTGTGCCGGAAGGGGGACAGGCCATCATCTCCAAGGATCACTTGTTTGTGCAGAGTGTGAACAGCATGGACTACCTCTATGAGGTGATTGAGGGGCCAGCACATGGGAGGCTGGCCTGGGCTGCGTCCCATGGCTGGGCCTCCAGAGAGGAGATCACAGAGTTCACCAACGACGACATCCTCCACCGCCGGCTGCTCTACCAGCACGATGACTCTGAGACGCTGGAGGACGACATCCCCTTTGTAGCCACCCGGCAGGGTGAGGGCAGCACAGAGGCCGATGTGGAGGAGGTGAGGGGTGTTTTCAGGGTCTCTATCCATCCCATCAATGACAACATCCCCGTCCGGGCAGTGAACAAAGTCTTCAATGTGGTGCGCAACGGGCAGCACCTGCTGACAACTGACGATATTGCCTTCACTGACAAGGACTCTGGCTTCTCTGACACGCAGCTGGTGCTGGCACGGAAGGACATCTTGTTTGGCAGCATCGTGTCTGTTGATGACAGGAGCCACCAGGTCTATCGGTTCACACAGGATGACTTGAGGAAGAAGAAGATCCTCTTTGTCCATTCAGGGGCTGACCGGGGCTGGATCCAGCTACAGGTCTCAGATGGTCTCCACCAAACCACAGCACTCCTGGAAGTGCAGGCGTCAGAGCCCTACATCAAAATAGTCAACAATACTGGTCTGGTCATCCACCAAGGCACCCGAGGGAGCATTGACTCCTCCGTTCTCAACCTGGAGACCAACATGGACATCAGGTCAGATGAAGAGATACAGTTCCTGATAACGACCCCCCCACGGTGGGGGACCATACTGAGAGGGGAGCAGCCAGTCATGGCTTTCTCCCAGAGGGACCTGCTCTCAGGAGAGATCTCCTACCACCACAACGGGAGCAGGAACACCCGGGATGAGCTCCAGTTCACTGTAGAAGCAAATGAGGTGGCAGTGGAGGACACACTGGCCATCAGCGTGTTCTTGGACACCCATCCCAGCCCCCTGAATATAGCCAACCACAAGGAGATCTATGTCTTCCAGGGGGAAGCAGCTGGGATCAAGGAGGAGTACTTACTGGTGAGTATCCCCTTCTCTAGTCATTCCCCATGCCTGCATCGTTTCCCTGGTTACCAAACCAGGACAGCCACCCATGGGACTCCATTTTACTCCAACCAGCTCAGAGCAAAGTTCTTGTGTCCATGTCAGACTTTTCCCAGGGCCAGAGGGGGGTTCAGACATGGCCTCATGCAAGAAGGTGACTCTTGCAGCTCATCCCGGAGCAAAGTTCTTGTGTCCATGTCAGACTTTTCCCAGGGCCAGAGGGGGGTTCGGTCATGGCTTCAGCAAGAAGGTGACTCTTGCAGCTCACCCCACAGCAAAGCCTTGAGGGATGGAATGCACAGTAGGTAGGCTGTGGGGCAGCCCAGCCTCAGGCACCAGACCTCCCACTCTTGTTTTGTCTCCCTCATGCTCTCAGGTGACCCACGGAGAGATCCCTCCCCAAGGCATAGTCTACCTGGTGAGCAGCCCCCCAGCCTCTGGCTTCTTGGCAATGCTTCAGCACGGCCAGGACATGAACGAGCAGCCCAGCCTGGACCCCATCCAGTCTTTCACCCAGGATGACATCAACAGTGGCAGAGTCCTCTACATCCACTCCAAGCCCAATGAGGAGCATGACCGGTTTGTCACAGACATCACGGCCCGTGGTGCGGACCCTCTGGAGGGAGTGGTAGTGAGCCTCGTTGTGCTCCCCATCAGCGTCCCCTTGGATGTCCACAACATCACAGTGCTAGAAGGTGGCTCTGCTACCCTCTCCTCGGGCATCCTCAGCATCCCCAATGCTTACTACCCAGCTCTGGGCATGGAGTTCAGGGTGCTCCAGCCCCCTCAGTTTGGCACTCTCCTGAGAAGTGAGCAGCCTGAGGACAGCGGGCTGCACAGCTTCACCTGGAGCGAGGTATAGCACCCCTGTGTGCCCATCTGCACACCGTGCTGCTTTCCCAAGGGTTTGGGGAGAGCCGAGGGATATGCTCCAGCCTCCAGCCATGCTAGGAGGCTGAGGAGGGCTGCTTCTCCCCATCAGAGGGAATGAGGGGGCTTGGGGTGGTGGGTTTGCCCTGCGGACCCAACAACAGAGGTTGTTGGTCTTTAAATGTGCCTGAGGATACAGGGGTGGGGATGTGGGCACAGAACCCACTGGCGTCCAGGTCTGTTTTCTGTGGGGATCCCGCTCCTGTCCTGTGGATCCACCCCACAGGGATGCCCCAGAGCGAGAGGTGGGTTACCAGCATCCTCCGAGGATGGCGCAGGGTCCCCTCCCCAGCAGGGCCATTGGCCCGTGTCCTCCCCGGAGGGTCACCTGGTCCTCGCCCCGCAGGTGGAGAACCAGCAGATCCAGTACAGGCACGACGGTCCCCGATCCCCAAGTGACAGTTTCACCATCCTGGCCAACGCCACCGAGATATCCCGACAGAGCCAGGCCAGGACCCTGTTCGTCACCATCCTGCCCCGCAGCACCAAGGGGCCGCGGCTGAAGGTCAACGCCGGTTTGCAGGTAAGGGTGGGACCCCACGGGGATGGGTCGCCACCCCCGCGGGATGCTCAGCGCTGGGACAGGCTGCGGGGCGCCCACCCCAGCGCGGGCATCGCCCTCCACGCGTGGTCACTCACCAGAGGAGCTGGGGTGCCGCCCAGAGGCGGATTTTCCCGACGGGGCGAGGCTTTGGAGGAGGCGGAGAGCGTGGCGTCCCACCCTCCGCAGCTCAGCCTGCCCAGCCGCCGATACGGGGGCCGGCCGCGAGGTGGGAGCATCGCTCCGCGGTCCCCTCCGCGGTGATCGCTGCCACGGCGACAGGCAGCGCCTCCCCACCCCCGGCTCCCGGCAGCATCTCTGCCAGCTCCGAGGGCGGCTTGCCCACGTTTCACCGACACGAGCTGGGAAAACCACTATTTGGGTAGCTTTCGTACCTCACACCCATCCCGGGAAAAGGCAGGAAGCGAAGAGGTCTCACATGCTTCAGCAGCAGCATTCCCGCTTTCTGCTTCCAACTCCTCCCTGTCCTGTTTAGAGTCACTAATGCAAAAGTCCGGCAAAGAATTTACTGGAAAAGATGCAGGCACAATCATCCCTCCATCTCCCAGCTACTCTCACCATCTCAGGATGGTAGGCTGCCCTTTCTAGGCTGGCAGCAGGAAAGCAGCCCCTTCCATGAGGATCATCACACAGTGGCTTTGGGAAGGGTTCTGGGAGCCTGGTGCCTCTAGATCTGCCCCACCCAGGCTAAAATCTAGGGAAAAGTTAACCCCCTCGGCTGCTGGGCCCATGCCAGCCTCTTGTCCCCATTCCAGAGGCACAGTGGAAGCATGGCCTTCCCTCTTTCCCAGCCACCATGCTAAAAAAAGAAAAGGGTAAAAAGACAGAAAAATCTCCCAAAATAAACTCTGAGGCATAAATCCATCTGCCTTTCCATTGGGATCCCCCCAGCCACACAACACACCCTGGGAAGAGTACCCACAGCTGCCCAGAGAGGCTCTGGAGCTGGGAAAGGCTTCCTGCCTGGAGCAGGAGTGATGGGAGAGGCTCAGCCCTGCTGTGTTTGTGTTCTGCTGAGGGATGACTTCAGCGTTTAAAGGTCAGGATGGGTTGCACAAAGGCTTCCGGGGATGCAAGTCCTTGCAGGGCTGGGGGATAAGGGGATAGGTCTATACCCCAAAGTGGAGCCTCTTGGTAAGGAGCAGCAGTTTTTGAGTTGGATGTGGAGGAAGGATGGCTGGATGCCACCAAGAAAGAGGCTCCCTCTGCCACGCCAGAGTACACGGCCACGCTCCCGGCACTGTTCCGTCACCTCCCAGCACGCTCTCCCAGAGAGCAGGGGCGACACAGAGGCTGAACAAACACAATAACCCGAGCAAGCAAGTGCAGTAGCCAGGCAGAAGGCTTTAATAATTCAGGAAGGACAAGGAGCACGGAGAAGTGGGTCAGCTCCCACAGCGTGGGCTCTGGGCAGGGAGCAGAGCTGCTCCAGCCACTACAACTGTCCATTCCCAGTGGGCAGTGATGCCCTGGGGCTCCCAGTCCCCACTGTGTTGCCCACAGAGCATTTTCCTTGGCTCCAAGCCCCGGGTGCAATTGCAATTCCAAGTGCTGTGGGTGCTGGGGAGAGGGAGCAGCCCAAAAAACTTGGTGCACATGCAGCAAAGCTCCTGCCTCAGCTGTGTGTCCAGCAGCACTTCCCCCACCCCATCTCTCCAAAGCTGTGTTTTCCAGCCTGCCTCTTACCATCCCACAGGGACTGCCGGGGGATTTGATTTCCCTGTCGGCACCCACACCCACTCAAGCAATGTTTTGGGTTAGGCTAGCTGAAAACAGCAGAAAAGAGCTCTTTCCAGCTCCTCCAGCGCCTCCCTGGGTGTTGTCCTGTGGATTCCCAGGATGCAGGCCAAGCTCTCAGTGCCACGGGATGCAGTGCTTCCTGCTCCTCCACCCCAGGTGAGCCACGGGAAGGCTCAACCCATGCGTGCCATGATTTCAGGACATCCTGAGGGCAAAGGGCAGCTCTGGAGTGTGTGGGTAGAACCTGTCTGGCAGCACAAGGTTCATCCCTGTGGTCTGCCAAGATCAAGATACGGCACAGGGTTAGGAGCTGGGAAAGTTGTTGCCTCCAGCTGGAGATGAGATGCCAGGGCTTTGGGGTGGCAGTGTCCCCAGGGTTGGGTGGGCACCACTGCATGGGGGGAAGCAGTCCTGGGAGGTTCCACAGTGGCTCTGAACTCAGCCACATACTTTTCATTCCTGGAGGGTTTGCTGGAGACGCAGGCAGCCTCACTGTAGCTGTGAGGGAGCACAGAAGCAGGAACAAGGAAAAAACCCAAGCTAGGGAGAGACGGGGCTGCAGTTATCACATATCCAGCAGAAGTTTGTGGACCCCCCCTAAAATCCCTTCTGCTATAAAGCAATCTCTCAAAGGCTCAGCCCTTGCCCCAGGGCACTGTGCCCTCTTCCACTTTGAGGAATTGGGGCCTTGCAGAGGCACAGACCCAGCTGTGTGGCAAACATGTGCTGGCAGATATGGCAGCAGTGATGCAGGGCTGGGGAGAGGGCAGGTGATCGAGGCATCACCTGGCACATGAACAAGGCACCCTCGTTGGGTTGGGATGTGCTCCAGCACCCAGCAAACCTGTCTGAGCTGGGATGGGGAAGAGGGGAGAGGTGCCAGGGGTGTGCCAGGGGTATCCCAGGGGTCTTACAGCCTCTCCCTCTCCCCCAGTTGCAGGAAGGTGCCACGGCTGCTATCAGCTCCCACATCCTGAGCGCTGAGGATGAGGATTCCCCAGCAGAGGAGCTGACCTACTCCATCCAGCCCCCAGCCAATGGGAAGGTTGTGCTGAGGTCAGCACCCAGCGATGCAGTCCAGGTGTTCACCCAGGCCCAGATAGACAACGGCCTCGTCCTCTTTGTGCACCAAGGTAGGGCAGAACTGAGGTGCCCCATCCCCCTCTGCACCACCCCAGGATGCTGGGAACACTGTGCCATCAAGGTGGATGCCAACGCCATGGCACAGCACCCTGGTCCAAACTCTGCCGAGGTACTGAGGGGCTGCATCTCTTCTGCCCCCCCCAAATGCCGTGGTCTGTGCTGTCCGCAGGATCCCTGGATGGAGGCTTCACCTTTGACCTGTGGGACGGTGAAAACCTGTCTCCTGGGCACTTCTTCCTCATCAGGGCCCAGAGAGAGCCCGTCATCAGCCTGGCCAAGAAGCAGAGCCTCACTGTCTGCCCAGGTGGGTACCAGCACATTCCTCTTTCTCTCAGTGGAACAGCGCAAATGTGGCCCTTGAACCACCTACCCAAGCACTGCTGAGATGCCCCTGGCGGAGGCTGCAGCTGGGTGGCAAGGTGACTAGCTGAAATCCATACTGGATGTGTTTTCCAGGTGCCCTGCAGCCCATCACCAGCCAGAACCTGCAGGCAGTGAGCAACAGCCCCGCCAGCTCCACCACTCTGTACTACAGCATCGAGCAAGCCCCACGCCTCGGCAGGCTGAGCACCTCACAGGGGGAGGAAATAAGGAACTTCACCCAAGCCCAGGTGAGAGTTCACCTCCTTCAGGCCCCCAGAACCCCAAGCACAGCCCTTCAACCCCCACCACGGCACGGGGGTCCCAGTCTGACCTCACTGCCATGACAGGCAGGGGCACCAGCCATGCTGTGACTTTCCCGGATCTGCCAACAGCTGCTAAAACGGATTAAAAGCTGCCACCCCAGCCTTGGATTTAGCACTAGGGGAAGCTGATGGAGTTATAATCCTCTTTCCTGGGCCATCTTCCTGCTGCAGAGCCAGCCAGCCTGGCTGCAGCTGAAGGGAAGAGCCAAGCATGATGCTTTCACCCCTGCTCTGAGAAAACATTTCTCCCTTGGGGCCAAACTTTTGCAGAGCACAGCAAAGGTCTTCTTTTATTCTGTCATTCAGAAACACATAGGTTTGCCCACCCTGGAACCTCCTCTGTGCTTTGCTCCCCCTTGGAGGATGCTGAGAAAGCTTAATCCTGCCTCTGAGCCTCAGTTTCCCCAGTTGCTGGACAGAAACATCATAGAATCACAAGATGCTTTGGGTTGGAAGGGACCTTAAAGGTCATCTTGTTCCAACCCTCCTGCCATGGACAGGGACACCTTCCACTAGACAAGGTTGCTCCAAGCCCTGTCTAACCTGACCTTGAACACTTCCAGGGATGGGGTATCCACAGTTTATCCTGGTAGACACACACCATGAGCTCTCCATGGTGGCTACCATGCCATGACTAGTGATAATCCCCATTTCTTACCTAATTAGAGATGGGTTGCTCTATCCCAGAGTCAAGATAGGAGCTCATTGAGGTTTTTTCTAATTTTTAGGTGGACAGCATGTTGATTTTCTACCAGCACGAGATGCCAGACAAGCCCTTCTGGCTGGCCCAAGATGCCATCCGCTTCCGCGTGGTCACTCCTACAACCATCTCGGATTCCTTCATCCTCCTCGTCTTGATCTCCTTCGAGGAAAAGTGTCCCCAGCGCTTGACTCAGCTGTGGAGAAATGCAGGTAAAGGTGGGATGGAGAAGCATGGGACAAGCCAGCTCTTCAGGAGGGCTTGTTTGGCTGAAGAAGATACCACTCTGCTGTTTTCCATGGTTGATATTATATCAAACATCTAAAACTGCATCCAATTCCTTCCTCCATCACCCCAAACTCTCACCAGCTTCCCCAGATTGATTCTCATCCCTGGTTTTCCCTTTTCTCCCCAGGTCTCCAGCTCGCGAGGGCTCAGCAGGCTGAGATTGACACCTCGGTGTTGGATGCCTCCAACCTCCTGAGCCAAATTCTGGTCCCTGAGAGGGATGGATATGATGTTGCCTTCCTGGTGACAGAGCTGCCGGCTCATGGACAGCTCCTGGTGGCCGGTGTGCCCCTGGAACGGTCACAGCCAATATTCCTGCAGTCAGACCTGGCAGCAAGGCGTTTGGTATATGCCCATGGTGGGGACAGCATCTCCAAAGACCATTTCAGTTTTAAGGCTTGGCTCTCACCCCGGGAGCAGCAGTCTGTCCATCCTCCACAAGAAGGGGTGATCATCTCCGAAGCGTTCAATGTAACAGTGGCCAGCAGCACCGAGTCACCGCGGGTGGTGAAGCGGCAAGAAGTGCTGCAGGTCCCACTTGGCTCTGTGGTCACCTTGTCCCGGGAGTACCTGGATGTGGCAGACCCCTTGGCGTCCCCACAGGAGATGGTGTACAGCATCCTCCAGAGACCTCTCACTGGCCACCTGGCCAGTGCACACAACCCTCAGGAGCCCATCAGCCGCTTCACCCAAGCAGATGTCAACGCTGGCCACGTGGTGTTCGTTGCCACCAGGAGCCATGCCACAGGGTCCTTAGCCCTGAGTCTTTCCGATGGCCACCACCCGCCCACCCTGACCTCGCTGGAGGTCGAGTTGCTGCCTGTGTTGAGCACCACTGCGAGCCCGACACTGCTGGAAGTGCCCCAAGACCTGAACAGAGCCCCCATGTCTCACCATCACCTGCTGGGCACTGCACCAAAGGGGGCAGGTAATATCCTGTACAGGATCATCAGGGACCCCAGGTTTGGCCAAGTACTGGTCAACCAAAAGCCATCGCGGGGCTTCTCACAGAAGCAGCTGGACCACAGGGAGGTGATGTTCACCTTCAGTGACCTGACATCTCCTGAGGATGACTTCCAGTTCCTCGCCGTGTCACGGGCAGGAAACTGGACTGGCGTGGTGAATGTGACTGTCCGTGCCGCAGTGAAGACCCAACCAGGCAGCCTGTGGCCCCGAGGTACCACAGCCCTCCTAGACACCAGTGTCCTCGATGCCAGTGAGCTGGCCAACCTCACCAAGAGCGTTCCAGTCTTCAGGATCCGCAGGGCACCCCATGCCAGCCGTCTCGTGAGGGTCTCCAGGGACCCAGGAAAACCCACCACCCCGATCGAGACCTTCAGCCAAAGTGAGCTGGAGCAAGGGCTGGTGGGACTGGAGATGCTGGTTGCTGGGGACACCCACCGACCCCTGCAGAGCGACAGCTTCGTCTTTGAGCTGGTGGCTGCCGGCGTGCCACCGGCGCTGGCATCCCTGGAGTACAGCATTGAGCCCTACAACGCCTCAAAATCCTATAGCATCACCCTGCTCATGGCCCCTCTGGCACCTTCACCCCCCGTGCCCCAGGGCACAGCACAGAGCAGCCCCAGTGCCGGTGAGCTGGGCATGCCTCCCACTGCCTGGCTGGCCCCCAGTGCCACCACTAGCCCCAGCCCTGTGGAGAGGGGCACTTTCCTCAGCTTCATCGAGGCCAACATGTTCAGCATCATCATCCCCATCTGCCTCATCCTCCTCCTGCTGGCGCTCATCCTGCCCCTGCTCTTCTACCTGCACAAGCGCAACAAAACGGGGAAGCACCACGTCCAGGGCACCCCCACCTCCAAGGCCAAGAACGGGACTGTGCCAGACCATGAGACCTTCCGGAGGACAGACCCCAACCAAGGCATCCCTCTAACGACTGTCAGCGCCATGGAGGGCAAGGGCACGGGTCCCCCACCCCAGGGCGCAGGTCCCGGGTCACCACCAGACCCTGAACTCCTCCAGTACTGCCGGACTTCCAACCCCCCGCTGAAAAACAACCAGTACTGGGTGTGAAGGGCTCGGGTGCGGGGGCACGAGACCACCTGGGGGTCAAGACCCTCCCACAGCACCACCAGTGACCTCCTCCTGGCTCTCCTCCTCCTCCCTGGGAGCTGGCATTCCACAGATGCAGGGGGGCCCTGAGGATACAGGAGCTGCCACTCCAGCCCACCTGGGAGCCCCTCATCTCAGGTGGCTTTGAGCAGGGGAGCCGGGCACTGCATAAGCAAGTGAGGGCAGGCAAAATACATGAGCAATCCCTGGGGAACGCTGACTCCGGGTGCTCATTTGGGCCACCGAATGTGCTGGGGGGGATCTGATGGCACCAGTCCCCTCAGAGCCATTCAGGCAGGTCCGGTGGTGGCTCCTCCATGGGTAGCACCATTCACCACGGGAATGCTTGCCACAGATCTTGGCACAAGAGGGAGGATTGCGCTGAGTCAGGCTGGGGATGAAGCTGCCCAAGCACACCCCCCCCCCCCCACCCAGAGCTAGGTGGGCTGAGACACTGGAGCAGAGGCTCTGAAAAATCTCTGTGACCAGTGCCAGGGGAATTTGGGAGTCCCCACCCACTCGGAAAAATACCCGCCTCGCTCTTTCTCTGCTTGCAGTGTGCTTCATCAAGCCGATTGCACGGAGCCCTGGGGAGGTTGCACAACAGGTAGGATGCCCCTAGTGGGGAGGGATGGCCAGAGCTCACTCGGACAGCGTGAAACCAGAGACGAGAGCAGAGAGCCATAGCCAGCACAGTTTTCCACTGTATACTCCAGTACAGCAAAAGTAAACAGAATAAAGTGTCTTTTCCGAGGTGCATCACTGTTTCCCTAAGCCGCCTCCCTTGCCAGGCCTGTTTTAAGCTGCTGAGCGACATTTGGAGGTAATGGACCATATTCTGGGCTTTTGCTCAAATTTTCCCAAGTCTGAAGTCCTAAAAACTTAAATGGAAACTGTCTGAGGAAGGGCAGAGGAAAAAACCGAGTGCTGAGCTCAGGATGGGACCCAGCAATAATACCCTGCACTGCTCCAGCTGCAAAGCTCATCACAGGGCATATCCTGCTCTCACACCACTGATGGGAAGCTGACAGGAGCCCTCAGGGACCACGGTGGACCACTTGTATCCCTCTCACTCAGCATAAAATCCACTACACAAACCCTCCCCAAAAAAGCACCCCATGTGGTCCCACTCCAAGGCTGCAGACGAGCCAGGATCTTTGCCTGGGCCACGCCAGCAGTTTTCCTGGCTGGGTTTAGAGTGCCAAACCTTTGCTGAGCAGTAAATCACACCTACCCTGCTTCAGCTGGCAGACGCTGGCACATCCCACGGGCACCCACAGCGATCAGTGTGCTGGCAGGCACCCCCTGTCCCCCAGCCCCACAGGATGGGGCACAGCAGAGGCAGCCCCAGCACGTTCAAACCTACTTGACCCAAGGGGATGGCTGATGGATTTCTCCTCCCCACCTCCAAACCCCTCCTCCTGCCCCATCCAGAGGTGGGGAAATGATGTTTCCTTCTGCTCAGAGGCAAATCACACCCTCTCCCCTCTGTAAAACAGAGTCGTTAAGACCATGCTGCCCACACCACAGCTGGGAGACTGCCAGGGCAGTGCTGCTCCCAAAAGGTTGGGACAACCTGTGTTATTGACTCCCTCTCCAGTTCACAGCTCTGCGCCTTGCCCATCACTTTCAAACACGCACATTTATTATCTTCACTATTATATACCCACAGTGAGGGATGGGGGTTGCAGAGAAGCCCTCTATCCATTGAGGGCTGCCTTGGAAGAATTCGTTGTGTTTTCCTTCCAAATTACTCTTGCCTTGCACCCAAGGATTAAATAGAAGGAACACGGCCTATTTTGTAAGGAGCACTGGACACTACACAGGTTATTTTTAAGTGGTTGTATTCCCACTGCTGGGAAACATCCACTTCCTGAGGTCAGGGGAGGACAAGCAGCAACCTGGAAAACAGTAGAGTGGATGGTGGCTCTCCAGGGCCAAGCTCTGCTGGCAGGGTTTAAATCCTCAAAGCTGGTGGGTCTGCTTGGGTTATGGAGGGTTTGCAGGATGAGACACAGCTTCAGTGCTGCCCACTGCCCCCCACCCACCAGGGCAAGCGCTGAGTGCCCAGGTGGGCTCCTACTTGGACATGAAACAGACAAAACACAGCCCAAACAAGCTCAGAAGTTTCCTGGCCAGGCCCTTTGGCTTCCCCTGCGCCCTTCCCTGCTGAGCTGGCTATAAGCTTTGCAGGGGTTTTTAGGGAAGATCATGGCACGGTTTGGGTTGTAAGGGACCTTAAAGGTCATCTTATTCCACCCCCCTGCCATGGGCAGGGACACTTTTCACTAGCCCAGGCTGCTCCAAGCCCCATATGACTTGGCCTGGAACAATTCCAGGGATGGGGCAGCCACAGCTGCTCTGGGCAACCTGTGCCAGGGCCTGCCCACCCTCACAGGGAAGAATTTCTTCCCAATATCCAATCTAACTCTACCCTCTGTCAGTGTGAAGCCATCCCCCCCTGCCCTGTCACTCCAGGCCCTTGTCCAAAGTCCCTCTCCAGCTCTCTTGGAGCACCTTTAGGCACTGGAAGGGGCTCTGAGGTCTCCCCGGAGCCTTCTCTTCTCCAGGCGTAACAACCCCAGCTCACCCAGCCTGTCCCCAGAGTCCTCAGAGAGCTTCCCTTGGAAGAGGGAAGCAAACCATAATCCCACAGCCATCTCAGCTGTGGCAGGCTAGATCCAACACCTCTCCTGAGTTAATAACACCAGCACCATAGTCCCAGGTCAGGTTTCAGAAGGAACTGGAGGCACTAAGGCTCGGACAGAGCAGGAGGAGAGGCTGTCACCCTGTCACCGCTCAGGTGAACCAGTTTCCAGGCACCTATTCAAATGCAAACAAAGAATCCACCCAAGGCAGGTAGGATCGTTTGGCTTTGAAATCCTCCTGCAAGCTTTAGCCATGCAAATGCAGGGGTTCGACTAACAAAGGAGGGACTTTATTCCCAGCCAGGGTTCAGGCCAGCACAGGGGACTGGAACCCACAGAAGCATCACATCCCCAGCCTTCAAAATCCCCCACTGCTGTGGACCCCCACAGCTGCAGAACTTTGGGATGACATTGTCCACACTACTCCTGGGGACAGAACACGAACCCCCTGAGCTCAGGCAGGCATCCCCACTCTGTTTTGGGGAGGCATGGTCCCAGGGCACCTGCCTCCCTGTCCCAGTCCCAGAACCTCCCTGGCAGCTCTCACCAGCCCCAGGAGATGCTCCAGACTTCACCAGGAGCCCAGAGGAGCATACCAGGGTCACACTCCCTGATGACAAGCGATGAGGAGCAGTCTCCTGGGAGGGCCAAAGGACACATCTTCCTCCCAAGGCAGGTGAAGGAGGGGTCAGATCCTTCTAGGAGCTGCCCTACATACGAAACTCAGACCCAGACCTCAGGCTGGCAGCTGCACAGTGTAATGAGGTTCAGCTCCACTGCTCAGCTCCAAGCCAAACTCAGTACCCCAGGATGCAGGGAGCCCTCCCTGCCTTCCTGCTACATGCGTGCCTGATTCAAGCCAGTCATGCCCACAGCCTGCAGAACAGGCTCAGCTGGCAGCAAGCCTGGCAGGATGGGATGAGGTCTGGGGGAAGAGCTGGCACATCGCCCTGGGAGTACCTCAAACGCAGACGGGGACAGTGCTGTCCCCAGGAATCTGGCATCACTCCCACCACCTTGCACAATGGATTTGAGCTGCAGGGCCAGAGGAGCTTCACAGGTCCTAGGGAAAGTATGGAGTGGTGAGGACCTGAACACCAGAAAGCATCCCCCACTGCGGCTGCTGCCCACCATGGCTCCCTGGCCCAGCTGCAATTTAAAGTTCAGATAAATTGAGCCTGACCTCTATTTCCACACCCAGCAACTCCAAGGCAGATAGACAATGACGGAGGGATAACCACATCCCAGAGCCTGGGCTCTCCACCCCTCCTGCACAAATAACACACCCAGAAACACAGCTCCCTGGTAGCACAGGACTTACTCCCCAGGCTCGGTGCCTTCCCAGGGACCAGAGAACGGGAATCCAGGCTGGCATGGAGAGCTGGGACAGGATCTGACCCGAGCATCACATTGGCTATGGCTGGGAGGGGAAACCAGCAGCAGGGGGACAAGGAAAGCTGGCACACCCAAACTGAAGGTGGTTCCCTGCTCATTCCTTAGCACAGACATTACTGATCCCTCATAATTGCCCTGGTCTGGGAGCAGGCGCTAGCATTTATAGCCGCAGCCAAGAGAACCAGCTGGTGCTCGTATCCTTGCCTGGAGGAACCAACTCAGGCTCATGCTTCCGAAATATTTGAGAAACACAGCAATTAAAAGATCAGAGCTGGCAATCTGAGCTGTCTCCCTGTTCCTGATCCATTGCTGCCCCACGCCTGCATCCACCCAGAATCGCTCCTCTACATGGGCACACACTCATCCACCTCCTGACACGGTGGGGGTAGCAGTGAAATCCTACTCAGCTCCATCCCCAGGGCTGCTGCCAGCCCCAACAGGCAGGCAGGACTTCTCCCCACTCCCCCGGGACTGCTCCCTGCTCTCCATTGGCAGCCGTGCTTTTCCAACGTGCTTGCCAACATGTGCCAGCAGCATGGCATGCAAAGCAAGCCCGGTCCTGCCCAGCTACTCCACAAAGAGCTGCACTTCCCTTTGCCATGGGAGGAGCACGGTTGGTTCGCTGCGCTGCTTTGGTGACTGATCCTGAATTATTGAGCACTGGTGGGTGTGTCCCTGTGGCTCACAAGCCTCTGATCAGCCCTCTGCTTGTCCCATCCTCTATCTTTCAGCTGCTTGGCTGATCCCCGCATGACTCCAGCTGATCCTGCGCTCAAAGTGGGTCCTCCCACCCTGAAGCATCTTGTTGGTCTGAGGATGCATGGGCAGGGGTTGGATGCAGGTTGTCCCTGCATACTGGCCCACACAGGGCTGGCCCACGTGCTCTCCCAGAGCTCAAACCAAGGATGCCAGATTTTCTTTCCATGGGAGAGAGGCTGAAAGAGAAGCAAGACAAGAGCTCCCAGAAGCCACCCGTAGGAACAGAGGCAACACTGGATGCTCTGGTGCTGGCTGTGGTGCTCTCCAGGGTGGATGCCCCAGCCACCACCACTGCTGCTGCCTCCCAAACCTGCTGTCATGCTGGTAGGACTCGCACAGTGCCTTGGCCTTGGCTTTCCCATGCAGGAGCAGCCTTGGGAAGTGGGAGGAGAAAGCGGATCTGCTCCATGTTCTGCTGTTTCCTCTCATCCCTGTGTTTTTTTCTGTTGTGGTTTTTTTTTTTAATCTTGTGGGAGCAGGGAACAAGCCTGTGCCACACATAATAAAGGCAGTGACTGACACCACTGAGGCATGTGGAGCACTGTGTGCACCCCCAGACCCTCCCTCCACTGTCACCCTCCACTCTGGGTGCCCACCCAGCAGCAGGAGCACCGGGATGCTTGGAGCTGATTCCATCCTGCAAACCTTGGCACATTTGGAGGATGCTACTGGGAGATGTGGGGGGAAGCAGGAGGATGCTCAAGTCCCCCATTCACCCAAGGCAGGGCAGGACCACAGAATGCTTGCCCACGGGCAGGGAGGGCCCAGCTGCCTGCTGCCAGGTGGCAGAGCAAAAAGGCAGGAATGTTAATGGGATACAGATTCTCCCAGCAAATAGGTTTGCTGTGCCCTGGGGGCACGATCCAGACATGAGGGTACAGAGAGGCTGGTGGGGCAGGGAGGCCTTTGTGGGTGCTGAAGGGCCACAGAGAGCACAGGTCCACCCTTGGGGAAACTGAGGCACAGCCTTCTGATGGGGTGCATGCAGCCTGCAGGGACCCTCTCCCAAGCCCATCCCCATCCCAGGATGCCAGAGTGGAGGATGAACTCCTGGGGCACTGGGACATCTGACTCCAGCTGCACACCCTGTCTTCAGGACATCTCAGGGACCGTGGTGCCATGGAGAATCCAGGCAGAGGATACCCTTGCCCAGGCAGGTCCAGGGAAGTTGGGAGGCTGACATAGCTCCAGAGGCAGCTTGCAGTGCCAGAGGCTGGCTGCCTGCCCGGGGACAGCAGTGGCAGGCTCAATCTCAGTGCCCATTGTGCTCCCAAGGGAGCGGCGCTGCTGGGGGAAGGGACACACCGTCCCACAGCATCTGGCCTCAACATGGGGCCAAGGCCACCACGGTCACGCAGAGCATGACCAGCAGGGCCAGAGACCGGTCATTAGCACAAGAGTCAGCCACCATTCCCATGGCTGATGGGGTGGGATGGGGTTGGGATAGGCGGGGACTGGGGTGGGATAATGCCAAGGAAGGCTGTGGCCAGCGTTGGGATGGGGCTGGGGTAAGGTGGGGCCATGGTGGGATGGGGCCAAGGTAGTAGCTGGCCAGGGTAGGATAGAACTGCAGTATGATGGGGTTGAGATAGGATGGGGCCAGAGTGGTATGGGGCTGGGATGAGACAGGAACAGTGTGGGATAGTGCCACGGAAGGATGCAGCCTGGCTAGGATGGGACTGGAGCAGAAGGGGGCCAGGGTAGGATGGAGCTGTGGCAGGATGCAGCCAGGGTGGGATGAGGCTGGGGTAGGATGGGACTGGTGTGGGATGGGGCCTTGGGAAGGGGACTGCCCTGGCTGCTGGATGCAGGAGGGAGGATGCACACCACTGCCAGCTGTACTTGAGTGTGCTCATCCCTGCAGGCTGGGGCTGGGGAGGGCTCCGGAAGGACGGAGCGCAGTCCGCCGCATTCCCAGTGCTGCTGTTAGTTTAACAATACCCCACTGGCCTGCACGCTGGGGCTAATTTTATCCCTGGAGCCAGGCCAGGGCGGCCCTAACTTTCCTTGCTGTGACTTATCCCAGCCATTTCCCTTCAAAAACAAGGCCCCTGTGGCAGCCTCATTGCTTCCCAGGCAGTCACACGCTGCCTCAAGGCTCAGGGCAGGACTTGCCTTTTGGTGGGTTGCTTGGAAAGCAGGAGGGTGGTCATTCGCGCCACAGCACAGGGATGTTTGAAGCTGGCTGGAAGCCACGGGATGCTCAGATGCAGAGCTTTCCCCAAGATCCTGGAGCAGCTTTGTTTTCCACACACATCTCTGGGAAGCAGGTGGGTGATTTTTCTATCAACAATTTTATTAACAAGGATGTGGGGTGCTTTTTTCCCCCCTTTTTTTTCTTTTTTCTCCCTTTTCCCAGTCAGCAGATGTGCCCAAGAAAGAGATTTCCCTTCGCCTCTGTGCATCTAGTTAAAAATTGATCGGTAAAAATGCTGCAGAAAAATGGAAAATATTGAAAATATCTCATGATAAACAAACAGAAAAATCTCTTCCAAATAAAGATCTGTTTTCTTCTCTTTTTTTTTCCATCAGAAAAGCTTTTAGTGTACAAAATGTTGACCGCTTGGATTTCTTCTCCCAGCAGGCTGGGATGCACCTGCCTCCGCTCTGGGAGCGTGGGTTTTCGGGAAGCTGAAAACCACTGGGCAGAGACACCAGCGCTGTGACTTCCACATCTGTCCCTCTTGCGAGCCTCCCGTGCCCCCACCAGACCCATGGGCAGGGTGGGAGGTCCCAAGGGAAAGAGGTGGCACGGCCAACCCACGGGCGAGCCCCTTCCCCACAGGCCTGGGAAGGGGGAGGAAAGCCCCAAGTTTATTTGGTCTCTAGCGTGATGAGTTCCCGTCAGTCCTCAGCCCATCACAGGCAGAGGAGGCGTGGGAGGCTGTGGGACAGAGGAAGCGGAGGTGTTACAGGTTGTCATACATGCGCAGCGTCTTCTCCAGCTGCTGGCTGACACGCTGGTAGAAGATGATCTGCTGCCTCAGGTAGGACTGCATCATCCTCTTGAAGTCGGCCACGCGCCGCTCGTGGAAGTGGTTCATCTCAGCCTGCAGGGCGAAGCCCACCACGCGGCAGCGCTTGCGGATCCCGTCGGCCTCCTCCTGGTCCATCCTGCCCTCGTCGCTCATCCGCTGGCTCTCCTTCACCTTTGCGAAGGCACCTGGCAAGGCAGGGAGCAGGGTGAGAGCCTGGTGGGTCTGTGGGACCCTTCCCTGGCCTCCCTGGTTGGTCCCAGTGCCCTCCACACCGGGGCACCAGCCTGGACCCAAAGCAGAGGCACGGAGCTGCCCCACACAAGTAAAGGAGGGATCACCCTGCATCTCCCGATGCCCATCAAACCCATCCCTCTGCTCCAGGCAGGGAAAGACCAGGAGGCTTTTCCCTCTGGACTCTGGCCTCCCCAGCTCCTTTTCCATCCCATCTCTTGGCACGCAGCCTCATGTTTAGCTGCTTTTGGGGTCTGGGCTGCTGGAGGGCTGCAACTCAAGGCTCTGGGTGCAAAGCTAAAAACACGGGGCAGTGTTAGCACAGCCAAGCCTGCCCTCCAAATATTCCACAGTATCCCATGAACGGGGGTCAGGAACAGCCCTGGGAGACCCCAGACCAGGAGGCAGTGAACCAGGATGGGAGAAGGGTGTGTGGTGCTGTCTGGAGCTCCCCTGGGACCCCATCTCCCTCTCCCACAGGTAGCTGATGCTCTGACCCCAGTTTTTCCCTCTCCATGTTTTTTTTTTTTATAGCTCAGTTTTGAAAGAATCCTGCCTGGCTCCAGCCCTGCATTCCTCCCCCTCATTAGCACAGAGGCTAAAAAAAAACCAGAAACAAGATCTGGCCCGCACTGGGCTTTTTTCCCTTCTCCCTGCCCCTTGCTGGGAGCACCAGACCCGAGGTTATGGTGCTCCCACTGCCCCAGCCCTGCTCCCAGCAGAGAGGAGGAGGAGGAGGAGGAGGAAGAAGCAAAGGTTGGAGGCCAAATCCTGCCTTCCGTTCTGCCCACGCGGCCTCGCTTCCGGCCAGGATTCATCTCCTCTCCATGGGTAAACAACACTGGGAGCAAAGGCAGAGGAGCTGCTGGGGCAGGATGGTGTCCTGCCCGCCCCCTCTGCCTTCCCAACCTCCCCCAGGGACGTGCAGCAATGCACAGACACCCCCAGATGCTTGGACACACACACACAGCCCCCTGGGAAAACCTGTCCCCCAAAATCCGGGGATGCTAGTGTGGGTGTCCCCTCCCTGCTGAGGGCCACTGGGCTGGGAGGAGCGTGTGGACTTTGGCCCTACTCCCACACCCGGCTGCGTCAGCCTGGGTGCAAAGGGACACCAAGCCCTCCCCGCCTGCCACCCACCCCAGGAAGAGCACAGCAGACACTTCTCACTCCCTCTGAGCCCAACAATTCCAGGGAAGCAGGACAAATGGGATGTAGGGAGCTCTGACAGCCCAGGGGGCTAACCCACTCCTCCTGAAAAGTGTGACCCTTTTTGTCCCCAGGTGGTTCAGTGTGTGTCCCCCCTGAGACATGTCGCGATCCCACTGCCCTGCACAATCCCTTCTGCCCCTCTGACCCACCCAAGGCCATGTCCAGCCATGTCCCAGCCCCGAGGGAACAAGCTCCAGTATCCCTGTTGGCCACTTATCTGCTGCCTCGGCAGGGAGGGAGGATGAGGAGGGACAAGTGGCAGTGGGTGGGCATGCTCAAGAGATGCCAGGAATGTCACCGGAGCCCCCAGCAGTGGTGCTGGCTCCTGCTAACAGTCCATGGGGAATGACACCCACGCTGATCCCCCCAGAAGGAAGCATCAGCAGCACTTAGGGAGCCCACAGCACCACTGGAGCAGACCCTGGACCCAACAGCCTAGCAGCCTCTCCCAGGCTGGGGTGACTGGAGGGCTGTGCCAGCAGGGACCACACTGCTTCCCTAGGGGCCACAAGCAGTGGTTCCCATCCTCATTCCCCTCCTCATTCTCCATTCCCTTCATGGCCCAACAGAGGATTTCCTCATTGCATTCCCACACCACTTCCCACGCCATTCCCACTTACATGGGGCTGTTCCCAGAGAGAAGAAGGCCTCCTTACCTTTCTGCAGGTGGATGATGTCTGGGAAGTTGGAGAGGAGCCCTTGGTACAAGGACAGTGTGTCCAGCATGAGGAACAGGTCATTCTTGGGCTGCTCAGCAAACATCTCCCCCACGGTCTCGTACGTCTTGCCTGTGTGGGAGATGGCGCTGTTGAGGGCATCCAGGCTGTAAGGAGGGTCCATGTGGAAGGAGTGGCTGATGGCTTGAAAGGCATTGCCCAGCTTCTGGAACTCCTTCCGGAAGCCCCCCACGTGCTTGCGCACCAGCTCCGAGGCCACGTTGGTCAGTTGCAGGACGCTGTCGTCCATCTTCTTGCTGAAGGCCTTGAAGGCATCCACACGGTCCTCCACGTCCTGCAGGTCCTGGTGCTCCGTGGGGATCTGGATGGTGAGGAGGAAGCTGGCACCCACCATCTCATCCTTTTCCGCCCGGCGCTTGCCCAGCTTCCACTGCTTCTCGTCGCGGCAGCAGAGGAAGTGCTGGAAGCCCTCGTACTGGGAGAGGACGGGGTGGCTGGTCATGTGGTCCATCCAGAGGATCAGCCGCCGCTTGCGTTTCTCGATGAAGTCCTCCTCGAAGCGGCCAGTGGCCTGTTTCTCGGGCAGGTGGGGCACCGAGATCACCGTGAACTTGTGCAGCAGGCGGTTGTAGAGCCAGTCAAAGTGCTTGTACCGCCGGTACACGGGCGAGTTGATGTTGCTGGGGGTCAGCTTGTAGGAGATGTAGCTCTTGATGCCCTTGAACTTGGTCTGCTTGGTGGGGTCCTCCACGGAGCAGATGAAGGGGTGGGGGTTCACCCTCCACTGGGGACCTCTGGAGCCCATCTCAATGCAGTAGGTCTCGGTGATCTTGGACATCAGGGGCACGTCGCCCAAGATGAAGGCTTCCACTCCAGAGCGCACGAAGCAGGAGAAGCGGTTGAGGTTCCTCCCCACCACGCTGCCCCTCTTGGAGGAACTCATGCTGTCCTGCCTCTCCAGGGCCGGTTTTGGCCGATAACCAGCGTGCTGGTGGTGGCCGTAGGCTGGCGGGTACTGCAGGCTGGGCGAGGGGTGCCCGTTGGTGCCCGGGGTGCTCCGGGGCTCCTCCACCACCGTGCACGCATCGTCCCAGTCATCCCAATCGTCGTCGTCGTCGTCCTCAAAACTGCCCTGGTAGGAGATGCCCGGATTGAGGGATGCTGAGTGGAAGGAGGAGTCGTGCCCGGGGGAGCCGGCCGGGCTGCTGGAATAGTCCGTGTAGTTGGAACCCGCCCGGGAGCGCAGGATCTCGACATAGGAAGCGGGGAAGAGCCCGGTCTCCCCGCGGCTGTTTTGGCCCTGCAACCAGCCGTCCAGGGAGTTCTCGCTGAAGATGACGAGCTCCTCGTTCTCCTGGATGCTGATCTCCTCTTTGTTTTCGCTCTGGAAGTTGTAAAGGGCTCTGGCTTTCAACGCCATGGCCGGTCCGGGGTCGGGGAGAGGAGGAGGAGGAGGAGGTGGGGGGGACAGCAGGATGCAAACCCCTCCAGCCAAAACAAACCACCCCCAGGCAATACCCGCAGGCTCGCCAGGCTACAGGATCACCACCACGCGCTGTGGGAAACGGCTTGGCCGGATTCCCAGAGAAACAACAGAAAAAAAAAAAAGAAAAAAAAAAAAAAACCAACGGAGAAGGAGAAGAAATTCCCTTACGAGGTGACGCCAAGTTCCGTATGTCCAAGTGACCCCCCCGCTCCCGGCACGCCGGTTAAAAACAACATTCTCCGGTTAAAAACAACATCCCCCCCCCCTCCACCCCCGCTTTAAAAAACGGCATTCCCTGGATAAAAAAAAACCGAGATTCCCGGTCAGGCGAGCGGCGTTTCCCTGGCTCCTCCGGGATGTGAGCCCCGGCGGGCCCGAGAGCCCGGCTCTGCCATGTCCGTGCGGAGTTTATCCCGCTGATGCCGAGAATTCCCACTTCCCGGGAGGAAAACCTCTTGGCTGCCAGCGAGGAAATAAATCCAAAGCGACTTTTCCCCGGGGTGTAGGGGGGGGGGGGGGGGTCCTGCGGATAAAACACCCCAAATTTCCTCCTGCCTGTCGGTGAGTGCCGGGAAACCGCCGGGAGCGACCCCGAACCCTGCCTTCCCAACCTTCTCGGTTGGGTGCCGGGGATTTCCTTCGCGGGCCGACTTTTCCCGGCAGTTGGGAACGGGACCGGGGCCGGGACCGGGACGGAGGCGGTGTCGGTGCCGACGGGGGTGATGATGCCGCGGGTGGTCCCGTTGCCGGTGGGGACGGCGGGAGCAGCCGGTGCCGAGGCGGATCCCGCTGCCGGTGCCGTGCCCGGTCCCGCTGGCGGAGGGGGGTGGCGGATCCTCCCGTGACGCTCCGGTTCGCGGCGCTCCCGACCCTGCCCTCTGCAGGCAGCCGCTCCCGCAGGCACGGACACCCTCCCGGCGGCGGCACCGGCGGCTGCTTCGCCCCCTCCAGGATAGCCCGCCGCGCCCCGCGCCCTTCCCGGTGCCCGCTCGGAGGGGGAAACTGAGGCACGGCGGGGGATGCGCGGAGCGAGGGGGGGCGGCGGGACCTCCGCGCCGCGCGGGGGCGCTGCGGGGGCGCTGCGGGCACCGCGCCGGGCCGGGGCGGGGCGGGCCGGGGCGGGGCATGGGGTTGCCATGGAGGAGCTGAGCGCGGCGCTGGCGGCGGGCGTGGGGCTGGCCGGGCCCCTCAGCACGGCCGCGCCGCACCCCCGCCTGGCCGCCTACAAACCCCGGGGCGGCCCCGGGCAGGCCGAGCGCCGGCAGCGCCTCCTCCGCATCCAGAGAGAGTGAGAGCCGGAGCGGGGGGGGGGAGCCGGCCGTGGGGGAGGCCTGGGCTGCGTGAGGGGGCGCGGTGGGTGAGCTGAGGGCCCGCTGGGTTGTTTTCTCGCCCCCAGGAGGCGGCTGGACTACGTGAACCATGCCAGGAGGCTGGCGGAGGACGACTGGGCAGGGGTGGAGAGCGAGGGCGAGGAGGAGGAGCGGGAGGATGCGGAGGAAGAGGAGATGGACGTGGATGCCGGCAAGAAGTTGCCCAAGCGCTACGCCAACCAGGTGAGGGGCCACCTGTGTCCTCCTGTGAGGCAGGGCCAGGGGCAGGGATGTGGGGGAGTTTGAGGCCAAGGTGACGGTCTCTTTGGGTCCTACCTGGTTTGGTGCTCAGAGAGAAACTGCTTCAGTTTGCCTCCAAAACATGCTGAGTTCAAACGGAAAGCGGGTGGAGATGGGGTGCCTTTTGTGCTTTAGAGTCGTTTAGGTTGGAAAAGACCTCGAGGGTCATTGAGTCCAATCGTATTCCCCACTTGGGGAGATTTCAGCTCAGCTAGCAGCATTAGTATTCTACTAGGCAGCACTCAGCTAAAGATTTCTATCTTTCCCCACGTGTAGGACACCAGGAAGGAAAGGAAAACTCAGCTGAGTTTTATCAGCCTGAGTGTTGTACTGGTCCAAAAAGACTGACAGCCACTTGGGCCATCCTTGAGGAGGTCGGCTTCTCTGGACTCTTTACTCCTAACATTTTGAAATCTCAAAGCTCTTCCGTGTTTTCAAAAATACAGTGCTGGAGTGAGCAAGGTGTGAGCTGCCCAAGCGAGGACTGTGAGCCCTGTTCTGTAATCTGAAGTTCAGTCAGCAGCTTGGGAAGGAAGAGAAAGACTTGAAGAATGTGTTAGGCAGGTTGGGGTTAATTAGAGACAGAGAGAGAGGGAGGGAGGGAGCCCTTTTGGGGGTGACAAGCAGTGCCAGCTGCCTCTAAAGCACCCAGTGTAGCTGTTGAAGCCAAGTCAAAAATCTCCTTGCTTTGTTCTTGAGTTGTCTGTTGTCCATAACTTCAGGAGAGTTGTTACTAACTGGTTCATTTTCCTGGTTTCTCCACAGCTGATGCTGTCAGAGTGGCTGGTGGATGTACCCTCGGACCTGGAGCAGGAGTGGGTTGTGGTGGTGTGTCCTGTTGGGAAAAGGGCGCTCGTCGTGGCCTCCAGAGTGAGTGGTAGCAGAGGTGGGGTCTCTCCAACTGCTGAAGGACCTGTTTTATGTTTCCAGCCAACATAAAGCTGGCTTGACTGGGGTTTTTCTCTCCTCTTTCTTCACAGGGCACAACAGCAGCTTATACCAAGAGTGGCTTCTGCGTCAACAGGTTCCCATCCCTGCTGCCGGGGGGGAACCGGCACAACTCAACCAGCGAGAAAGGTACGGGGGTGAGGAGACATTTGGGACAGAGAGAGGGGGAGCTACATGCTTCTTCCTGACAATGTGTGTGCTGGCAGGCTCAGTGCTGCTCCTCCAGCCCTCCCTGAGCCCGAGCTGTACCCTTTTTCATGCTGGGGGTAGTCAACTTCAGGCCTGTTTCTGTATCTCTGGAGATAACTAGATGTGGACAAATACCTTTATGCTAGATAAGCACATACAATCCCAGATTGGAAGGGACCTTAAAGGTGATCTTGTACCAACCCCCTGCCATGGGCAGGGACACCTTCCACTAGCCCAGGTTGCTCCAAGCCCCACCCAACCCAGCCTCAAACACTTCCAGGGATGGGGCAGCCACAGCTTCTCTGGGCAACCTGTGCCAGGGCCTCAATCACCCTCACAGGGCAGCGTTTCTTTGTAACATCTAATCTAAAACTGCCTGTTTCTGCTTTGAAACCGTTGCCCCTTGTCCTGTCGCATCTTTTAATTAGCTGCCTGGTTGAGTGGCACTCTTAAAACCCAGCATCCTTTCTGTGCCCTGAAAGAGACCTGTGTACGGTGACGTCTTCCTTACAGCTTCTTGAGTTCATTTTTTTGGCCCTGGAAAAAAGAGGTTTATTGTCTGGCAAATGCCATTTTCTGTAACGTGCCTTTGCTTGCTGTGCCTCTGACTGGTCCCTTTGTAGCCTCCTGGGACTCCTCAAGCTCAGGGCTTTTCGTGGTCGCAGTTTGCGTTAGGAGAAGGGGGTCCCTCTGCACTTGGCAGCGTTCCATCACGGCAGGATTAATGCTGGAGAGCTGTGAGCTGGTGTTTGCCAGTTGGGTTAGGCAGAGTCTGAAGCAGGTCTGCACCTCCCTGTGTTTGTGTGTGCAGTGTACAGCATCCTGGACTGCATCTACAACGAGGCCCAGCGGACCTACTATATCCTCGATGTGATGTGCTGGAGAGGACACCCTGTTTATGACTGCCAGGTACCGAATCCCTGCCCTCCCTGTTGTTCCCTGAGATGCTGTGCTCCAGCACTGTGTGTAACCCACTCTGCAAAATGTGGATATTTCTCCCAAGCACCAGCATTTTTACAGCGTTTGTGCTGCTGGAAGAGCTGCGTACATGTTTTGTAGGGGAGTGGCAGGGTTTGGGGTGCTTGGTTCTGTGGGTGAAGTCGGTTTGTGTAAATCTCCCAGGTGAATGCAGAGGAATGAAGACACTCAGCAGGTGCTGGTGGGTGATGTGTGGTGAATGGTCACTGACTCTCTGTGTCCTTTCACAGACTGACTTCAGATTCTTCTGGCTCTCCTCAAAGATCCAAGAGGAGAAAGGGCTGGGAGAGACCAGCAGGATTAATCCGGTAAGTCCTTTTGTGCTGAGGAGGAGACTGAAGGGTAAACTCTCCTGTTCAGCAGGCTTCAGCAGTTTCTTTCACAAGCGGAAGCTTTTCTCCTTTTTTTCTTCCTCCTCATGGATCAGGCTTCAAAGTGTATGTCTGATGAAATGGGATGCTGTGATCAGAATGTAAATAGAACCACTAAATACCGTAAATGAGTGCAGTGGGGTTTTCTTCCCCCATCCAAAGTGCTGAGAGAGATGATACTGCAGGGTATCAGCTAACTTCCATGCTGTTTTTAGCTTTCCCTTGAAAAGGAATGGAAAACCAGTGTGGTTTCTGCAAGGGCAGTGTTGGTTGGCAGCCTGACTACAATGGGGTTTATTCTTGCAGTCTTGTGGGTTTGTAAAGCTTTAAGCCTTCCCTCTGTTTGAACTGATCATTGAAGTTGTTGGGATGAATGCCGGGTTGCCACTCAGAATACCTGCTGAGCCAGGCTAAAAAGTCTTCCTTTGAAGACTTACATATGGAGGTCATACCTAGAACCCACAGCAGCTTGGAATGTGATTTTTGGGAACAGACATGAGGGATTTCTCTGCTCAGACACAGCCAAGCAGAGCAGCTCTAGTAAGCTGAGCATCGCAGTGATAAATGGGGCTGACTGCAGTGAAGGTGTCTGTGTTCAGAGAACATCCTGTTCTGACTCCTAACAGGAATATCCAGAAGATAGCTACCTAATGAAGGAGGGAGAGGTCGTTTCAGCTTTCATTTCCTGGGTGGAAAGATTGGCTTGGCTGAGCCAGCAGCCTGGAGCAGATAGATGTCTGTCTGCTTTGCATCCTGCCTGGAGGTCATAATTTTCTCTTTTGGTTTAAAGAGCATCACAGGGTCAGGTCTCCTGAAAAGTCTTAGGTGCTTGGGCAGAAAGGTATCAGGAGCATGTGGGAGCTGTTCCTCACCCTTTCTGTTTCATGCTGGATCCTGCACTGGGAGAATCCTTCCTTCTTGGCTGCCTCCACACCAGTGCTGAACTCAGTGACTTTTTTGCCTTGAGGCAAACACACAGTTGACTCTCTAACCCTCTCTTACTCTTTCAGTACAAATTTGTGGGACTGCAGAACTTCCCTTGCTCCTCGGACAGCCTGTGTGATTTGCTAGCCATGGACTTCCCCTTTGAGGTGAGAACACACAGGCATTCCATGGCATTAAACCGTGGCATTCCATGTGTTTGTGCTGCCCTTGCTGCATTTGTCTGGGTCTGAAAGAGCCTTTTGGGTGTTGATACGGACACTAAGGCTGCCTCCAGATGCACAACTCACATTCACATAGCAGTGTGATGGACAGCTGACTTCTTTAGGGCCAAAGTTGGTACTGCCCACTGCTCTGTGTGGGCTTGTGTGGGTTTCCTTAGTCTGGCTGCTTCCATCTTCTATGTCTAAGGCACCTGGCTGTTTTCTGGGAAGGAAGGAGAAGGGTGATGGTAAAGACCCCAGTGGTTTCTGAGGGGTTTGGGTGTTCAAAGTGGGTGCCTGAGGTGTACTGGAGCTGGGGGAGGATGGCTGTGACAGAAATAGCTGAACAGGACACCTGTGTTTGCTTCATCAGCTTTAGAAGCAGCATCATAGAATCATACAATATCCTGAGTTGAAAGGGACCCGCTAGTAGCATCAAAATCCAACTCCTGGCCCTGCACAGAGCAGCCTCAACAATCCCACCATGTGCCTGAGAGCATTGTCCAGAGACTCCCTGAGCTCTGGCAAGCTTAGGGCCATGACCACTGCCCTGGGAGCCTCTTCTGTTGCCCGGCCACCCTCTGGGGGAAGAATCTGTTCCTAATATCCACCCTAAACCTCACCTGACACAGCTGTTGTGCTGTTCTGACCTTTGGGAAAGGGCAAGGCCAGCAGATCCATGGCTAAGCTCCGTGTGGTTGTGAGCAGTGAATCTCAGGCCCTCATGGAATCAGCTCTGGCTGCTTTTGCCCATCCTGGCTTGACTAGTCACTGCAGGGGAAGAGGATGGAGGAGGCAGTGGCATTCCATCCCAGTGACAACATCTGGGAGCCAGAAGCTCCTTCAGAGTCTGCAGCAGTTCCTGCGAGTGCCCAGTCTCAGCCTACACCAGGAACAGCCTCCACAGAGGCTTCTTGTCCAGATTGATTTGACAGTGTTTCTTGTGCTCTCCCATCCCGAGTTAGCCATTAATGCCAGTGCAGGTTTAAATTAAGGGATACTAATTTATCTGTGAGGGTTGACTTTGCTTGTCAAAGCCAGGACAGTCGTCAGAGCCAGTCAGAAAGTCCCAGCCCCTTGCTGGTCTTGCCAGACCCCACTCTGAACGTGGGTTGGGGGAGGCATCCCAGCTTTCGTGCTACTGACTTGCTTAATGACAAATCTCTGAGTGCCTTTGTAGAAACAACCATTCCTGTCTTTCCTGAGTAATAAGTTTCATTCCTTCCTGAGGCATCTGGTCCCATGAGGGAAGGCTGAGGACTGTTGCCTCGCTGCGGTCAGAGTGGGAAACTTTTGGGCTACAAAAGAGGCCATTGCGAAACTCTGGAGCGGGAGCTGGAGCTGAACAGGCTCCAGATGTGTAATCCAGCTGTGGTTTGCCCCTCAGGTCTTCTGATACATCGGGGTGTAACCCCAAGAAGTGAAATCTAGTGTAATTGACCCAACGCAGCCATAACCCCGCTGGAACCGTGGTGCTGCTTCCAGGATGAAGGGAGCTGTGGGTCTCTTCTGTTGTGCCACAAGAGGGAGCCCAAAAACAGCTTCCACCACCACCAGCACAGACCAGAATAAACTTTGCAGGAGGCAAAATACATCCTGGTGATGGATAACGGGTGGTCTTAGGCTTGGGCCCAGCATCTGGTGTTGCTGGCAGGGATCTCGTGTGTGTGGTGGCAGCAGAGGTGATCAGTGCTTTCAGATTTGGGTCTTCAGAGTTAATCTGTAACCTCAGAGTTAGGGCCTGACCTGCTCTATTCAGCAGAATTTTAGTCCCCTGAATTCAGTGGACTTTGGATCAGTTGACTGGCTCTGAATTTCAGGTGGGTTTTGGAGCGGATCTTAAGAGCTACTGTCCTTCTCAGAGATCTGGGTAAAACCACGCTCAGGTTTCTGCAAAGGCAGGGGAGCCAGTGCCTCTGAGAAACCAAACCCTGGTGTGAAGGAATGGGAGGTCCGTTAAGCATCTAAAATCTGGAAAGTATGGCTGTGGAATGTGAAACCCTGCCACGCCAGCCTTTCCTGAGGTTCTGTTGTTTAGGGACAGTGTCAGCCCTCGTTCTGCTGCGGCTGCTGTCACTGCAGTGACTCAGGGCAGGGACCCAGCCAACAAAACAAATAAACGGGAAGGAATATGGGAGTCACTTAAATCAGGGAAGGGAGAACATGACCTAACTTCACCAGGCTGAACTCCTTTGAATCCTCCAGCTTGGGGAAGGTATTTGGAGCAGTCTGGAAGGCATTTCCAGGCTCTGATCTTTACCAAACCATTCCTGTGAGTGCTGGAGAATCCCTGCTGCAAGTGTCACGCATCCAACAAGAATGGGCTGGATGTGCTGGGTGCCACAGAATCTGGCTCTTCCCAAGAAGCAGGGGGAGGAAAAAGCTTTGCACTTAAGATACCCAGAGCACTTACACAAGCTCGTTATGATGTTTACTGTTCTGGTTTTATGTTCTCCTAGCAGAGGAATCCCCCTTTTTCTCGGATGATTTTGCAAGATTGTTAACAGTTACTGAAAATTATGGACAGAGTAGTGCCAGAAGCTTTTCCATCTCTGCCATAGGTTAGCATTTGTGGAGCAGAAATTGATATCTGCTGCTCTGTGTTCAGCCTGTGCGTCTGTTCTGGGGGCTGTAGGCTCCCGAGAGGGGTCTGGCAGCAATTCATCTTGAGATGGAATTTTGTTCCCCTCTCTTCTGCCCACTCAGCCCCTCTTCTTCATGGCCAAACGGCTTTTTAAGAACCTGTGAAGCTGAGCTAAGAGGAGCACCGCCTTCAGTGTTAATCAGCTTGAGAGCAAGATCCAGCCTTGCAGAGCACACCCTGGGAAGCACAGGAAGAGGAGGGGATGAGAATCCCTGAGCACGGCAGAAAGTGGGGAAAATGTCAGACAGCTGCAGCACTGCAGAGTGTGGAAATAGTAGCACAAGAGTTAAGCCTAAACCTTCAAAGTCCTGAGTGCCCTTAACTGTCATTGATTGTGGGAGAAGTTCTCTCCTGGGAAACACTAAGAATGTTATTGGCATACTCCAGCTGAAAGAGCTGTTAGGAACTGGGGCTCCTTGGCGTCGTACACTTGGACTAATTACTTTCCAAATGTATTATTTAAAATAACCCTAATCCAGTAAAGTGGGCTGCCTTATTCAGAAACCCACTGGCTTTTCTGCAGAGTGGGATGAGAGCATCCAAAGGATGCTGCTCTGTGCCAGCAGTGGGTTGGAATTGTTTGCCTTTGACAATTTAAAGCCAACCGGGAGTCACTGATCTTTAAGGGCAGGAGCTCTGCAGGTTTCTTCTTTCCCTTCCACTATTTATTGCACTGTTTGAGGAAAAATGATCCAGCTGTTGGTTTTGGCCTGCAAACAGAGAGCAGAGCCAGCATCCGGCGCCTGGACATCCACCTGCGGGAGCCTCAGCTCTGCCCTTTCATTCACTCTCTCCTGTCCACAGGTCGATGGGCTGCTCTTCTATCACAAGCAAACCCACTACACCCCTGGCAGCACCCCGCTGGTGGGCTGGCTCCGACCCTACATGGTCCCCGAAATCCTGGGGCTCACCGTGCCCCCCACCACGCTCACGGCCAAACCGGACTATGCCGGCCGGCAGCTCCAGCAGATCATCGAGAGCAAAAGGAGCAAAAAGCTAGCCCTGGAAAAGGGTGACCCGAGCAGCGTGGCAGCTGTGAGGAATGGACATTACGAGCTGGAACACTTGTCTACCCTTCAGCCAGGAATGTCTCCGGAGGGCCAGGATGGAGCAGTGAGCCAAATGGAGAGTTAAGATGCTGGGACAGGCCAGCAGGGAAGAGAGCAGGGAAAAGGCTCCCTGCTTTTCACTGTCCCTCACACTCTCTCAGGAGCACAAAGTAGTGATGATAGGATAGCTTTGTTTCAAGGGCATGACAGTGGAATATCTTGCCCCAAGTACTTGATTTTTTTTTTTTTTGTTCTTTTCTAAGGCAGTCGTGCATTGGGACATGCCGCGGGGATACAGTTCAGCTCCTGACCCTGCTTCTGCTAGAGCCCTGGCAAAGCTCTAACATAGGAACACAGCTCAGACCTCTGAGCTGCAGCTGCTGCTTGTGACCCCAGCAGCAGCCCCACCTTCCTGACCCCAGAAATTGGGGCTTCCCGGGCCTTTGATCCGGCTATTTTCCGAGGCCTTCACATTGAAAGCTTTGTGGTCAAAGTTGGCAGTGAGCTGCTGTAAATCCACAGGGTGGACTTTCCACACCCACATGTTCTTAGGAAAATTTAAATTTTCTTTGCATTGCAGCAGGGCCTGCCTTGGAGCAGGGCTTCGTGCACCGTGAGTGCAGGAGAAGCCTGTCTCTCCTTGAGGCTTTTCTCAGTGGGGGGAGGAAGGAATGGCTTCGCTCTGAAAAACGCAACCATTGATTGTGCCAAATAAAAGGTTTCTCAGAAAGACAAATTCTTGAGTGTCTTCCTGCTACCTAAGGGTGGATGCGTGCTGTGCCTCCCAAATAGGGATTGAAAAATCAATTCCAGCGCTGACTGGGGCAGAGGAAACACTTAACATGGGTTTGATTCTCTGCACGCTGAGTTACGTTAGTCCCTTCTCCTGTCCCTCATCCCAGCCAATCCCACTTTTTTTAAGCACCGGCTGCTCTCTCTGCCTGGTTTTAGGAGGATGAAATGGTTGTTGTCACTGCCCCCAGGTTGGTTTCCAGAGGGAGGTTAAAAGGAAGGGGGAGATGAAACATCAGGCAGTGTTGGGGACTCTCCTCCCAGCTCTCTAGGGAAATGCCCCTGGAGGACATACAGAGAGTGGGGGGTGACCACCTGCAGATAGTAGGGGCACTTGTATCCTGCCCTCACAGCCCCGCTTTTTCCCAGAAAAAGGCTGGTTCTGTGCCAAGTTTATGGGCTGTGTGTGACCATCTGGCTGTGCAGCCCCTACTGAGCATACCAGCGGGCAGCAGGAACTGCCCTGATTGCAGGAGGGAGGCTCACCCAGCAGGAAAGTTGCACCCTGGCTCTGCAGCGCTTGGAGCTGCCTCTTTCAAACAGCTGCTTACTTTATTGCTTTCAGTGTTATATTTTAGCATGTGAAGTATCTGGCTTGGGGGAAGATGACAGACACCTGGACTGCATTATCCTCCTCATCCCTCGAAGGTTCCCACCTTCAGCCTCTCAGGTTGGCAGAGATCTGCAAGGGAGAGTGCTGAGCAGGAGATACCTCCAGCCTCCTGTCAGCACAGTTCTCCTTTCCTCAGGCAATTAAACCTGGAGGTGGGCATCTGGATGGAAGATTTGTGCATCCCTTAGGGCAGAGAAAGCTGCACTCAGGTTACTACTCTCCAGCAGCCTTCCAAGGTCCTCTGGCCTAGGGAAGGAGAGGAAATAAAGAGAGGCTGTGTGCCCTGATGGATGAAGGAGAACAAGAGGGAAGTGACTGCAGCTTTCTGCTGGCTCCAGATGATGCCCCATAGTTTCCATTTTAAAAGCATGAGCTGGGCTGGAGAAATATATATTTGTGTTACAGTTCCTCTGTTGGGAACCAAAGACTGTGTTTGGAGAGAAGGTGTCAAATGAAAGTCACCAGGGACAGCACGGTTTGATGCTGTGACTGTTTGCTGGGTGGGATCCCGCTCCCAGCTGGAACAGGCAGCAGCTCCAGTGGGGCTGAAATTTGGTCTGGGGCAGGAGTGGGCAACTCGACCTGGAGATGTGGCCTGGGTCTTTAGGGGACAGAACCAGCCTGGAGTCATCATCCAGCCGGGGCTCAGCCCCTTCCCTTTGCCCTTCTTCCATTTTCTCCCGGTTAGGTACACAGGCTCTGACTGTGGGCATGCTGCCAGTGCAGTGCTCCTCGGCTGAACAAAATGTCCCCTTGTCCCAGGGCCTGGGTTTTTGGTGAGGCTGCTGCTGTACTCCCCGGCATCCCCCCGCTCCTTCCCGGAGAAGCTTTGGGACTCTCCATCCAGGCATTGACACCAGCGCCCAGCCGGGAAATGCAATTTACGGATTGCAGAGGAGGGAGTGGAAAGAGGCGCCTGGAAATCCCGGACTCCTTCTCGTGGGGGAAGGCTGCGAGGCTGGAATACCGGCAGGGGAGAACGCTGTGCCGGGAATTCTATCCAGTTAACAGCAAGGGAGGATGCCGCTACCGGGAATTTCATCCAGCGCCAGCGAGAGAGGAGGATGCTGCCACCATTTTAGCAGCGGCGCTCCCGCCTCGCCGGGGCCGGAACTGGAGCCGGGGCGGAGCGGGGGGGAATTCGGGCCCCTCCAGCCCCATCCCCGCTGCCGCCCCCCGCTCAGCCCCCGCCGGAGAGCCCTTCCTGTCCCCCGCCCGCCCTGCGGGGCTGGCCGAGCCGCGGGGAGGGCGCGGAGAGCAGAGGAGGGACCGGGGGGTGCGGGCGCTTCCTGCCGCCGCCCCTGCCGGGGCACAGCGGGGCCCGGACAAACTTACCGGGCTGCTCAGGCATACACACACACACACACACACATATATATATATATATTATATATATGTATTATTTTTTTAATTAAATTTTATCTTAATTTTTTTCGGCGTTCTCGGCGGGGCCCCCGGGGCGGAGCCGCCTTGGCCGGCGGGAGGGGCCGGTGCCCGCAGCGCTGGGGATGGGCTCCTCCGGGGCGCCCGCCGCTTAGACCGCCCCGGCTCGGCTTATCCCGGCCCGGCTTATCCCGGCCCGGCCCGGCTCAGCATGGCCGCGGAGCTCAGCGCCGAGGAGGAGCAGGTACGTCCCGCCGGGCCCCCCTTCCCTGCGCCGGGATGGGGGCAGCGCCCCGAGCGCCGCACACACACACACACGCACCCACCGCCCCCTCCCGCCGCTCCTTTCCCGTCGGTTTTTTGGCTACCCCGCATTGCACGGCTGGGTGGGTTTTTTTCCCCATGGGAATTCACCCCACCCCACCCACCCACGCCGCCCTCCCCCCCCCCATGAAGCCCCCAAACCCGCAGCCCCCTAAGCCCACGCAGCCCCCGCCTTACAGCCCCCCATCCACGCAACCCGCCCGCTCTCCCCCACTCCGAAGCCCCGGCAGGGCCCGTGCCGTGGGTCCCGCATCCCCCAAGCAGCGTGTCCCTCCTGGCAGGCCATCCCATCATCCGTGGGGATGGTGCGTGGGGATGTGTGTCCACGCGCTTCCCACGCCCCGGGCCGCCCGTGACGTCCCGGTTTCCTCCGCTGGCCTTGCGTCACCGCGGGAGGATGTTGCGGGGCCCGGGAACCAGCCAGGGGCACCTCGGGTGGCTGGAGCAACCTCTGGCTGTTCCTTCCTTTATCCTCATCCCGAGGTTTGCCCACCTGGCTGAGCCGCGGCTGCCGGGCTTCCCTCTGGATGGGGATGCGGAGCCGGGGAGTGGGAATGGGCGTGCTGCAGGAGGGTACCTGTGCCTCGTGGCAATTCTCGGGCTGTCACATCAGCCGCCTTGGTGGCATCGGGGGCTGCAATGCGAAGGTGAAAAGGTCCTGTTTTCCTTCCAAAATGGTCGGTTTTCCAGTTGGTTCGTTTTCTCCTACAGGGAAGTTTAGGAGAGTTGGGACGGAGACCCCGAGTTCCCAAAACCCCCATGGAAGAGTCCCAGACCTTTTCCTCCTGGGAGCAGTACTGCTATCTCCAGGGTGATAAAATCCCAAAGGAATGGGAGGAGTTCTTGCCCCCTGTCCTCGCAGGTGCCTGAGATTTGCTTTTCTTCCATGTTGGGAAGGGGGCAAAGCTTCCAGCACTCAGGCTTTAGCAGGGAGTGTTGGTTTGCAGCAGGGGTCGTGACTGGGCCAGTGTCCCGGCAGGGGGATCTGAGATGTTGGTTCATGCAGGAATATTGGATGGTGAAGACGAAGGTATGTTTGCCATAAGGGCTCCAGGTTTGGATCATCATCTTGGGGTGGGGAACGTTGCCTTCGGTCCTGCCCTCAGTGACTTCAAAGCCAAAATAGTGGAAGCTTCCCTCTTTTTGTGGGTAAGTGGTGGTTTGGGCTGGGACATCTCCCTCCTGCCACCTCTTCATCCTTCTCATGACCAGCTGGCTTTCCTCCACTCTCCCCTATTACTGACCTCAAGCCAGGGGAAACACCCCTCTCCTCTCCCTGCCAGTCTTGGGACATCTCCTCTGATGGCTCTCTGTGTTCCCTCCCTAGCTTATCCCAGAGGAGTCAAACCAATTTTCCTTGAGGATTTTCAGCCCAGCTGCAGTTTTCATAGATTTATCCCCACCTTCTCCGGGCTGAAGCAGGAGGGTAGGTTTGCTGCCAGGGGAAGGAGGGCAGGAAGAGCCCCTGTGCTCCACTGACAGGGGCTTTATCACCCCCCTGCCCCAGCACAGTGGAACAGGGACACGGGTGATGCCAGCACTCCAAAGACCACATTGTTCCAAATGCCCAACCATGGACAATTTAGCTGACAACGCTGCTGAAATGGGGCTTCTTGCTGCAGCTCTGGGTCATGGGCTTCGTTTTGCCATGTGGAGCAATCCCTGCTCTGCCAGGATTGATACCTGTATAAATCCATGTGGGATCAGGGCTTGGAATAGGTAATGAGACCCAGTGGAGGGCACAAAGGGGGCAGAGCTATGGTTGGTATTGATGCTTAGCTCCACAGTGCCTGGCTCCCTGCTTGTTGGGTGTCAGCACTGGTGAGTTTGGAATTTAGTTTTGTTCCCAGGGAGAGCTGCAATTCATGGCTGAGCTGCCCTGCAGAGCCAGCGCTTGTTCTCGTGCATCTTCCCCCTCGCAAAAATCCCAGCATCCCTCGTGATGGATGCTGGAAATAGGACTGTGTGAAGCGTGATGGGTTACATATTGAGGAAGGAGACGTGAACCACATGTTGCATCCTCTCCTCACTGCTGCTGTGCCCCTTGGCCCCTCCTCCCATCATCTGGGGACCCCCTTTCCATAATCTTGGGGTATCATTACCGTCGCAGGCTGCAGTGTCGGCTCTGGTCTCCATCCAAGGGCAGTGGGTGTGTGTGTACCTGGCACTCATCTCCATCCCGGGGCTGTCCTGCACATGCTGGGGAAGGATAGGATGTATTCCCTATATAGATACATGTGGATGTGTGCTGTGTTAAGGCTGAGGATGGCTCCTGTATTGCCCCATTTATTTTCCCATGTTCTTGCCTGGGAGTTAGGGAGCTCCTGGCTGTGATGTGCTGGGGTAGAGACCCCTTGGATGAGCCAGGCTCCTTTGGCTCATCCCACGAGAAGGGCTTTCTGCCCCTGCCAAGCCTCATGCCGTCGATAAACCCCAGCCCTTCTCTTCCTCCTGTTGGAAGTCATTAACACTGACAACCTCTTCCGGCTCCATAGCTCCCAGTAACTTTGTGCTGCCCCCTGACATCAAAAATCGTCACCTGCCTGTGCTCCCTGCTCCCTGAGCCAGCCTTCAGCACTCCCTGTCCCTCCTCCTCCTCCTCCTCCTCCTTGGATGACATTGCCATTCTCCACTCTAGAGACGATGGAAGCTCCTCCATTTTGGGCTGTACCCCAGGTGGGACTCCCTCCATCCTGCCTGTATCCTTTGAGCAGGATGTGGTGGAAGGCTGTGCTGTGCTGCCCCATCTCCCTTGGGACTCCTGTGTGGGACAGGGGATAAATATGCAGCAGAAAGCAAAGCTGCATCTTGGGACCCTCCTGGTCTTCTGTGGCCATGTGAAACTGGTGTTACTGAGCGAGCTGGTCCATGTCCTGTGGCAGGTCGAAGTGTCAGCCCTACATGCTCTTTACCTGTGTTTCCACAGCCAGATTTGCTGCCCCACCCCATGGAGGAGCTGCAGCCCCAGGAGGCTGCTGCCAGCTGATGGGTAGCTGCTGTGCTGGCACTGCTCTGTCTGAACGGGAGATTGATGCCTGTGAAATCCTCCTGTCGCTCCCCTTTCCCTTCCATGAGTGTCCCCCAGCCCCATGGCCATTTCTCCTACTGCTTTCTCCCTTTCCCCCGCTGGCATTTCCCCCATCTTCATCCCCGCTGCCCTTACCCCATTTGTTGTGGAGTTCTCCGCTTCACCCTGAGATGCTGCTGGGTTTGCTGAGGACTGTGTAGCTCCCACTGTGACCAGGGATGCTCCTCAGGCATTCCTCCTCCTCCTCTTCCTCCCACCCTGTCTCACTGCACGTCCTTGGTCTCTCCCACAGGCAACCAAGCAGTTCCTGGAAGAGATCAACAAGTGGACGGGCCAATACAATGTGTCCCCGCTCTCCTGGAATGTGGCTGTCAAGTTCCTCATGGCCCGCAAGTTCGATGTCCTGCGGGCCATCGAGCTCTTCCACTCCTATCGTGTAAGTGAGCGGGGCCAGGACCCCCCTGGGCAAGGGCTTCCTGCTCTGTGGGAGATGCCTGCTCCCAAGGACCACCCTCCCCCTGCTCTTTTTTCTTTTTTCCACTCCCATATAAGTTTTATCCAGCTGGAAAATCCTTTTTCAGCCAAGAGAGGTTACCATGGAGATCTCACTGATTCCAATCCCCTCCCCTCTGCTTGAGAGCAGCTCGCAGGGTGCCCTTCTGACCTGCGTGTGCTGCCCATAGGGCATCTCCCCATATATTAAGGATTCAGATCCATATATGCCCTTCCTAACCTGGTTTTGCAAAGCTGCTCCTCCCCATGCTGGGGCATGTGCTGGAAAGTGGGCTCATGGAGCAGAGGTTCCCTTGGAGAGCTGGGTGCCCCGTGGGGCCGTGGTGGTTGACAGAGAGCTGGTGTGTCTGTGCCCCCTGTCACACCAGCTCCCTGCCCGCAGGAGACACGGCTGAAGGAGGGAATTGTGAAGCTGAAGCCACACGAGGAGCCACTGCGCTCGGAGCTGCTCAGTGGGAAGTTCACCATTCTGGTAGGTGGGGTGTGTCCCCCTTGAGTTATCCCGGCTGGGTGGCTCATCCTGGCTCTGCTCCACAGAGGTGCTGCAGAAGCCTGACCCTCTTTCCACTGCAGAGCGTGCGGGACCCCTCGGGAGCCTCCATCGCCCTGTTCACAGCCAAGCTGCACCACCCCAGTAAGAGTGTGCAGCACGTGGTGCTACAGGCACTCTTCTACCTGCTAGACCGAGCTGTGGAGAGGTGAGCCTGCCTCCACCAAGGTACCCTGTCTCACACCAGTGCGTCCCTGAGGAGCCCCTTCCGTCCCAGGGAGATCACTGCTCCCCGTGGCTTGAAATTCCCTGGTTTGAACTCCAGCCAGTCCTCCCCATGGGGGTGTTCAGCAGGAGAACAAAATCCCCCATGCCCTGAACCAGGCTCTTTCGCAGCCGTGCCCTGTCCGCGCCCTGGGTTCAGTTTAGCAAAGCCCCAGATTCCTGCAGGCTTTGGCTGGGGAGAAGGCAGCCCTGCCACCAGCCAGGCATAATGTGAGCCCTGCCAAAAATATAAAGCTGAGACATTCACCCCCTGGGCTCTCTGTTTTTGACCTTACCCATCATGGGTGATGCCGCTGAGACAGGCTTAAGGTATGAGCCAGGTTTAAATTAAGGTTGTAGGAAGAGGTTGTGCAGCAGCTGGGAAGTGCAGGAGCGCGGTTTGGGTCTGTGAGTCCTTCTGGAAGCACAGAAAGGGATTTTGGGAGGTCAGTGGAGCAGAGCTGCTGATGCAGGAGTGAGGTGTTTGCATGTTGTGGGGTTGATGTTGCTCTTTCCTCTCTCTCAGCTTTGAGACGCAAAGGAATGGGCTGGTGTTCATCTATGACATGGCAGGGTCACAGTACACCAACTTCGAGCTGGACCTCAGCAAGAAGATCCTCAACCTACTCAAGGTGATGTCCAGGGTCACCCGGTGTCCGGGAACATTGCATGGGCCACGCACTCACTGAGAACCCAAAGACTGTGCTTTTGGCATCAATTTTCACCCCAGACTATGCTGACCATGTTTCAGCTGAGGAGCACGGGCTCCAGCCCCGCAGGACCTCAGGAGGGCACTGGGAGCCTGCCAGGCTGAACCTGGCTGGGGCTATGGTGTCCTGCAGGCAGAAGAGATCAGCTGTCCCTGGGCTAGATTCCTCTCACAGCTGCTGGCAGTGCTTTTGGGAAACCAGATGCAAATTATTTTTCAATAGTGCAGCATTTGGTGCCTCCTCCCTTCTCTGGAAAAAAGCAATAACAGTACATGCTGGCCGGGGTGTGTTCTCTGCACAATCCCAGTTCCTGGTCCTCACCTCTCCCCTGCAGAAACAAGCCCTCTGCCTACCTAATTCCAAGGAAGAAATTTGTGTTCTTAATGACACATAAAAACAAGCACAGCTGTGAGCATGTGAAGCACACTTCAGATATGGCGTTGCCACCGCAGGGTCCCTTTGCTGATTGTCACCTGTGCTGGGACATGTCCCCTGCCACAGCAGAGTGGATCCAACCCCTTCCTCCTGCCCACAGGGTGCCTTTCCGGCTCGGCTCAAGAAAGTTTTCATTGTGGGAGCGCCCATGTGGTTTCGTGTGCCCTACTCCATCATCAGCCTGCTGCTGAAAGAGAAGTTGCGGGAGCGGGTGAGTGGGGACCCTCCTGGCAGAGGACCCTCGGCAGGGAGGGCTGAGGCTGCTTTCCCTTCGGGACAGGCTGGTGGAAGCAGCTTGTGCTGCTCAGCCCCATCTGCTGGAAGCCGCTGAGCACCAGACCTTTGGCATCCCTGTCCCCAGTCCCAGCGAATCCCCTCCAACTTTCTTGGGAGTCACCCCTGCCTTTCCTCTTCCTCACACAGGTGCAGATGGTGAAGATGTCAGAGCTGAAGGAACACCTGCCCCGGGAATGCCTCCCTGAGTACCTCGGGGGTTCCCTCAAACTGGACCCTCTGAGCTGGAACTGCCGGTTCATGCCCCAGCAGAACGGGCACCCTGACCCCTTGGACGAGCTGATCCTGGTGCCACTGGCAGCCCCCAAAGATAACGGCTCCGTCCACGTCCCCGGGCCCAAGTCTGTTACCCTCCAGGAGCTGCTGGATCACGTCAGCCACAAGCAGAAACGGGGCATCTATGAAGAGTATGAAGACATTCGGCGCAGGAGCCCAGCGGGCACCTTTGTCTGCTCTTTGTGAGTTCAGGGAAAGGAGCCAGGGGCCCCTCTTGCCCCAAAAAGCTGAGTGCCCTCCTCCCCACGCTTCTGCTGCTGGATGGTTGTCCATCAGCCTCCTTAGGGTGTAGTACTTTGGGTTAGCAACAAGAACCCTGGCCCAGGGATGGTGTGAGCACCCTTTGTGGGTCCTGCAGCCCCCCCCAGGGTAGGAGGGAGCAGCAGCGACCAGAACCTCTTCCTGAGGCTTTGGCCAGCTGATGGCAGCAGAGCCCAGGCCACAGGCTCCAGAGGTTTGCACAGAGGGAGAGCATCCTGCCTTTGCCTTCCCTGCCTGGTAAACAACCCTGCTTCCCTTTCCCCTCCCTCCCAGGGCACCCTACAACCAGGAAAAGAACCGGTACGGGGACGTGCCCTGCCTGGACCAAACCCGTGTCAAGCTGGCAAAGCCATACAGTCGCCCGGAGGTGAGCCAGCCCTGGATGGAAACTCAACAGTCCTGCAGGAAGCTGATGCAGCCATCCCAGACACAGGGTTCTGGAGGCCTTATCTCATCCATGCTTTTCTCCCTGCAGCTGACTGACTACATCAATGCAAGTTTCATGGATGGCTACAAGCAGAGGAACGCTTACATTGGCACTCAGGGTATGGCCCGAGCCTCAAAGAGGTTATTCTGCTCTGGATGCACCTGTGGGCTTCACCTCCCTGCCCAGTGTCAGCCACCAGCCATGGTGGGGGATATCCCAAGAGAAGGACACTGCTCAGCAGGTCCCCCTTCTCTCTGGGTATATTTACTCCTCCCTGGATACATTTATTCTCCTCCCAGTCACCAGCCAGGAGGGAGTGGAGTTTCTCCTGGGAGAGAGCGAGTGGATCCATCCTTCTTCATCCACAGTAGCAGCCCCCTCCCTCCTGGATTTGCCCCATCTGCCCAGGGATAAGCAGAGAGGGGGGATCAGTGCTGAGCCAAAGGGGTCCGGTGCTAGGTGGGCAATCGATGGCAGCTCCAGGCAGGGCAAGTGGAGCCACACCTGGGTCAGTCCCAGCCTGTGGTTCCCTGTGGGGATGGTGGAGGCAGCTGGGCAGTGGGGTTTGAACAAATCCATCAGTTTTGGGGCTGATGTGGGGCTTGTCCCTGCAGGGCCTCTGGAAAACACCTACGGTGACTTCTGGCGCATGGTGTGGGAGCAGAACGTCCTGGTGATAGTGATGACAACACGGTGAGTGCTCATGGAGGGACACAGCCCTCTTTTTCTGTGTAAAATGAGCATTTTTGGTGTGGGCTGAGCAGTGCTGGGCTCCATGCAGTGACCCTGCAGCCGTGGTGCCAGCCAGAGCCACACAGTGGGGTCCCTGAGGAATTCTCAAAGGACCAAGGCCGGGTGGCATGGGATATGTTCCAGGCAGGGCAAGAAGGACATCACCAGCTTGTCCTTGTCCTGCTCCCAGGCTGGAGGAGGGAGGCAGGAGGAAGTGTGGCCAGTACTGGCCCCTGGAGAAGGATTTCCAGGTGTGCTTTGGGGCCCTAACCATCACCAATCTGGGCGTGGAGAACCTCAGCCATTACAAGAAAACCATCCTGGAGATCCACAGCTCGGAGGTGCGTGGCCACAGCTGCCTGGTGGGGGACAGCATGGGGGCACAGTGGGTCAGAGGGAGGAGAGAGGGTTAACGCCCCTGCTTTCCCCAGACCAGGGAGCGGCGGCTAGTGTCCCACTTCCAGTACCTGAGCTGGCCCGATTATGGCGTCCCCTCCTCCGCTGCCACTCTCATTGACTTTTTGGGGGCTGTGAAGCAGCAGCAGAGGGTGGCTGTCAGTGCCCTGGGACCTCGCTTCAAGGGTCACCCTGGGGGACCACCCGTCGTGGTCCACTGCAGTGCTGGCATCGGCAGGACAGGTAACGGGTGCGGTGGAGGTCCTGGGGGTGGTGGGATGGCAAGTGTAGCTTCTCTGCCAGACTCAGCATCCCGGGGACCTGCAGTGTGTTTCCAAGCTGGTTGTCCTGGGATGCGTGTCCTCAGGATTTCCCACGGCCATCAGACCTGGGAGAGTTCTCCAGGTGCCTGTGAGAGATTGGGGCGGGGGGGGGGCGGTCTGAGGACCACTGCTCCAGTTCTCCCAACGGGGCCGCGGTGGTGCACTTTGGTGGCTGATGCCTTCCCCTTGTCCTCAGGTACCTTCTGTGCGCTGGACATCTGCCTGTCGCAGCTGCAGGACGTGGGCACTCTGAACATCTATCAGACGGTGCTACGCATGCGGACCCAGCGCGCCTTCAGCATCCAGACCCCCGAGCAGTACTACTTCTGTTACACTGCCATCCTCGAGCACGCCCGCCACGAGGGCCTGCTGCTCGCCAACCACAGCCGGGCTGCCCAGGAGAAGAGCTCGCCAGGGCACTGAGATCTCCCCTGCCTCCCTGCAGATGCCCCCTTGCCATCCTCCGGGGGCTGCCAGAGCTGCGTCGGCGCCTGCCGGGACTCAGCAGAGCTGTTGAGGCGGCAGTGCCAGAGCACCTCGGCTGTGAGCACTGCTATGGAACTGTGCCTTATTCAACCCAAACAGTGGCTGCCACTTGCCGGCATGGGAAGGGGCTCTTGCTCCTCCCCATTGTGTTTTGGTTGGGTTTGGTTGGTTGTGGAGGTGGTTTGTCTTCTCTTCAAGTTGGTTTTTTTTTATTTTGTTTTATTATTTTTTCCTTGTTGGGACCACCTAAGCTGTACCTAGAGAGGAGCTTTGCAAAGCCCTAGGAAATGTATTCCCAGTCCTGGGGCTGAGGGAGAGGCACGTGCTTTGGTCTCACCTGCCACTCCCGTCTGTGTGTCTGTATGTATGTGTGTATATAATATAGCCCCGCTGTGCTCCCCCAGATGTTAGATACATATATACAAGCTCCCCTTTAGCAGCTCCCAAGGGTTCCTGCTGTCCTGCCACCTCACTGCTGTGATCCCTGGAGCGGTGAGTTTGGTCCTGGCTCTGTCTTATCTTTCTCCTTCCCCTTCTTTCCCTCTATGGGCAGCACTGGGTCCTGGTACCCACTCTCATGACTGTCCCACTGGAGGCACGAGGATGCTTGGTGGTGTCTCCCATTTCCTTGTCTCATCTTCCCTGTGGAGACAGCAGCTCTGCTCCCATGAGGATCTGGAGGATTTGGGTTGCTGGGGAGGTGTGAAGTGTGAAGCATGGCCCCTTGGGGGTGCCACCACAGGAGTCACTTGATACGAGGTGATCGGGACACAGGGACTGACTGGTTCACTGGGTTGGCCTGGCTTTCCCAAGGGAACCCACAGGCCTATCCCTGCATTGAATCACAGGCCAGGGAAGTGCTGAGCAAGAATAAACCCCAAATCCTGGAGAGGCAAAGAGCCTGAGCGCCGGCCCCACCACTGCCTGGGCCTCCCCAACTTTACACTGTAATAAGATCTTTGAATGTGTATATTCTTATTTTTTTATAATCTTGGCGGGGGGAGAGGGGGTAGTTTTTTTGGGGGGGTTCTTTGGGGGGGGGGATTGTTTGGGTTTTTTTATTTTTTTTTATTTAACATTACCTTGATCCAAGCCAGAGCCAGAACTATTTGTAAATGTTCCTATTTTGCTCTTGTTCAGAGACACCTTTTTGTTGTTGTTCCTTTTTTGGGGGTTGTTTTGTTTTTATTTGTATTGATATATAAATATACTACCAGTGACCAGTACTCTTTGGTGTCATGGGGGCATTGGGCAGGAAAGGAGAAGGAGGAAATTTAGGGCTTTGCACACACTGTGATCCCCAAAAACAAGCTGGCCCTATCCCTGGGGACACGAGGGGGCATGAAGCTGTGTTTAGGGCTGCTCTTGGCCTGGGTGAGGCCAAGACAGAGATAACCAGGCTGCAGGCAGCTTTCCCAGGTGGGCAGGATAGTGGCAGGAGGGAAAGCAGCATGATGGGCTGTGCCTGGTAGCTGGGAGGGAAACAGGCCACCCTGCTCCAAGCTCCTGCCTCTTTTCCCGGGGCCTTGTTAAACCCCAGGGCATCAGTCTCCTGTCTGGCCACAGAATCTTCCTGCTCCTGCTTTTCGCTGCAGGATTTGGGGGTGAGGGCATTGCCTCTCTTCTGATGGACCTGCTCTGAGCAAGCATGCAGGGCACAAAAATTAGGGGGAACTCCCAGGCTGCCAGCCAGTCTCAGCACCTTCAGGTGCAAGTGATGCCAGTCCCAGAGCAGCAGCTGCAGCCCGAGGCTTTGGGATGAGGGAAGCTAAAAAGCAGCTGGTGCAAATGAAGCCCTAGAGCCAGTGAGAGAGCTGGTGACCCAGAACAGGGCAGCTGGCAAGTGTGAAGAGCAGCACCTGTGTTTGCTCAGCTAGAGTCTGAAAAAGCCAGGGATGACAGTGTCTTTCTGGGACTGGCAGAGAAAGAAGCTTTTCCCTGTGCTCTGGGTGTGGACTGGCTTGGCTGTGCCAAACTGGGGCCAGACACAAGGGCTGGAAGACTGGAAAAGAAGTGGAGGCAGCAAGGAATCCATCTGGAAGGGCTGCATGTCCCGGTGCCATGGGGTGCATGAGAGATGGGTGTTCTGAGCATCCTTAGAGCTGTGCATATCCCCTGCCTGTGTAGTGGTTCTGTTTTGGCTGCAGCGTCCCATCCTGCCAGGTATCATTTTCCACCCAGCTCTGTTCCCAGAGCAACATCAGCCCAAGCAGACTGACCTGCAGAGCAGCTCCTCCTGCTCAGGCTGCCCCAGAGCTTCCTTCTGGGCACCCACTGCAGGTTGGCCCATCCAAGGGATGGCAGGATCACAGGGCCCTCCCTCCTTGCTGCCAAACCTCTTCACCCAGCTGGGTTTTCTTCTTGACACCCATGGGGAAAGGTGGTATTTGCAGCTGCTTGTCAGATCCGTGCTGTCAGCAGCAGCTCTCTTTGGCTCAGTGGGGGTTTTGGCAAAGTGTCAGCTACAGACCTGAAAGCTGAAGGTGATGCCAAGCATTCCATGTGGCCTCACAAATACGCCCAGTCTCCCTCCCACAGGCTGTGAAATCCAAACCAAACCCGCACTGTGCACGTGGTAAAGGTGCTTGTGCCTTTTAGCTCAAATCCACACTGGGCACAGAGAACCAAGATTTTTCCAAGGAGACCCATGTCCTGGATGTCTGATAGGAGTACCAGAGGAGAGAGCTGGGGTACACGACCACACCAGCCCTGAATGGGAACAGCTGCCATAGACCTCAGCAGCCACCTCCCTTCAAGGAGGGATGAAGATCACGTCTGTACTAGAGGCAGAGGAAAGGGTTGTAAGTCTTTTCCATGGGGAAAAAACCCCACACACTCACCCCCGCTCCCAGGGCTGTGTTTCTTCTCAAAGCCAGCATTTTCAGTCTTCCTGCACAACACGAGGTTTGGTCCCATCCATTCCTTCTCCTTGTGCCAGCAGGTCCTGCTCAGCAGTAGAAATAAGGATTTCTCTGGAAATGGTCACTTCGAGCAGACAGCCATAAGTTACTGGAAAGAAAGCTTTGTGTTGTTTGGAGAGCGGTGGGGAAAACGGGCTGCTGAGTGCAGGCAGGCTGATGGCTGCAGCATCTCCCCTTCCCAGGGATGGGGATCAGCCACCAGGGGCAAAACTCTCAGCATGGACAATTCCAAGAATATGAAATCCAAAGTGCTGCTCGAGTGTGAAGTTTTAAAGCCATGGCAGGGAAATCCCAAAGCAGCACTGCCATCGCTGTGCCCACCTGTCTCGTTTGGCTTTCTTGGCTGCGTGCACACCACCTCGCTAATCACGATTACTTCAGTGCTTGCAGTTTTGAGCCCCGGGGATTTGGGAAGAGTCTGGCTCCAGAGCGGTTCATTTCCCAGCCCTGCTGCTTCTTTGCCTCTGGTTCAGGCTCGATGTCCAGCGGCACAGCAGCCCGTGAAGGTTCAAACCCCGCCGGCCAGAGCTCCTCCAGCAGCTAAACCGAGCTGCAGCTCCGGGACACATGGGAGAGATCGTCCCTTGCCGTGCTTGTCCTGGCAGCACCTGGCTGAGAGGGGACAAGCGGCTGGAAAGAAAAAACACCGAGAGATTTACGCCTTGTCCGGAGCTCGAAATACTTATTTTTAACAGAACGGCGGAGCGCGCGTGTTTGTGTTCCGCCCGCCCTGAGCGCGCTCCGGGACACCCAGCTGAGGAACCCAAGGCCAGGGCCGGGCCTGGCTCCTCCAGCCTTGCTGCGGGGCAAGCCAGAAACTCCCTCCACAACTTCCCGAACGGGGGGGGGAAACCGCGGTAAACAAACAGCTTAACCCCAAAGCTCGCGTTCCGGGGGCGGGGAACGCCGCGCTCCCCCCCCCGGGCCGCCCCTCACGCCGTGGGCGGCGCGGCCGTGACGGTGGGCACGGCGGGGCCAATCCGCTCCGGGGGGAGTTCCCCCCACCCCCCCCCCACCCCCTCCATTCAGGGGTGGTCGCCTGCGCGTCTGAGGGTATGTAACAGCTGCTTTCCCCGCACACGGACACACACGCACGCACAGCTTCCCAGTTTTTCCCCCGCCTCCCCCCCGCGGATATTCACGGGGATCGCTCTTTACCCGCTGTGAGG
>JAWWEU010000017.1:20946114-21017136 GCA_035583155.1 Acropternis orthonyx
GCATTGCACGGCCCCGGGACCGCCGCCGGTACCGGCTCCGTGGCTCCCCTCGGCTCCGGTGTCCCCCCCCCCCACCCCAGCGTCCCGGCGGAGTTGCCGCTCCGCACCGCCTTCGGGATCACCGAGGGTGTCCCCCTCCGCTCTCCCCTCCTTCGCTTTCCGCAGTTTTCCAACTCCGCACCCCGGCGATTCCCCCAAAGGACCTGTGGGAGCGGCGTGAGGATGCACGGAGAGGACCGGGAGCTCCTCGTGCACCCGTTAATTTCCCCGGGGGTTTTTAACTCCCAGCCGTGTCTCTCTCTCTCTCCCTGCACGGTCCGCTCCGCTCTGTGCCTTGAACTCGCCAGGCGCTTGCGCTTGGTATTTCGTCCCCTTTTTGTGCATCTCTAGGCGTACAAAACACTTCAGGGATTTTTTTTTTTTGGATTGTAGGAGGCTGGTGGGGTTCAGGCAGCTTTAAAAGTATAAGAGTGCTTGGTGTCTTCTTAGCTGAATCCTGTTTCTTCTGCCTTTGCTTTTCCTTTTCCCGGCTTCAGAATGAGTTTTAGTAGTGGTTATTTGTGCAAATAGCATGTCCTTTCAGTGGAAAGGTTACATCTCAAAAGAAATGCATTTATTTGGAGCACTAAAAAGGGGCAAAATAGTTTGTCCCTGCTCTGCTTTAAACTAATGATCAAAGGCATCTTGAGCTGTGCCTAGGTTTTCAGTCTCCTGCACTGTCCAGAGGAATCTAAGCTTGGTCTGTGTGCTGAAGCATAACTTAAGGCTGACCTAACACCTCTTGTTTTTTTTCTAACTTGTAGTTTTCAGTTGTAGAAACAGGTGTGGGGTCAGTAAACAAGTGGGAAATGCTCAACTTAATTCAGTACAAGTCTATCTACACTTGCAATCTTCCACTCCTAGCTTGTAATTATTTTAAAAAATACCATTTTAGAGAGGTATACATTACTATGTAGGATTAACAGTACAGTATTTTAAACTAAAATGCCATTTTATTTTAATATAGTAGTTTTAAAGCACCTGTAAAAATTCCTTTATCCCAAAGAAGTATCTTAGCAGGCTGACGTTAGCCCATGCTGGATCTCCAGGGATAGCAAACCACTTCTTAGGGTCTTTTTTCCCTAGTCAGGTGAAGTTAGCAGGTTTTCACACTGGTACACTCTTTGCAAAAGGAAACTGCTTTCTCACCCCAGAGTAATGTTGTCTTCATCCCTCCCACCTTCTGTCTGGATTTGTTTGAGTTGCTTCAACCTGATCCTTCACCAAAAAAACAAAAACAAAAACAAACAAACACCCCCCCCCCCAAAAGTGGCGCTAATTTGCTCAAGTTTGGGGAAACTCTGGGTGATTCAGGCTGCTTTTGTGAGCGGTGTGGGGAAGGGGACGTTTTTCTGCTGGCCCCAGGGGAGCCCTCTGCACGGGCTCCTGGCACGAGTGGGTCTTGGAGCTTGGAATTGGCAGGCGGATCATTTACGTTTCCAGGATTTATGGATTGCTTTCTGTCCAGATTGCTGTTCTGGTCTTCTCCACCGTTGGAAAGCTTTTATGACTGTTAGAGCTGAAGCCGAAAGAGCCCCCTAATAGTTGTCACGTCAGCCTGTGGTGCGCTTTTGCAGATGTGTTGCTTTTTTCCAGCTCCTGTGGGGTCTTGTCTCCTTTTTTTTTTTTTTTTTTAATAAATAAAACTGTTCTGATCATTCTCTCTGTGCATGGGGAAGGTGCAGTCAGGGACTAGGGCAAAACAATTCTCTAAGCTCTGTAGAGCTCAGTTTGGAGCGTGTCTACGTGTTGGGTTTGACACCCAGGCCATTTTTTGGTGCTTTGCCAACTTGTTACTCATCTGGACAGAGGCAAGCGGGGTTTATTCATGTCCCATCTGCCTTGTGGTGAGCAGTGGCACAACTGTCACTCTGTCACCTTACAGAACACTCTCCTAACTCCTCCAAAAGCTTCATGTAATGCTTTTCCAGAGCTTTTTTCCTAAGGACACTTCTCAGTTCAATTTGGAATGACGCTCTCGTTGTGGTCTCTGTAGTGCGGCCAAGGAGTCATCCCCATGGTACAGGCAAGGGATGTGGGCTGTGTGGCACTGTGCAGAAAAGTACAGCAGCCACTGCTGAACAAGCAGGGTCATGTTCTGGAAGTCGTGTGGCTGGGTTAGCAGTGCTGTTGGAACCTGAGCTTTCCAGCAGGCACTGTGATGTACTCCTATATAATCCTCTCGGTGACATGTCCTGCAAGACATCCGTGGCTGTTCCGGGGTCAGAGTTGAGACTTAGGCTTGCTGTTCCCAACTTTTGAGTGCTTTCTCCCTTGAAAGAAAGCCTTTTAAAGAGCCCTCACGTGTTAAACACATCCTCTGCAGCTCTGCATTTTCCGTGCCCTTTTTCAGAGGGTTCGTTGCTCCGCAGGGACCAAAATCCTCTCCAGTAGCTCTTTTACAACTTGTTGGTGAAGAGGATGTGTATCCACAACTCTGTTGGGGTTCCAACAGGTGCTGAGGCAGCACACCTTCCCGATTTGCTTTCTTCCTAGTCTCTATTTGCCTTTTTATTTTTATTTTACCAGCTGATCTGTAATGCTAGATGATCCCGCTTATCTGATGGGAAAACCTGAAATAGAAGTAATGGAGATTTTGGGGATATTCTGTGGTAAAAAGCTGAGGAGCAGAGCTGCCACTGGAGAGGCAGTTTTGTGAGGGAAGAGGAGAGTACCTGGGCTCTTGTGCCTTTGTTGCTCCCATGGAGCAGTGAGCAGGCAGGAGGAGAACCCTGTGGTGCTCCACCAGCTGAATCCAGCATTGTCTTTGCTTTGTTCCTTCTCTTTCTGTGTCAGTACTGCCACTCCTTTCCTCAGTATCAGAGGGAAAGGGATGTGATCCTCTTGCCTTTTGGTCCCACCAGCTTATGTGAGGCAGATGGATGGGGAAACCCTCTGATGAAGCTGGCAGGTAGAATTGCATAATTCTGGGGACGTTACTGAGGTGGAATGTACATTTTCTTAATTTTTTTTCCTTGCTTTACCAGCGGAGGATCCTATATGTGTCTACCTGATGCATCTTACCTGTAGCATGGAGCTGGTGAGCTGGGAGGTGGCACAGGTGGGAAGATCTAGGTGGGTTCCTATGCAGCATCCTTTTCCTGTGAAGAGGTGCACTAAAAACCTCAGAAAAAAAAACCCCACTGTAGTTTCATTCTCCTCTAGGCAGAATGTATTGTACCATAAGTGGACTTAAAAGGGAGTTTGGGTAGAAATGATGCTACGGGAAGGGGATGCAGTTCTTGACTTTGTCTGCTCAGATATTGCTAAGCTCTCCTACATGCTTCCTGTTAATGCTTCTAACAAAGGAACCTACCTGAATTTTGTGACTTACTTTCAGTCCTTGCTGTAATTTGAGGGCTTTTTTCTTTTTTCCACCCCCCAAATTAAGATCACAGATGGTGAGGTTTGAATTGAGGCTCTTTAAATCTTTATGTCGAAGTCCATAAGGGGATGCCAGTGCTGTGTGCAACATTTCTGAGATGACAACATAAGCCTAGTACTGTTTGTAACGTGGAGGGGAAATGCCTGATACAAGTCTCTGATATTGTGTATGTATCCTCAAAATACCTTTCCTGTAGCTGGGCTTTGCCATCGTTAAGGATACTGAGAGAAATCAGTTGTCACTGGGGATGGAAGTGGGCGGAACTGCCCTTTGAGCAGCAGGCTTTGGCTAAATCAGTTCAAAATTACATGTCTAGTCTTGGGCTTCATCTCAGCCTTCCTTCCTCAGCTGTCTGGTGGACTGTAGGAGGGGTAGGACTTGCTGCACAACAGATCTGTCCAACTTTTGAGCAGAGGAGATCAGTGGGAGATGCCAGGTCAAAATCGGCAGGACTTTAATGCACTTTGGGAACATTCAGCATCAGATTTCCTTCTGCAGGAGGCAGCACCTGCTCTGGTGCTGGTTTGCTTTCCCCTTTCTGCAGAGATTGGGTGATGGTGGATGCACAGTTGTCATCACTGGTGTTTGTGTAGGTACAGCAGAGCTTCAGGATCATCTCTGCTAGGATTAATAAAGCCTGTCAATTAGCAGTCTTCAGTAAGTACTGGTTTGCTGTGAGCCAGTGGATGCAGACCCTTGGTAGGAGTTTAGCATGGTATTATCTAGGAAGGACGACTAGTGCTATTGACTGTTACCTATAATATTGACTCTATATATTGACTATATTGTGAAACTTCACAGTTGAAGCAGGTCCAGTGCTTAGATAGAAGCAGAGTCCAAGCTCAGTTGGTGAAGGTGAGTGGAATTCAGAGCGAAGACGAACCTGCATGTGCTGTAATTTTCACTTAACAGAAGTTTTAATATCAACCATACAGTAAACTAGGTTTTTGGAAGATTCTACACTTGGTCTGCAAGAATCAGGAGCTTCAAAAGCTGCTGTTCATGCTGCTGGTGTGTGTGTGGTGATGGATCGTTGGTGCTAGCATGATTCCCACAGCCTCACAGGCTGAGAATTTTGGCGGCTTCATAGGGAAAAGCCTCTTCAGACAGCCTAAGCTGGCATTTTAATCCTCATGAGGGCACGTGAATCTTCCAGCCATCTTCTGCCCTCAGACATCCTCTGCTTTAGAGGTTGGTTAGTCCACCTAAAGGAAGAAATGTGGGGGTGTTGCTTTGGGAAGTGAGACCCAAAGGTAGGAATAGCCACCACATCACATATACACCGTGTGTATCTATACATATATCTTGAAAGTGTAAGGGGCGAACCAGCCAGTGAGATCAAAAGCAAGTGGAAGGACTGGCTGAGGGGATAGTGTTAAGAGCAGAAAGGTATCCACGTTGGTGAGTGGGTTATAAATAGCTGCCACCCAAACTTTGCCCAGATTTTATTCATGTGGTCGGCCATTGTCATGCAAAATCTTGGCCATGTCTCTGCTGATGGGAGGATGGTATGTGGCCAGATTTGCTCAGTTTAGACCCAGTCTTATTAGAATAAAACTATGTTTTTGCAAAGCTAAATGTGGGCTGGGCCTGAGGGGAGTAGCTCCATGTTAACCTGCCTGGCTCTTCGTCTGTCAGCAGTGACCAGTTGAAAGGACAAGCAGTGCAGGCACCATTAGCAAAGTGAGCTCCTGGAATGTGCTCCTCTGCTTGCTGAGTGTGTGCTGGACGTCAGGCCTGCTGAAGGTTTTAACTTGTAAATAAGATGCAGTTGGCAAACTTTCCCCCTTACTTGGGGTGAAAAGTCCTGTGCCTCTGCCTGCAACCTGCTAGGTGGTTTGGGGACCTCTTGAGTGGTTAAACTTGAAGAGTAACTCCAAAAAGAAATTATCTTCCTTCTTGTCCTGCCTGCTCCAAGCGAAAGGATGGACTAGTAAAGAGGGTTTAGATTTGATACTGGAAAGAAATTCTTTCCTGTGAGGGTGGCGAGGCACTGGCACAGGTTGCCCAGAGAAGCTGTGCCTGCCCTATCCCATCCCTGGAAGTGTTCAAGGCCCGGTTGGATGGGGCTTGGAGCAACCTGGGCTAGTGGACGGTATCGCTGCTCATGGCAGGGGCATAGAATGAGGTGGTCTTTAAGGTCCCTTTCAATACAAATCTTTCTGTAATTGACTTTTTTATGTTGCATGAAGCCTGCGTTCTCAAGCCCACCTTAACCTGCTCTGCACCTCTGTCCTGCTGGTTCCTGTTTCCACGTTTGACATGCACTGAAATATTAGTAAATGATCTTTGTGTTGTTTGAGTAACGACAGATTTAGGTTGTGAAGAGCTGTCCTGACTTGGTAGGTGTGGATTGGCTTATTTGCCTGTTGTACCATTAATTTTGGTGGAATGTCATTCCCTCTTGTTTATCCTCGTGTTTGCCTTAGCAATGAACGTGTTTAACTGCACTGAACTGTAAAAGCCTTGGTTTGGAGAGGTCCTGAAGCAGAAGAGGGTGGATTTCACTTTGTTTTCTGTCCCTCAAACACCCTAATAGACTGCCTGTGCTTTTGATGAACAGCAGATAACATCTCAAGGATGGCAAGAATTATCAATGGACAGAAAAGAGCACTGGAATTTGCTTTCAGAAAAGAGTAGGTGCGTAGTTCAGTCCAACAGAGCCAAGAATTCATGGATCCTTTTGGAGCAGGACAGCTGGCAGAATGACCTGTCAGATTTGGAGTGAAATGAAGTTGCGTAAAACCAACTTGGAGTAGGGCAGGAACATGAAGAAAAATACTGGGGAGTAAGTGAGAGAGCTGCTGATCTGTGCTTGCTGGCATCCCTGGCAGGCAGGCAGGCAGGAATCCACTGTGTCTGCTGGTACTGTCTTTTACATGCCTTGGCTTGATGCTGCTGAGTGGGGCCAGGGTGATGGCAGGACCACAGGTGTGTGTGGCATGTGGTATCCAAAATACTCCTGGTGTAGTGGAACTGTGGCTTTCCCTCATGTTACACTTGTGTATTAAATGCAGAACACTTCTGGGCTTTGCAAGTGACTTCAAAATCTGATTATGCATCCTTGTTTTTGCCACCTTCCTCTCACATTTTAAAGAATCTCTCACAGCTGTCTGTCATCCTATCTGGACTGTCCAGGAGGGTGGGTTTTTTTCTGTTTTCAGTGTAAATCATGTGTAGGAAACACATCCTTCCCCTGTCTGTTTTGTTCAAACACTGCATTCATGAGCTTTGCATCGCTCAAGACCTGTGTGTGTTTAAGATGCTCCATGTTAGCAACATAGAATCATGGAATCGATTGGGTTGGAAAAGACCTCAAAGATCATCAAGTCCAACCCTTGATCCAACACCACTGTGATTGCCAGATCATGGCACTGAGTGCCATGTCCAATCCCAGCTTAAAAACCTCCAGGAATGGTGAATCCACCACCTCTCTGGGCAGGCCATTCCAATGCCTGATCACTCTCTCTGCAAAGAATTTCTTTCTAATATCCAACCTGTAATAACACAACATCCTTTATGTGAGTCTGAAGAACTCGTTAACTTTGAAAACGTGACAATAAGGCTATACTTTTTGTGATAAGACGTGATTGCATATCTTTAATTCCACTTTCCCGTCTCAAGACATCAGTACCTGAAAATAGACGGCAACTTGCCCTTCCTGCTTGCAGTGAGCTCCGCATTGCCCTTGGTGTCACGGGTCAGTTCCCCACTGGTAACTGCTCTGCTTTTAACAGGTTTTGTGGGGCTTCCCGAGCATGAGTTCAGAATGAAGCGGCGATTGGATGAGCAGGAGTCACCTGTGTACGCGTCCCAGCAGAGGCGTATCACCAGCAGCACCGAAGCTTTCCCACACCAGCACCGCGTGCTTGCTCCGGCCCCGCCAGTCTATGAGGCGGTTTCGGAGGCCATGCAGTCTGCCACGGGGATCCAGTACTCGGTAACTCCTAGCTACCAGGTGTGTATGCTCATCCCCCTTAGCTCTGCGATCAGCCAGCACAGTGTCATTTCACCGTAGGATTCTGTATTTGAGGCAAAGTTTTGTTTTAGTAACCAGGATTTCCTTTAAAAAAAAAAAAAAAACCACATTGGACAATGTACTTACCATACATCTCATTTTCAGCACTTGCTTTAGGACTGTTGGCTTCGTTCATGAAGAAACATGGTGTGACTAGAGGCAGGTTTGTGGAGGGCTTTTCCCTCCATTATGTTGTTTTTTAGTAGGAAAAGGTTTGTTCTTGTAACAGACATACAGTATCTTAGGTTGTCTTAAGATTAAGAGGCTAGATCAGCATTTAGATTGAAGACTTTCAGGAAAATTGAAATTTCTTGGAAAATATTACCCCAGAGTCCTTAGGTGGCACTCTTCCCTCTCTTGCCATCTTCGCAAGGAGCTGACAGTTGGGAACGGGGTAACAATTGTCCTTGAACAGTGCACTGGAGATAGTTCTTGGTGAAAGAGCATAGATATTTGTCTGTGCCATGTTTCTGGCATGTTGCGTCTTCCACACTGTGTTACTGGTGGGCTGCTCTCCCTGTCTAGTGCCTGATTTTACACACAGCTTCATCCTTGCTTCTGTAGAAGGGATGTTCACGCTGCTAGTAGCTGCTGTGGAGCTACAGAGCTACAGGCAGACCCTTGCAGGGCCTGGAAGACGGTGTGTTGATGCTGGCAGTCCTTCCTAAAAAGAACTTGGATGGATCACCAACCAAATCTTTTCTCGTTCATGAGGATTAAATGAAGTATATCCCATCTAAAAGAGGCTTGTGTGGAAAACTGGGTTTGTGAAAACGATTTTCCAAATTGAAACTTTGCTGGTTTAAGGTATGAAAGAGACACAAAAGTGCATGCCTTGTGTTCCTTTCCCTGTTTTTCTAGGGGAAATACCAAGCTGAGTCTTTCCCTGAGCCTGCTGGTGCCAGAGAGCCCCAATGTATGCCAGAGTACCCCAACTGAATGTCAAGAGTGTAGAAGCTCATAAAGATTCATTCGCTCAGATTATTGCTTGTGACATGTAGGGAAAGGAGAGAGCCTTGGCTCTTGTTAGATTAAAAATCGCATTTTATCCTCCTTTCGCAGGCCTTTATGTCAGTGGACATACTGGACAGCCAGTGAGTGTGCAGGCTGGGGACAAACTGTGTTTCAAACATGTTTGAGGGAAGGGAACTACTGTATTTGGAGGATGAAAGTTGTCCTGGTTTATTTTTAGGTCTCTGCATCTTCATTGAAGAGAACAGCAGCAATTTTTTGAGGTCGTTAGCAGTCACGGTTAAAGCTCAAACTGACGGTGTTCTGCTTCCTTAGGTTGTATTCCTGGGTCTGGGAAGCCTGATCCTGCTCTCCGCCGTGAAGCTGTAGCCCTTCCTGATGTCCTCTTTGTCTTGCCAGGTGTCAGCCGTGCCCCAGAGCTCGGGCAGCCATGGGCAGGCCATCGCCACCGTCCACAGCGGCCACCACCACCCTGCGCCGGTGCAGCCCCACGGCAGCCAGGTGGTGCAGAGCCACACGCACCCCACGCCCCCGGCCGTGCCCGTGCAGGGCCAGCAGCAGTTTCAGAGGCTCAAGGTAACGCCAAGCAGTGCTGCCTGAAGTAAACCAACCTCTCCCTAAATCACTGGGCAGCCAGAGACCTTTTTCTATCCTTTTTACCTTCCCGCAAAGCCAGCTGGTGATCTCCTAAAAGGTTTCTTGACAAGGATTAGATCCTTCTCGTGTTTGGATGTCTATTGAATGCAGAAATGGACTTCTCTTTCTGCTGACACCCTGTTGTTTCAAATGCCATAGTAAAAAAAGTAATTGGACTTGCTAGGAAAAGATTTGGGGCAGGAAGGAAAAGGAAGAAGTACTCCTCGGAGTATTTGTATCAATGGGTTAAGTTACCAAACATTTGGTGCTTTTCTGAACACATGGCATATGTGGGTGGTTGTGTGGGAGTAATTTGGGAGTAAGGAAGGCTCTATTCTCAGATTACATGCTATAAAATCCTTAAACAAAAAGAAAAGTCCACCAAAAATAACCATTGTAAGTACCTACATTTAGAGAAGGCACATATGTGTCAATTGGTGCCTCTTCCTTAGTCTCTTCCGAATATGGTTGTGAGTCTTTTCCAGTTTTGGTGGAATCCACTGACCTTTCCTTTTGCTGAATGTGGGACACTTCATTTCTGCAGACCTCTCAAAACAGTTTCTAAGAGAGTAGTTCTTTCTCCCAGTGAAATCCATGGAAAATCCTTTGCTAATGCAAGGTTGGAGCTATGCATGAGTCTTTCTTCCTTTGCTGTTGCTCAGTTTCAGATGGAAGAGAGGTCCTGTGTGTGTATCTCTGGCAGCTGCTGAGCATGTGGCCTGGCTGTTTGAGGCACCCAGAGCTCTCGCTTTAGGCTGTAGCTGTTCTTTCAGTACCTCTGCAAATTGGCTGTTGTTACACAAACAGTTCATAAACCTCTTGCTGTTTGAGGTGTAAAACAATTTACCACCCACAGTTGCCATTTTCAAAACCCTTCTATGTTGAACTGAAATGTCTGGCTTTTTGAGAGAAGTGCAAGCATGTACCCGGCAGACATCTACTACACTGAATATGTGATTTCTACTTTCTACTTATTCTTAGACTTCCATAATAATTTCCACATACAAATGCAGGAAAAATATTCAGTCTAGCTCTGTTTATCCTAGCAGTTGCTTCAGTGATGGCAAATTTGGAGTATGTTTTCTTTATCTGAGTAATTCTGCTGATCTCTCTCGCTTTTTTTCCCCTTTTCGTTTCCCTTTGGTACAGTTTTATCTCATGGGCCAGGAATGGGGAGTGAGTACATCTTATTCAAATGATGCTGGTAGTACACTAACCAGGCTCACCAGCTTTTTTTGCTCCTTCATTCCTTGCCCAGGCTCAGGGCTAACAGCTGTGTTTCAAATAATGTGTGTTTTACAGAACAATGGGAAGTGAAATCAAGTCTTCCCTGCTAATATCACCCATCTGCTCTGTCTCCAGGTGGAGGATGCATTATCTTACCTTGATCAGGTGAAGCTGCAGTTTGGTAGCCAGCCACAGGTCTACAATGACTTCTTGGATATTATGAAGGAATTTAAATCTCAAAGGTAATGAGCTGCATTTTGCATCTTCCTTTCAGGTTAGAAAGAGAGTATTAGGACATGGGAGGACAAGGCAGGAACTAAATTCTGTTCTTCGTGTGCAGAGTAACACACCAGTTGTGTGCTTTATTTTCTGAAAATTAAATGCATCCCTTCATTTATACTACATCTCTGCTTAGAGTGGGAGTTCACAAGTTCAGCTGATTCATCTGGCTGTGTGGTTGTCTGCCCATTAGTAATGGTCAGACTTGGGACTAGATCTCGTAGATTATAAAATGCTGGCTGGGCTAATAAAATAATGCTAAAGTCACTCTTGAGTTCAGCAACGTGTTTATAGGAATCGGTTTTTGCATTGTTTCATAGGTTAGAGGTAATAAGGGAGAAAATCAAATGGAGAATTCCTCTGTGGGGAGCTTTGTCCCACTGAAAGGTCCCAGAGGATCACGACGTTGTTCTCTTGCTCATTCCTCAGTATCGACACTCCAGGAGTGATCAGCCGCGTATCGCAGCTCTTCAAGGGCCACCCAGACTTGATCATGGGTTTCAACACCTTCTTGCCGCCCGGTTACAAGATTGAGGTGCAGACCAATGATATGGTGAACGTGACAACCCCGGGGCAGGTTCACCAGATCCCCACTCACGGCCTGCAGCCCCAGCCGCAGCCCCAGCCGCAGCATCCGTCACAGCCTTCAGCGCAATCAACTCCGACACCAGCACAGCCGGCCCCGCAGCCTACACCTGCCAAAATCAGCAAGGTGAGAGGCTCTTGGATGACCTACACTGAGAGCACGGTGCTGTCTCCAGCTGAAGCTGGTGTGAAGCTAGAGAGCGAAAAAATAACTTCCATGCTGCTTTTCCTGTTGGTATTTGTGAACCTTTATGCATTCGTGCTTCTGAACCTTCACGCTTCTGCTGCTATGTTAGTTCCTCAATTTCCAGCTTCAAGACGCAGTCATAGTTAATTTGACAGCAATTCAAATAAACTTTTCCAAAATATTAAGGATTTGGAAAAGCCTTGTTGCTGTCAGTGGAGAACTGAAAGACACTCAGAGCATCTGGTAAATGGTATACACGTTATTCAGGAAGTGACCCAGGAAAAAGATTCCTAGTTAAAAGCACTGGGCACGTGTTAACTGCCTGCTTTTGTGTGTATTGTTTTGTAAGAACTAAAGTCCCAAGAAATTCCTCATAAAACAGAGGTTGTGGCAAAGATGTTCCTCTTGGTGTGAAAGTGTGTGTACGGTTTCAAATGCTTGGGGCAATTAAGCCTTTAGGAAACCTTGATTTGTTATTTGGTGGATTCTGCATTGCTTGAAGTCTCGTTTTCAGATTGGATCATTTTTGTAAAGGAGTCTGATTCAGACATCAGCTGGATGGGCGCAGGCAACATCTACAGGGCAAGAATTTAGGCAAAATGACCATGATGTTGACTGTAGGTATTGGAGTGTGTGCCCAAAACAGAGACCTGTCAATAACAAATGAAATTTGATCCTGGTTTAGATATAATCCAGATGCTACTGTCCAAAGGGTGTATTTTACATGACTGGAAGCAGAATAGGGTAATAGACATTCAAGGAGATTACTCTAAATAAAACATCATGGATTTTAGCCTCAAAATGCAGAAATATTTCAGAGTCTTAGGTAGGGAAAGAATCTCTAAAGTTTCAAGGGTTAATTCCTAAACTGCACAGTTAGGTAACAATCGGCCAGAAAAGGGGGGAAAAAAAAAAAGGGGGGGGGGGGGAAATATGCAGTTAAAAAGCAGCAGGATTTAAAACGTGGCAGTTAGCTGATCTCTGGACAAACATTGCAGGGACATGCAACCTCCTGTTCAGAAACGCCAAGCGAAAACATGCTAAAAGGTTTGCAAAGTTGGAAACTGCAAATCATTCCAGAATGAATTTATCTGTGCCAGATTTCCAGGATTTTTTCCGAAGTAGTATTGCATGCTCTCAGTGAAGAGGTAGCAGTCTCCTCCTTAGCACCACGGCATAAGTGGTTTTCTCCCTATCACCTTGAAAAAAGTTGACCTACCTTTGCTGAAACTTCAATTTAAATGAACCTGAGGGACAGGCTAGATAATGAGCTGATGACCCTACCAGGCAGGTAAAGCTGTAGGTGAGCAAGGCCTTGTAACAGGATATTTCTGGCCAACCTAAGACATTTTATCTGCACTGTCAGTCCTGAAAATTCTGTGTAACACAATTTTCGAAATTTAAAGGACGAGGGGAATAAGTACGTCTGTTTCCATTTAAAATTGCCACCTCAAAACTAAAATTTCCTCTGGCTGTTTGGTGTCCATTGAGAGTATTCAAAAGAATTACTTGCCACCTGCTCTTTGTCTCAAGAAATTCCAGCTTTCCCTTGCTATTGCCTTTATACATCCCAAAATTCTTCACTAGGGGCAAAACAACTTAGTGTTGGAGCAAACCATACCTATGCATTATGGCTCTGTTAAATTTTTGAGGTAGCTTGTGCTTCTTGTCTGGTTTCAGTCCAAAGGAATTAGCAAGCAAAATCAACTCAATTACAGCAGCTTGAATGGCCCTGGTGTTTCGTCTTCCTGATGCGGTTTAGCCGTTGCTGGCCCACTAAATATTTATCTATCCCTAAGTGGATTAAAAGTGCCTTTATCCCAAACATAAAGGAATCTGCTAATTTCTAACCCTGCTTGTTTCCTTCCCAGCCATCGCAGCTGCAGGCGCATACTCCTGCCAGCCAGCAAACTCCCCCGATTCCACCGTACGCGTCGCCGCGCTCGCCGCCGGTCCAATCCCACACGCCTGTGACAATCTCTCTGGGAACCACACCATCCCTGCAGAACAATCAGCCCGTGGAGTTTAATCATGCCATCAACTACGTCAACAAAATCAAGAATCGGTTCCAGGGACAGCCAGACATCTACAAAGCCTTCCTGGAGATCCTCCACACGTATCAGGTGAGGGTTAAAATAACGAATTTGGACCTCTGCGTGGTTATTTCTCTGCCTTAGGGTGGTAACTGTGCCTGTCCAAAACTTGCAGTTGGGTCTTCTGCTGAATTAGCAGCAGCCAGCAAGTGATCCTAGAGTGGTTTGGCTTGGAAGGGACCTTAAAGATCATCTAGTCAAACCCTTTGCCATTGGCAGGGTTACTTTCCACTAGGTCAGTTTGCTCCAAGCCCCATTCAGCCTGGTCTTGAATTCTACTTAAACTAAGCAGAATTCTTGCAAGTTGAAAGATTACATAGCAGCATGAAGTAATAGATTTCAGTCCCTCATCTTCGTTTGGAGGTGTCTGAAATGCCTGTTTAAAAATTGAATTTGGTCTTTTTCCATGGGTATATGTCAGGAAGAGACATTGTGGCTGTAGCTCTGTTAAAAGCAGAAAGTCCACTTCCTTGGTGAGTGTTCTACTAGTCCAGGGCCAGTTGGGCATTTAGTATGTATTTTATATATAACTATAGATACTTAGAATGTATAAGAAACATACTATTAACACAGTATGATGGTTTACATAAGATGCCGAGACCTTCGTTGTTTCATTCCTTCTATCACCAATGGTTTCTCTATTTTTTTTTTCTTCGTCACTTTAAAGAGTTTGTGCATCCTTTCTTCTGATTCTTATCTTTCCTCTGGCAGAAGGAGCAGCGTAATGCCAAGGAGGCAGGAGGTAACTACACTCCAGCTCTGACAGAGCAGGAGGTGTATGCGCAGGTGGCTCGCCTCTTCAAGAACCAGGAGGATCTGCTCTCGGAATTTGGGCAGTTCCTGCCTGATGCCAACAGCTCTGTGGTAAGTAATCTTGGAGATAGGCTGAAATATATAGTGAAAATTACCCGGTATGTAGCCAGAGTTCAGAAAAATGTGCTTTTGCTGTTTGTTTCTTGGGGGTTTTTGAGTGATCTTCTAGTGAGTGTGGGAATGGGGTCAGTGGGATAGACTGTGTTTTCTTTTAAATAACTTCAATTTTAAATTGACAATTCCTTTGCCTAAAAGGGTAGTTTTAAGATTGTTATAACTGCAGTAAAATACATTGGTCATCTAGAGCTAGGAGGAGCAGCAGACCCCACCTGGAGTGCTACCTCCAACTCTGGGGTCCCCAGCACAGGAAGGACATTGACCTGTCAGAGTGAGTCCAGAGGAGGACACAAAGATGATTAGAGGGATGGAGCACCTCTCCTGTGAGGAAAGGCTGAGAGAATTTGGATTCAGCCTGGAAAAGAAGTCACCCAATTGTGGCCTTCTAGTACCTGAAGGGAGCCTAAAAGAAAGGTGGAGATGGACTTTTTACAAGAGGGTAAGGGGGAATGGATTAAAAGAGACGAGGTTTAGCTTAGATATTAGAAACAAAAAATCTTCCCTGTGAGAGTGGTGAGGCTCTGGCACAGGTTGCCCAGAGAAGATGTGGCTGCCCCATCCCTGGAAGTGTTCAAGATGAGGTTGAATGGTGTTCTGAGCAACCTGGGCTAGTGGAAGGTGTCCCTGACCACGGCAGGGGGCTGGAACTGAATAATTGTTAAGATCCCTTCCAATCCAACCCATTATGTGATTCTCTGATTTTGTGTGGAACTCAGCCCTAATGGTCTTATGGGTTTGTCTCTGACCAAGCTGTTGAGTAAGACAACTGCAGAGAAAGTGGAATCTGTCAGGAATGATCACGGGGGCACAGTGAAGAAGCCACAGCTCAACAACAAGCAGCAAAGACCCAACCAGAACGGCTGTCAGATCCGACGGCACTCGGGGACGGGAGCAACCCCTCCAGTGAAGGTAAGAGCATGTGCTGCTCCTTCAGCAGCCCTCCTTGTCCCAGGAGGCTGTGGCAGAGCTGGGTGTGTTTTCCAAGTCCTTGTGAGTTTTGTGGTGCAGGCTGCAGCTTGAGAATGTAGAAACTAATGCTTGTCTTTAAAGGGAGCTTTTGCAACTGCTTGTTCCTGAGTATAAGTCTTTGCCTCTGATTTTTCCAAACTGGTGGTATTACCTGTGCCTGAGGGTGGGAATAGTTACTTTAATGGCTTGAGAAAATAGGGCTTTCACCACCTTATTAGGAATATGTAGTTTTATTAGGAGTGTTTAATGAGTGGGAGTTGTGGAGCGTGGAGACAAAAGTCTTAGTAATGCCACGAAAGAAATTTGTCCAAAATTTCTATCAAATGTTCCTAAGGCACGTAGGAAAAGATAAGCTGAGGGAAAGATGTGCCTGAAAGCTTTGTTGTAGTAAAACTTGGAGCAGATGCAGTGGAATCGTGTTTGCTCATCTCTCCTGTGGTAAAACTTCTAATACAATGATGCATGATTATTCTCTCAGCAGTTTGCCCATTTCATATGATGAGTGAGAGCAGTGAGGCTTTGTAGTGTAACAAAAATTGTCCAGTGGCCAGGTGGCTTCGTGTTTGTGCATGAAGGATAAATTTGCCTGCTTTATTTCAAGGCAGTATATCTTGCTTTGCGATGAAAAGCATTAGCAGGCATAATTGTATTGTTTAAATCTAGTGATTTATGTCCCCTTCTGCCCTTTCTCCTCCTCTTCAAATCAAGAGCAGCAAAACAAAACATGTTTTGGAGGCAGCTTGCAGCCTTTCTGAGGATGAAGGGTTCAGGGCAGGTATGGGGAAAATAAAGGATCTTGCAGTGGAATGCAAGAATTATAATTCTGTGGAGGTGTAAGACTTACAGAACTGGGTGAGTGATAGGAAAAAACACTTACTCTGGTAGTTTTGCAACCTAGTTAGAAAAGTAAGGTATGTGTAGTGTGATTGAAACAATCAGGTAGCTACAGAAAAGAGTGCAACAATGTGTTACAAGTATTTGGAGTTGCACGCTACTTATTAACATTAATAACTTGTAGCACGAGTTTCAATGGTTGTTTCCTTCCAAAAATGCAACCTTTCTCTTACTTGAAAGCACGTGGTGGGGTCAGGAAGTGTGTGACAGATAATCAAATTATCTCTACTTGCTGAACACCCCTTTTCTTGGCCTTTTTTTTCTTAACAGAAGAAACCGAAGCTGCTTGGTTTAAAAGACCAGTCTCTGGCAGAAGCCAGCAAACATGGTGTGGGGACAGAATCCCTCTTCTTTGAGAAGGTGAGAGATGGGGTACAGAGGTTGCATGTCGTTGATGTATGTCCTTTGTTTATATACACCTGGATTTTTATCACAGTGAAGTATGTGATGTTTACACTGCCCTGATAACATTTCTCAGCTTGACCTCAGATGTATCCTCTGATGTTTTTTACATGTGTCTTTTTCCCAAAGCTCCTTCTCCAGCTTTCCACCCACTGCTGCCGCAGTTTATTTACAGGGATGGGAAATTTTGCCTGTAACCCACACTCCATATTGTTTTCCTCTTTATGAAGTCGCCGTACAGCTGATGATGTTCATGGCATGTCTTACTGTGTTGGCACAGCTTCTACCCATCCACAACCGGCTGCCTGCAGTGGGGAAGCTCAGTTTACAAAGCAGCTGATTCACATTTACATTGGGTTGGGGTTTTTTTTCCCCCTGAGGTATTAATCTAATTAATTGCACAGTTGTTACCTGTTGCTGACATAGCACACAGAACAACTGAAGGAAATAGGGGATGTTTGCAAGTGATACCTTGTCGTCTTCTCTAGGATGTCCATACATCTTCTTACAGCTCAGAGGGGAGCGTAGGATGAACTTAAAACAATCTTTTTAATGAGTAATACTCACGTGTCATTGACAGTCTTGGTTGCTCCCTGATAATGTGATGAATTTTGCAGTGTACTGGGGACCAGTTAATGGTAACTAAAAACAAATTGATTGCTTGGAGGATGTGTAGGTGTTAATGTGAGTAAACCTAGAAATCCCTGCCATGGAATTGTAACCATAATGATGAATCTCTTTAATAATGATAGATCTCCATCTGTTGCAAAGATCCAACTGTTCTCATGGGAAAGGCAATGGTGTTGGGATGAGTAGTTTGGTTTCTTCATTCTGTGGAGATGAGGGTTACAGAAGCAGGATTGTCTGTGATAGCCCAAGCTGGAAGCAGACAGAGGCTGGACAGGTGTTACCCAGAGCATGGGTCTCATACCTCTACTCTCTACTTGAAGTGTTCTCTGGAGTTTAAAGGCAGCCTGAGTGGGTTTGTGGTTATGCAGTTATGACTGATGTTGTCCACAATTCCAGCATTTTGTGATCCAGCTGTTGGGGTGGTTCTTTGAAGAACTTAATTTTGTATTTGCAACTCCTTTCTTAGAGTAATGCTCCAATGCTGACAGTGCAGGGGATCCCCAGCATGAGGATGGCTCCCATCAGCACCAGTTCATCTAGCCCTGTGTGCAGGGCACATTCTCTGTGTTTAGCTCACTTCATGATTTGTGTGCATCAGTGGGAAGCGCAGTGTCAAATCCAGGTTTCCTGCTTCTCACCCTGTTGGATCTCACCCTGACAGCTACTCTTTTCCTCTCTCCTCCTCTCCATAGGTCCGCAAAGCTCTGCGGAGCACAGAGGCATATGAAAACTTCCTCCGCTGCCTGGTTATTTTCAACCAGGAGGTGATCTCCCGGGCTGAGCTCGTGCAGCTGGTTTCTCCATTCCTTGGGTAAGTGCAGCCCCTTTCCTTGCACAAGGCAAGAAGCTTAATCTTCTTTTTCTGTTGTGGAGCCAGGAAAGAAACACTAACCTTCATAGTTTCCTGCACTGCCCTTTCGTATTCCGTATCTGAGAGAGGGGGATTCCCAGCTGTGTCTTGACAGGCAGCATGCAAGAGCAGTACTGGTGTTGCTTGCTGTGTTTCTTCCTTTTCCCAATTTAGCAGCCTGCCACTGCAGTTTTTTGCTCTGGAATCACAGATTATTTCATTTGAGAAAAGATTGACTACCTAATTATATAGGAAATATCCCTCAAAAAAAACACCCCAGACTGCTGATACAAACTTGCTGAAGTTTTCAAAAAGCAGCTGTATTCTGTTGTGAAGCCAAAACTGTTAAGGAACACTATGGTTTAAATAGGAACTATTACTTCCACGATTGTCAGTAGTGTACAAACTAACTCTACTAATCAGCTAAAACCAACTGATATCCTCTCATTAACTTTGGGCAGCAGGATTAATGTTCCTTCTGCCTGAAATTGGGCTTCCTAGATCCAAGGGAGAAGGCACTAGCAACATAAATTGGGTTCAGGACCCTACTGCAGTAGTTACTGTGCAAAGAAACTGCCCCAAGGAGCTTCCACTTGCTCTGTAGCTCCACTGGAATTAGTCAGGTATCAGCAGGATATTACCTTTAGGTAAGGTGCAGTATTTGACCAAAAATAATAAATCTGTATTTCTCTCATCTGCTGCCTGTGCTCCTAACTATAGGGTTGAGTATCTGCATTGGGGAAGGTATAATTACAAGTGTTTTTATTCTGGAGTTGGACATTATCTTTTGCAGTGAATAAGCAGTGATTCAATTAGCCTCAGTAACAGGTTCCATTCCTAGTGTTGCTGGAGCTTTGCATGAGAGGACTTGAACAAACAGAGTATTTTAGACTAATAAATTCTTCAGAAAACTTCACAGACAGGTGAACCTGGGCCTTGCAGGCAAAGGTTTCTCCACAGTTTGTGCTCCTTTGTGTAGTCCAGTTGAAGCAATTGCTCAGCGCTGAAACCTTTTGCTATCTAGTTATAGAATCTCTTTTCAGTTGTTTCTTGCTGCCTTTTGAAAGGAAAGGTCTGGGTTAAGGTTCAAAACGTTGGCAAACAACAAGGAATCTGGCATGAGTTCGCTACAGGGGTAGTCTGGGGAACCCAGATGTGACCCTGCCATGAGTGCAGCTCTGGCTGCTTTTCCTTGCTCAACACTAATCATCCTAAAGCACCTTAGGTGCACCAAGAGAGCCATGCACCACCTGATCCACAGCAGGTGCTTGCTTCCTATTTGGTGAGGCTTTGTGGGAGTGGGATTGAGCAGAGAGAGTCCTCTCTTACCATATTGATAATTCAGAGGGTTGTCTTGGGCACTGTCTGTAGCAATCAGTTCTAGGCTCAGCATCACACCTCAGCACTGTTTGATTTCTACTCAGCCCGTTTTTCACTTCATTCCTCTTCTTTTTAGGAAATTCCCAGAACTGTTCACTTGGTTTAAAAACTTTCTGGGGTACAAAGAGTCTGTTCACATGGAGACGTATCCAAAGGAACGGGCTACTGAGGGGATTGCCATGGAGATAGACTATGCCTCCTGTAAGAGGCTGGGCTCCAGCTACCGAGCCCTGCCCAAGAGCTACCAGCAACCCAAGTGCACGGGGCGGACTCCGCTGTGTAAAGAGGTAAGGGGGGAATTGTGTGACAGAGGAAGGCTCTTCACAGCCTTTTTAAAGGGATGGAGCAAGGGCAAGCAAAATGGAACAGGGTGGGGGGTTTATTTTGTATCCCTGCACAGGTTCTTGGGGATGTTAGGGTATGTCTGGTGGTGCTGGGCATGGAGCTGGGGTCGGGCAGCTGCCTGCTTTTAGCACTGATCTGTGCTGCTCCTGCACCCAGGTGGGTGTGGGCATCATCATCCTGGCTCTGGATCATCATGGTATGTGTCACAGTCCAAAGTCAGCACACCCAGGCATTCCTAGTGTCACGCTTCCAAACATCTGGATCATATCCAGAACCTATTGCACAGGGTGAGGCATCAGTCTAGGAACTGGGTTATGCTGGAAGCTGGCGGGGAGTTGTGACGCCCATGTGGCTTTGATGGTTGGCATCAGCTCCTCTCCAGTGGGGTTTGTGAAAGGGTTGCATTGGAGCACTGGGGAGCATCTGAAAAAAGACCCACTAAATAGTTATGATGCTTAATTACTGAGATACCTAAGGCCTCTACATTTTATTTGTGGTGCGTTACGTAGTACAACTTGTGAAAGGAACATAAAGGTTACAAACTCAAACACTCCCAAGTAGGAAATGATAGAACTGGTTTTCTGTAAGTGATCTCAGGGATTCTTTACAAGACAGCATGTAATTCAAGATTATTGCTGCCTTTTAACCTAAATTCTCAATTAGTCTGCTTTCAGAGTTGTCTCTAGGCCAGCTTTAAAAGAAAATCATGTTTTCTGTAGACAGATTCTCCCATGTATTCCCTCACATGCTTCTTTATTTCTCCCTGAAATGCTGAGCTTTTAATTTAACTCCTGACACATCTCTCAAAAACATCTTGTGTGATGCAGTTACAAATTTTTCTCCCTGTGAGAATCTAATGACTCAGTTGTTCAGGCTTTGGGTTTATGAAAACTGGGCCTGGCTTTCAAGACTGCTTGCCAAAATAATTGTTTCTTTGCCTTTGGCATCTTTGAGGTTGGGGTTTTTTTGGTGTTTTTTTTAGGTTTGGGGTGTTCTGGTTCTTTGTGTTTGTTTTTTTTTTTTTTTATATTTTATTTATTTTTTAAAGTTCTGGTTTTATATTGAAAGCTGCAGGTGCTCATCTGCTTTATGACGAAAAGTGATGCTTGGGTATGGATTTATACTCCCAATTAGCCTCATTTGGAGGCAGCAGCCATGTCCTGTCTTAACAGCCAGGTCTGCTGTGGTGCCCACCCAGTGTCAGCAATGGTGCATAACACACAGAGAACCAGCTGGTTGGGGTTGGCTAATCCAAAGTAGCTCCTTTCACCTCTATTTTTCTCTTCCCTTGCAAGTTTTTTCCTATCATCGCCAGGTAGTGAATTTTCCAGACTGCCTGGACGTTTGGCTTTTGGCTGTTTGGGGTTGCACTTTGAATGCTGGGCTTTGGAAGGGGCACGGTTTTTCCAGCTGGGAAATTAGATCCTCCCCTCAGGAAACTAGGCTTGGAGCCGGCCAGGCGTGGCCCCCTTGGAACACTGACCATGGCTCTTGTTCTTCTGTCTCCCTCAAAGGTTTTGAATGACACTTGGGTCTCCTTCCCATCCTGGTCTGAGGACTCAACATTTGTGAGCTCCAAGAAGACGCAATACGAAGAGCACATCTACAGGTGTGAGGATGAGCGTTTCGAGGTAAATTGTTTTTGCCTTGGTTCGTGTCTCAGAAAGCTCTGTTCTGTGAACAGTTAATAAGCTTGATGTAAGGATGTAAGTTTAATACTGCATCTTAGAATCTATTTTTATTGTGTCTGTTACAATAAAAGTTTTTGGCATAAAAGCTTGTGTACTCTTTTAGTGCAAGAAGCAGTGGCTGCATAACCATTAACTTGCCACCCCTACCCCTCGCTTTTTGCATGGAGCTCTTGATTCACCCCACTCCCCACTAAATTACTGAATGAACAGCATAGAATTGTTGCATGTTTTCTGTTCTTCCTGCCCACATGTAGTGCATGAGAACATGCATTCCCCTGTAATCATCTGAAAAGCGACACGTTCAGGATGTTAAATGACTGACATTGTGAGTGGAAATAGAAGTTCGTTCAGCAGTTACTTGAATCCGCTCAGGTTTGGCACGTCCTTTTGTAGAGTAACTGTCAATTGTATTCTATTCCCAGCTGGAAAATGTCATTTCCAAACAGTATCATTCTGGTCGCCTTTAAATTCTTACGCAGTATTATCTAGGTAGCAGATAAAATATAATTGGATTATTTTAGAGCAGCTGAACACAAAAGAGCTCTAGCATACCTTGTTAAACAGGCACGGCTTCTTGTTTCATGTCACTTGAATGTTTGCTTCTGTGAAGTATCATGTTTTGTCTATTCCAATGGTGGCTTAATGCACTGTTCTCTCCAGCTGGACGTTGTCTTGGAGACCAACCTGGCAACGATCCGCGTTCTTGAGGCAATCCAAAAGAAACTGTCGCGCTTGTCTGCCGAGGAGCAGGCCAAATTCCGGCTGGACAACACTCTGGGGGGCACTTCGGAAGTGATCCACCGCAAGGCTCTCCAGAGGATATATGCTGACAAAGCAGCTGACATCATCGATGGGCTTCGGAAGAACCCCTCCGTGGCTGTTCCCATTGTACTGAAAAGGTACTGACTGCCCTAGCACCCTGCCCCAGGGGCTCTTCCAAAGGGTGACACACTGGATGTGTGGCCCAGGTTTATGGAAAAGTGGCTAATTTCTGCCCCTAAGGAGCGTGACCTCAACAAGGCTGTAAATTTGCCCCAGAAGGTTGCGGCTGCCCCATCCCTGGGTGTGTTGAAGACCAGGTTGAACAGGGCTTGGAGCAACGTGGTCCAGTGGAAGGTGTTCCTGCCCATCACGTGGGCTGGAATGAGATGAGCTTTCTGATCCCTCCCAGCCCAAACCATTCTGTGATTCTATTATTCTGTGAAATTAAGAAGTTCATTTATGTTCTGGTCAGTTGGTGTATTCCATAATAGTCACCTGGAAAGAGGGATTGACCTTTCTGAAATAAAATCCTTACCGCTCAGCTGGAAAGGTATAGAGCTTTTGTTGTCTCCTCTTAAACCTTATTTCTTCCCTGGTGTCAGCACCATGTGTAAGATAGGAGCAAAAACTACTGTGTGGATTGTCCCAGGGCTAAATGTGATCCCTTTCCAAATCCCGTGGCTGTATGTGACCATGGGCTGAGGTCATGGTGTCTGTGCTACCCCTCAGATACCCAGTCCTCCTTCTGTTGTTAACCTCCCCTTCCTCAGTTAAGAAAAGGGAGTTGGTGCTGCATCTCCTTGGGGAAGCTCAAGTTGATGTGTAAGCAGCAGATACCCTTCCTCGGTCACTTTTTGTCTCTGGGCCTGTTGGTCCTGTGTTTAGAGTTCTGGAGCTGGGGGTGGCAGCTGTCCCAGGATACCTGCAAGGTCCCAGTTTCCCCTCCCTGCTGCAAGGACACTCTTCTTGAACTGAATCAGGAGTGCTTTACTTGGGATACCGAGTCGTGGTTCAGGAGTCCCTTCCCAGGACAGTCAGGTGTCCATGCTTTGTTTGTCATCCAAACTGAGCTGCTCCTGTTCCACAGCTGGAACTGCATGACTTTCTGGGGATTTCTGAGAGACCAGGGCCAGCTCTTTTGGCTTTTCTGTCCCTTTATCCCCTCTCCCTACTGTGGACAGTGGGGCTGCTCTGTTTAGGTGGTTTTACTTAGATGTGAAAGAAACACAGAATGCTTTCTCAAGGAGAGCATATCTGGGCTCCTCCTTTCTGTGGGATGTCTTTCATTCCTGCCCATTTAATCAGGAGTTTAGCTCTTCTTAACATTTGCCAGGAACCGCAGGCCTAGGTTTTGTCTTATATGCTCACCTCTTTGCTCGCCCTTGTTTTCTCAACCCAAGGTTAAAGATGAAAGAGGAAGAGTGGCGAGAAGCCCAGAGAGGATTTAATAAAGTCTGGCGAGAGCAGAATGAGAAGTATTACCTGAAATCCTTGGACCACCAGGGCATCAACTTCAAGCAGAATGATACCAAGATCCTGAGGTCAAAGAGTCTCCTCAATGAGATTGAAAGCATCTATGATGAGGTAAAACAGTCAGCAATAATTTCCTTACCTCAAGCTTATGTACTTTGCTAGTGCAGTTTTAGTTCCTGTTCCTCACTGCCCGATGAGGGAGAAAGTCTGTTCCGCTGGCAAAGCTCTCTGAAAGGCTCTTGGGTGGAGAGAGGTGATTTAGGCTGATTTCTGTGCTGTTTTTCTCCTTTGTAGAGGCAAGAGCAGGCTTCAGAAGACAATGCTGGAGTTCTCACAGGCCCACACCTCTCACTAGCCTATGAAGACAAGCAGATCCTGGAAGATGCTGCCTCTCTCATCATTCACCACGTGAAGCGGCAGACGGGAATCCAGAAAGAGGACAAGTACAAAATCAAGCAGATCATGTATCACTTCATTCCAGACCTGCTGTTTGCTCAGCGAGGTGAACTCTCAGATGTGGAAGAGGAGGAAGAAGAGGAAATGGATGTGGATGAAGCTACTGGGGCTGCTAAAAAGCACAACGGCGTTGGGGGCAGCCCTCCCAAAACCAAGCTGATGTTCAACAACACAACGGCCCAGAAGCTGCGGGGCATGGATGAGGTCTACAACCTCTTCTACGTTAACAGTAACTGGTACATCTTCATGAGGCTGCACCAGATCCTGTGCTTGCGGCTGCTGCGGATCTGCACCCAGGCGGAGCGGCAGATCGAGGAGGAGACGCGGGAACGAGAGTGGGAGAGGGAAGTGCTGGGCATAAAGCGAGACAAGAGCGACAGTCCTGCCATCCAGCTGCGGCTGAAGGAGCCCAGTGAGTGACTTCTGATGAAAGGCTGGGGGAGAGAGGTGCTTCTGTTTGTAGCATGGTGACAGGGCTTGTTTGATGTCTTCAGACATGTGACAGCAGTGACCCTTCCTTTAATATTGGGGGCAGCACTGGGGAGATGGAAAGGTGTGGGGATCATGGGACTCGAATAGCAGAAGAGTGATATGCAGCAGTTATTTCATAAGAGCTTTCATTTTACACTTGCCTACCTGAAGTATCTTCAAGCTCCCTCACTAAAAACTCTTTTAAAAGTCTTTCAGAAATAAAAGCCTCATGGAGGAGGCTAGAGCTAGAAAGCAAGAGGTTAAGAAAAGAACTGTGGCCTTAAAAGGAGTTACTTGTGTTCATAAAAGACAAGTTTAACCCTATTCCAGTAACTCTTCAGCTTGAATGGGTCACCTGAGGACCAAAACTCAAAGCAACCCTTCTTGGGGGTGGTACATTCAGCTCTCCCCTTCTCTCCTGTTGCAGTGGACATTGATGTTGAGGATTATTACCCGGCCTTCCTGGACATGGTGCGCAACCTCCTGGATGGGAACATGGACTCGTCGCAGTATGAGGACTCCCTGCGCGAGATGTTCACCATCCACGCCTACATTGCCTTCACCATGGACAAGCTGATCCAGAGCATCGTTCGACAGGTGACTGCCAGCAAGGGCTGGGGAGCAGGTGGGATGGGGTAGAGAAAGCAGACAGGTTGGTTGCTGCAGTGAGAACCCAGGTTCGTATTGGAGGCAGAGTGTTGTATGCCTGCATGGAGAATTTCAGGGGTAAGCAGGTAAATTCGAGGTGTTTCTTCACCCAGCTCTTTAACCCTCAGGCAGAGACACAGTAGAAGGTAATTTCTGATCCATTTAAATTATAAAGAATATCCTCTACATGTATATAGAGTTCTTTTTGGTTTCCAGATGTTTTAGGATATAAATCTTCAAAGCACCTCCAGAGCTAATCTAGCTTTAACTTCGAAAAAAAATTACATGGCATTTAAATAGTTTCTTTCCTTTTCATCAGTGCTGTAGGAGCACTGCATGCCTTTTCTAAACACCTTTGTCCCTTTTATCTGGCTGTTGGGAGTAGCTCATTTTGGCTGTTAAACTCCAGCCCTTTTATTGGGCTGGTTGGAAGAATGTGTGAGCAAGGGAAAAATTCTTCGTGTGCCTTTTTGTACTGCAAAGAACAAAACCAGACACAACGGGCTGGAAGCAGAATGGCCTTTCAGAAGGGTAGAGCTGCTCTTCAGAAGCCCTTCAGTCCAGAGATTAACTGAATTCAGAAGACAGTTGGGAGACTTTTGATTTTTAAACTTGTACAAAATATAGATTTGATCCTAAACCTCCCACCCATTTCCTCAAACACAGCAGCAGCCCCTTGGTGAGGAGGGGGTATACTGTGTCACGGCACTCTGACCCTTCCTCCCCTGCTGCTGATCAGAATGTTCCCTGCCTGTAGTTTTTCTCTGGGTAGTTGTACCTTTCCTAATTTTTTTAAAGGTACTGTGGCTTTTTTACATAGCAGCAGAAATCATCTGCAACTGGAAGAAGCTAAATTTCATGCATTTTTCACCTTCTTTTTTTCTGTCGCTTGAGCTTAAACCCACAGTTGCATCCATACTTATTCCTATTCTCTGCTGATGGGCACGTAGCAGCCTCCCTGGCAAACACTTTCCCATTGTTCTTCCCTCTTGCAGCTCCAGCACATAGTGAGTGATGAGATCTGTGTGCAGGTAACAGACCTTTACCTGTCAGAGAACAGCAACGGAGCCACAGGAGGCCTTCTTGCTTCCCAATCTGCTCGTACGCTTCTGGAGGCCGCGTACCAGCGCAAAGCTGAGCAGCTCATGTCAGAGGAGAACTGTTTCAAGGTATGCTGGGCTGGGAATCACAGTGCAAAAGCAGCATGAGGTGAGGGGGGGGGTGCCTTTTAAGAAGGGAGAGGCACTAGTCTTTAAAAAAAGAGAGCCTTGTTTAGGTAGCCAAAAATGAAGAAATTAACCTCATCCCAGCCAAAACCGGCACACGTTGCCAGCTTTTGGGCCACAGATTAATGCTCCTGTAAGGGCCCCTCAGAAATGAGTTTTCAAGGAGGAGTATGTTTCCTGGAACAGCAGTCAATATCCCCTGTGCTTCACAGCAGCTTTGGGATGTATCATACTGACTGCTTGGCTGTCAGTGATTTTAATCTGTTAGGTCAAACTCTCCTGTTTCCCTGGTGTCTCAGTTTTGTTGACTGTGGGGAAATCTGCTACTACTGACTCGGCATTAAATCACTGCTGCCTGCACACATTGCTAATAAAACCTGTGCTAATCAAATCCATACTTCCTTTGGCAAAGAGGCAGGAAGTGGTCAGGCCCTTTCTAAACCAGTAAAGTACTTTGGATAAAAGTCTCAGTGTATAATCTCTCTTTCCTTGCTCTCAAACTTATTTTGGGGCTTAAGAAGGTTTCCCTTAAAACTGTGCCAACTTTCTTCATTCTCCCATTGCCCCAGTGAGATGTGAAGGTGTTTTTTTTTTTCTATTTCAAACTTCTTTCTGAAGTCCCTTCTGCTTTTTCTTTATAGCTGATGTTCATTCAGAGCAGAGGTCAAGTTCAGTTAACCATTGAGCTGCTGGACACAGAAGAGGAGAACTCAGATGACCCTGTGGAAGCAGAGGTAGGGGCATCTTGTCCAGAGAGCTGACTGAGGGTCAGTGTTACACTGGACCAGTTGACTGTTGGTGTGGTCCCTTAGCACAAGACAAAAGAAACATCCAGACATGCCATAAAACTTGTCAATGGTGTGAGCAGGCAAATCTTTCTTGGCTTATTTTGTATTAGAAAATGCTCAAAACCGTATAGAGAAACATTGTACCTGCCTTTTTGGGGTAAGATGCGCAGAACTTGCAAAAGTGATCTTGTGTTCATCTCTGTGGCTTCCAGCTTAGCCTCTTTAAACCACGCCACTGGTGGGAAAGCAGTGGCTGATGTGTGCTCTGTGCTTGCTTCCAGCGCTGGTCGGACTACGTGGAGCGGTATGTCAACTCTGATTCTACCTCCCCTGAGCTCCGGGAGCACCTGGCCCAGAAACCTGTCTTCCTGCCCAGGTGAGTGGCCAGGATCTTACAGACATCTAATTCCAACTCCCTGCCACGGACAGGACACCTTCCACTAAGACCACGTTGCTCCAAGCCCCATCCAGCCTGGCCTTGAGATCCAGCCTGCCAGGGGGTGAGCACCAATTCCAAGAGAGTTTCTCTGATTTGCAGGAACCTGAGACGGATCCGTAAGTGTCAGCGTGGTCGGGAGCAGCAGGAGAAGGAAGGGAAGGAAGGAAACAGTAAGAAGTCCATGGAGAATGTGGAGAGCTTGGACAAGCTGGAGTGTAAATTCAAACTGAACTCCTACAAGATGGTGTACGTGATCAAATCGGAGGATTACATGTACAGGAGGACCGCGCTGCTGCGAGCTCAGCAGGTAGGAGCCAGCAGGAGAGCTGGGTTGGGCTGCTGGTGTTTCCTGGGACCCAGGGGAGGAGAAGGAAGCATTGCCTCTCTGGCTGTTCTGTAGCTGTGAAGGTTTGGGTTTATTCAAGATAACAGGAGCTTGTGACTGAATCAGCGAAGTTCAGGAGGATTGCATTGGAAAAAGCTGATTTGGTCATCTGAGTGCTTTGACAACTCCTTTTCCCATCCCATGGGAATATTTCCATCTGCTTTAGTCATGTGTTTAGATTTATAAAACAACTACTAACCATGTTCCTTGCTGATGAGATACAAATGGTGGTTTTATTTCATTAAAGTAATTCTGTTAAACTTGCCTCCGCACCAGGTGAGTGTTTTGTTGCAGTAGTGACTCTGAAACACTGATAGCGAGGATTTTGATTGAATTCCATCTATGGCATTCAACTGGCACAAACCTCAAGGAAAAGTAAGCTCATAAATAGGATACTGTGTGCCAGTGCTCTTCACAGAGAACCTGAACACAGATTCTTGAAATGTTAAATATGTAGTATGCGTCATAGCCCTTGGTTGCTGGAATATATGGGAGGATCCATGAAAGCTACATTGGATTTGGGATACAAGTGTACTGGATTTAGCAGTTAACACCACAAAGCAGTCAGTCTTTGGGAGTAGAACAAAAGAAATAATAAAATCTGTAAGTTTTAGTCTGGGAGTTTAATTATATTGGCTGTTTTCAATTAGGACTGTAGCCATGGCTCGGTACTATCTGTCTGGGATTTTACATTCCTTAGGCGGACACTCTTACTCAAAACTCTGCACAGTTCTTCTTCTCCTGATGTTTCTGTTAAGCCAGAGCTTCTCAAGCCTTTTAGACCTGACCCAAGTCTTAATTTTCCGTAGCAGTTGTGTCCCCAGTACGTGTAATGCATGTTGAGCTTGGTTTTTCCTGGGACTGTACCCTCCTTGTGGGGACTGGAGACAGACCCTGAGGGCTGGGAAGAGCAGGGCTTACCTAGTCCTGGGTGCTGGAGGAGAAAGAAGAGGGGACAGCAGCAACTTCTGGGCAATGCAGAAGGGACTCTGAGCTGGGCATGCAACTTTCAGACTCCCACAGGATATATTCTGTATCCCCCAGCCTGAGAGCTGCTGTATTAAACAAAGAGCATAAACCTTTTCGTATTTCTGGGCCCATGTTGCTGCTAATCTTCTTGGAGAGGAGACCTGGGGGGACCTTAATCAGCTCTTTCCCTCTGTCATTAGCCCCGTATCTGCGTTACAAATTCCCTCTGTGTTTGACTCCCCTTGGTTGTTGTCCACCAGCAGCCTTCGCGTAACACTGCAGTTTTGAAGGCCAAAGCTGCCTTTTTCTAACATCTCTCCCTGTTTCTGTAGTCTCACGAAAGGGTGAGCAAGCGGCTGCACCAGCGGTTCCAGGCCTGGGTGGACAAATGGACCAAGGAGCACGTGCCCCGCGAAATGGCAACCGAGACAAACAAGTGGCTCATGGGCGAAGGGTTGGAGGGCTTGGTGCCCTGCACCACCACCTGTGACACAGAGACCCTGCACTTTGTCAGCATCAACAAGTACCGTGTCAAATACGGCACGATATTCAAGACACCCTAAAAGTCCCCCCAGGGCGAGGGAAGAGCCCGGGAGATGTGTGTGTGTGTGCGCGCGCATCCAGGGAAGGAGAAAGACGCCTTTCTCCCCTCACTGTGTATCTCCGTAACATGGCCACTTGACTAGTGTGTGGCTGGTACAGCCCCGTCACCAGCGGGATTCCCTGTGGGGATGTGAATCTCCACCTGGGACCGTGGGCCGCAGGCCCTTTTTTGGGTGAGAAAGACCCTTCTCTGAACTGAGCCATCCCAGAGAAACACAAGAAGCTCGTACACACCAGCAGCGTTGAGGCTTTGACTCCCTGGAGGCCCTACTAAGCAAGGAGGAAGGAGAACTGGGTGCTCTCCACCACCGGACCGCTTGGAAGTGTCCCCAAAATCCCCAGGTGCCTGTCACCACTGGATTCTCCTCCCCTTTACGGGCTCTAGCACGAGGTCATGGGGCAGCGGACCCTGGGTTTTCTGGCTCCCTCTTCTCCCTCCCAGGCTGGACTCACCCTGTGCAGATCGGTCTGTCCTTTCTAGTGCCAGTGGAACTGTTTTATTTTTATTTTGGGTTGGTTTGTTTTTGGTTTTTGTTTTGGTTTTTTTTTTTTGTACCTGCTTGTTTACTAGTCTCTCCTAGTGCCATGCACCAGCTTTTCACACACATGTACGTACACACACACAGCAGAGAATGACACAATTTTAACATGTTCCCCTCCTTTTTTGTAAATAAATGTACAAATTGTCCATTTTTGGGGGGGTTTTTTTGTTTGTTTTGTTTTGTTGGTTGGTTGGTTTGGTTTGTTTTGGGTTTTTTTAATTAAAGGAAGTATGCTTGATGTGCTAGCATAACTGTACTAGCTTCTTGTGTACCATACTACCAGGGGGCTTGAGAATTAGTACCGACAGACAGACCAATGGAGACATTTATTACACTTTTTACCAAAGGGAGTTACCATTGTAGTGCTTTTGTGTGGAAACTTTTTTCTCCTTTTTTTGTAAATAAAAGAAATAATGTCTTTGTTATTAACCGGAGGAAGACACTCGCTCACCCACAGGCCTGTTCCTGGTCTGAAAGGCACCGTGCAATATACAGTTTTTGGGGTGGGGAAGGGGAGGGCAGAGAGGTGTATGCCACCAATTTTATAAGACTGACTTCACAATCCAAGAGGAAAAAGCAGAAGGTAGTGTGTGTTTGAGGGTTAAACAACTGAGGTATAAGTAGCCTGTAAGAAATAGAGAGTATAACATTTTAAATATTTGTAATCTTTGGCGCTTTTTTTTGCCTTTTTTTTTTTTTTTTTTTTTTTTTTTTTTTTTTGGTGGGTAATTTTTATCCACCTCATCTTCCAGCTCCGAGGATCTTCACTTTGGGGAAGTGTTGCTGAGTTACTTAGCCACAGCTGATTGTGCTGATATATTTTTTTCCCTTTCTGTGTTGGAGAAAACATCATGGGAAGTACCAAACCAGTATTTGACATTTGCTCTGCATGTGTGTGTGGGTGTGTGTGGGTGTGCCCAAGAGAAAGAGTGGAGAAAGGGGTGGTCTTGGTGCCTTTCACTCCTGAAATTGCATATGGGATATATATTTTTTTAAGCAGAGAAGTTTTAACACTGGCAGATACATTCTGATTTTAAAAACAGAGAAGTCAGCACCCACGCCAGCCACAACTGCACTTGTCTCCTCAGAGGAGGCAGCCCTTCCTTGCACAAAGCCATGCTGCCAGTCCAAAGCACCTGGACTGGCTTCCATCATCTCTGGATGGGGAGCCACGAGCAGGACTTTGCTGCTGTTTCAGCCTCTCCCATGGATTTACTGTGTGTTCAGATAATCATAGAATGGCCTGGGTTAAAAGGGCACCTTAAAGATCATCCAGTTCCACGTTGTCTCCTGGCACTGGAGCTCCCTCCCTTTTCTGGGGAGCGGCCTGGGAGCAGAGCCAGAGGGGTACCTGGAGCTGGGGTGAAAGCACGTGGCCCCAAGGGACCACTACTCATTGGCAGCCAATGCACAGCATCTGGAACGGGAGCCTCCTATGGAGAAAGGGAAAGAGAGGGAAGAGTCCAGTGGGGAATATTCACACATTGCCAGCAATAAGTTACCTGTCTTGTTTCTATTTCTTTGCTGTAACCAGTCAGGGAGGAGCTCTTGCATGCCCTCTTCCATTCCAAAGGTATTGTGCACGCTCCCCTTCTATTTCTGACCGGTTTTTTTATTCTGTTGTGTGCTCAAGGTGACCCAGAAGGGAGAGTCTTGGCTGATACAGACTTTGACCAGCTTGGAAGTAGCAGCTGCTGCTGCTGTTTGCTGGGTGTCTGTCCCAGGGGCCGGTGCCTGCGTGTCACTGAGGCAAGGGGGGGGCTGGTGCAGGTCCCCGGGGACACACCGTGGGGCAACCTCTGCCTCCCAGCCTGTACAGTGGTAGAGGTTTGCTTTTTTTCTTTTTTCTTTTCTTTTTTTTTTTTTTTCCTTCTCTTTTTATTCGATCTTGCTTTTTGTATTCTGTAACACGACCCTTGGCCCGCGCCCCACGTGATTTCCATACCAATGCTGTAAACTTGAATGTAGCACAGTATTTCCATTAAAGCATCAGGGCTGAGCACCGCGTACGGATTCTTCCTTCCCTCCTCACGACACACCACGGCGTTCTTTCGGGGCCACTCTGAGGCAAAGCCCGGGGCATGGAGGAGTGCGACGGACAAAGTGACGCAGAGTTCTTCGAGCAAAGAGCAAAAAGCCATTTTATCAACTACAAGTTTATCCTTTTATACTATTTTTCTCCGCGCCTACAAGCTACATCTCATTGGCTGGGTATACCTGTCCGTGAGTCTTAACCCATCTTCTGATAGGTAGTCGGCATCGCCCCTCGCGCTGGCGAGTCCCAAAACTTACTCTTGTTTTGAACGGTTGTGGAAACAAGAGTTTTTTACTTCAGCTTTCCCAGGAGGGACACAGGTGGCGTTTCCTGCTGTTTTCCCACGCTCGCAGCAGGAGCAGGAGGAGCAGGAGGAGCAGGAGGAGGAGGAGGAGGAGGAGGAGCAGGAGGAGCAGGAGCAGGAGGAGCAGGAGCAGGAGGAGCAGGAGCAGGAGGAGCAGGAGCAGGAGCAGGAGGAGCAGGAGCAGGAGCAGGAGCAGGAGGAGCAGGAGGAGCAGGAGGAGCAGGAGGAGCAGGAGCAGGAGGAGGAGGAGGAGGAGGAGCAGGAGGAGGAGGAGGAGCAGGAGGAGGAGCGGTGGGGGTGGGCTGTGCCCTCTCACAGGGACGGGACCCCCCGCCCCAACCCGGGGCTCGCCCCCATCGCCCCCCGGGGCGGCGGGGCTGGGCTGCTCCGGGCCGCGCACGCGCGGAGCGCGCCGCTGCCATGGCCGCACCCGAGCACCGGCGGACGGCGCTGGAGCGCGTCGAGAAGTTCGTCTCCGAAACTTACTTCACCGACTGCAACCTGCGGGGCAGGTGGGCGGCGAGGAGCATTCACCCCCACCCCCGGGCACCCACCGGAGCGCCGGGCTGGGTGGCGTGTCGCGCTGTCCCCGTCCCACCCACCCCCCACACCCCGGGGGGGCTCACCATCCTCATGGGTGGGCTTTTGGAGGGTTTGGGAAGGGCTAAAAAAGGCAAGCCCGGCTGCAGAAGGCACGGCGGGAAGTGTCCATAGGCGGTGTTGGCGAGGCACGGTTCTGTCTTGCGTTGTCTTTTCTCCTCGAGGCTGATTCTCTGTGCGTTCTCGAAGGAGGCAGCAGCGTTGTGGGTGGTGTGTCTCCCGATGGGAGGCCGGAGCGGACCATGGACGGTGGTCAGCATGGCCATGATATTGTTTCAGGGAGTCCTTGTGCCTCCTCTTCGGGGCTCCTCCCTTGCGGCAGCGAGTTCCCCACGGAGCACCATCTCAGGCAGGCGGTGATTCCCCCATCCCGGAGCTGCCTCCTCAGTCCTGGTGGCCGCTGCCTGTTCGAGAACACACACGCGAGCCGCGAAATCAGCGCCGGTGGATGTTTCGGGTTGCACGGGGGCGGCGCCGATGGAGAGGGAGTCGCAGGAGGTGGCGGTGGTGAACACACCCCACGGGAACAAATCACAGGCACAAACAGCGCCCCGGCACAGCCCTCCAAGCCCTCCCGGATCCGACATTCCTCTGTGATCTCTTAATGCTATTGAGGGTGTTGGGTGGCAGCTGGGAAGACAGGGTGCTGCCTGGTCCCCACCCCTGCGCTGACCATGTGAATGTGTTCTGGCCCTCCCTGACCACAGGCTTTTTGGGGATCGCTGCCCGCCTGCATCACTCTCCTGCTTCCAGACTCCGCGGCGCATCCCCTATGATGAGGCTGTTGTGCAGGAATTCAGGCCGGCTGAAGTGGGAGAGTCCTTCGGGCCCACGTGAGTACCGGATTTCGGTGGTGCTGTGACTGTGGTGGGGTTGGAGCTCCTGTCTCATGTGTGTGAGTCCTCACCAGCTCTCAGTGGTGAAGAGAGGAGATGATGATCTTCCTCCCCCTGAGTACTTCAAGGTGTCTGCCCAGAAGCCCTGAGGAAGGTTTCATGAGGAAACATCAAGTAGTGTCTGTTTCTCAGGACAGTGAAGAGGTCACTTCATTGATCCTTTCCGCTGAGAGCACATTGTGATCATAGTTGCGTCTCTGATGCTTAGGTGGGGGAAGTCTGCAAGTCTGCTTTGTCAAGTTTGGGAGAAGGTTTTTATCCCAGCAGTGGTCAGATAAGATGCCAGTGACTGTTTCTCAGGGGGCTGAGGTTGCTGCTTGCTCTCTTCCAGGTGGGAGACGTGCTGGTTTAAGGTGGAGCTGAGCATCCCCCCGGCATGGGCAGGGCGGGAAGTGCACTTTGTCTGGGAGAGCGATGGGGAGGGCATGGTGTGGCGAGATGCCCAGCCTGTTCAGGTAAGGAGGCATGAATCAGCAGTGTGCCAGGTACCCTGCTGTGCACAGGGTGGTAACCTTTGTACATCCCTGCCGTGCTCTGTGGTGGTGCCTGCAGGGTTTGTGTTGCTGCTGGGAAAGCAGCACCTTCTGTGGGAATCATCATCCCACACCGTGTGGGACCAGATCCCTCCATCCAGCTGAACTTTGATTAAATGTGCCATCTCCCTGTGCAGGGGTTGACTAAGGAAGGTGAGAAGACTAGCTACATCCTGACAAGGAGCCTGAAGGAGTCAGAGCCCCACAGGTGGGTGGTCAGTCAAGCCAGAGCCCCCCACCACTGGGTGAGCTTGGTATTGTTGGAAGACAAGAGGCTGGGGTGAGACATCCTTGTCTGTCGTGGTTCTTGTGACCCACTTCCTGATGGTTTCCTTTTGGTCCCACAGCCTGACATTGTACGTGGAGCTGGCCTGCAATGGGCTATTTGGAGCTGGCAAGGGCAGCATGATTGCCCCTCCCGATCCAGACAGGAGGGTCACCCTGAGCAAGGCTGAGCTGGTCATCTTCAACAGAGATGTGTATGAACTGCTGGTAGATCTGGAAATACTGCTGGACATGGCCCGGGTATGGGAACTCCTTCTCTTCCCTTCTCTCACCCTTTTCACAGCTTCATTGTATCTCCTCCTCCCATCATTCCATGACCTGAGACCCTGGAGGAGAAAATGTTTGCTGCTTCTGCTTTAGCACAATTGACTGTCTAAACTTGCTGATCGTTGTGTCCCTTCAAACTCAGGATATTCTAGAGTAGAAGAAGAGCAAATAGAAGCCACAGGTGTTTTTTTAATCTACTTTCTGCTCCAAAGCAGGGTCTGTTAACCAGAGTCCCCTGGGATGGAGAAGGCATGTGAGAAAAGGTGTAAGGTTGTGTTTGTGAAGCAGAGACATGGTGTTTACCTGGTACCACTGGCTGAGACAGATGTTGGAAGGAAGTAGCAGGTTCTCCCTTAGGCAGGCGACATCTGAGCTGATACAGTGGCCAGAGTCAAACCGTTCTGCCTTCCAACGCCAGCTCCTCGGGGAGGAAAACCAGAGGAGTTTCCAGGCACTGTACGCTGCCAACCAGATGGTCAATGTGTGTGATGTTACGGACCCGTCCACCTTCCCTGCTGCCCGTGACCTGGCTGCAACCATCTTCAGCCAGAGGAATGGCGAGAGCCAGCACACCATCCATGCCGTGGGGCACTGCCACATTGACTCTGGTGAGAGCAGCACACGCTCCCTCTTTGCTCACCTGAAGGCCAGGGCATGTGGCCCAAGGGGAGAGTGGGCTGCCCTTGGGCTCCAGGCACCTGAGGCACACAGCTGGTTTTTCACTGAGGTGGGGGAGTGTGGGTCTGGCTGGTTGTGGCCTTTGGAGTACTGATGGGGCTGGGGATGAGGGATGAATTATAGGCTGCTCAATTTACCGTCTCAGCTGGGGTTTCAGAGGGGTTTCAGCTCCAGGAGGAGCTTGTGCTGAGGAGTAACTATGGTGGGGCCATGCCTGTCCCTGCAGCCTGGCTGTGGCCCTATGAGGAGACCATCCGTAAGTGTGCTCGGAGCTGGGTCACCGTGATCCGTCTGATGGAGCGCAATCCAGAGCTCACCTTTGCCTGCTCCCAGGTGAGTGATCTCTCTCTGAAGACCTCTCTTCCTCTCATAGCATGTTGCTTCAGCAGCAGAAAGAGATGGGGGGATGACCAGAAGTGTTGCAGAGAGGAGGGACATGGGTGTGGGGGAGCTGAGCCCGATCTTTGTGCTCTGGCAGGCGCAGCAGTTTGAGTGGGTGAGGAGCTGGTACCCTGGGCTCTACACACAGATCCTGGACTTCGTGGCCAAGGGGCAGTTCATTCCTGTTGGAGGCACCTGGGTGGAAATGGTGAGTAGCACGGTGAGCCTGGCTTGCTGAACCCTCTCTGTGCCATCCTTCTGGGACTGGGCCTGGCAGTGGAGGGGAGAGCAGAGCCTTTGCTGAGCCTGTCTGGTTGGTGATGGTCTCCGAGCCTGGGAACAGCAGCTGTCTGAAGTTTCTATCCTAGCAAAAATGCAATCCTCCCATATCATTTCCTGAGACAGGATCTTTGCACTCACTGAGCTGTGTTCCTCCTTGTCTCAGTTTAAAAGTAACCAAGATGTCTCTCAGGGAAAGTGAGGAATCCTTCTGGACTAGAAAGGGGGCCTCTCCTCAAAAACCACCACAACCTTTGAAATTAAGAGGCTTTAATCAGAAAATGTAGAGAAAAGGCTAACAGTTCTTTACTACAAAAATATATATATGTATAACCAAAACCAGCACAGAACAAACAGCAACTTTCAAAGGAATCGAGTCGTCTCTGTGCCCCTCGGGTGCAGTTGTATTTACAGACGGCAGGAGGCGATGCGGTAACTCACAGGCTCGGGTGAGGCAAAGACGGGGAGTAGGGAGAGCTGCTGGTTCCAAAGCTCCCGTGGGAATGGTGACCACAGGGACGTGATGGAACCTTTCCCCTGGGCAGTGTAAGGGCCCTCTCAATGTCCTTTGTCCGAAAGCGGTGGGGGGTGGGGGGGGGGTGGTTAGCAATTCCTCTGCGGCGAATCCAGGCAGCCGTGATTGTTCTCTCAGAAGAATGGCACAGGGTGCGTGGGGTCGGGAGTGGGGATGCTGAGCCAGGAACCCCCTCCCAGTGCTCCCACCAGCCCAGCAAGCAGCGGCTCGCACCCAAGCAGATGGAGAAGTGTGGCAAGCCCCAGGAAACCTCCTTCTCCCCCCACCTGCCCCAATTCTCTCCCCATTCATCACGTTGGAATGCAAAGCTATTAGCCATCCCTTTGTTTAGGCCGTAGACAGCTGGCTCTGGGAGCAGGTAGTGGGGGGGCTGGGCTTCAACAAGCTCCCAAACCACTGTGTTGGTAAGCGACAGGAAAAAAAATTCCATGAAAGATTTTGAAACGGTAACACTCCTTTTTTTGCTTCTGCCAAGCTCTGTTCAGGTCCTTCCCCTGATCTCCAAGTCACGTGGATGGGAATGGGGGTCTTACAAGACCTCCCCTTCCCCCGTGCTTGGTTTTCCTCACAGGCTCTCTGTGCCTTCCCCCCAGGATGGGAACCTGCCCAGTGGGGAGTCCATGGTGCGACAGTTCCTCCAGGGACAGAAGTTCTTCCAGGAGCAGTTTGGACGGATCTGCTCAGAGGTACATGATCGTTCCCAGCACACCTTCCTTGCACACCATGTCCTTCCACTTCTTGCTGTGTATGAGGTTTTGCCGGCTCATGCCTCTCTCTCCCTCTGCTCCTGTCACTTCTGCTCCCAGTTCTGGCTGCCAGACACGTTTGGATACTCAGCCCAGCTGCCCCAGCTGATGCGTGGCTGTGGGATTCAGCGCTTCCTCACACAGAAGCTCAGCTGGAACCTTGTGAATGCCTTCCCAGTGAGTTATGATCCCCTTCTTTCCAGGGGATGGATATGTGGATGCTGGAGTCTTCTGCAGGGCTGGACCTGTTGGTTCCGCAGTCCTTCAGCTCAGCTGACACAGGCTCTGCTTCCAGAAGCCACCAGTTTTTGGTGGTAGCAATGTCCTGTCAGACTTTAGGGGAGAGGAAGGACATGGTTAGAGATTCCAGATGGGCCCCTGGCCTACATATCCATTCCGCTTCCAGACAAGAAGCTGTGACCTGTGTGCAGGTCCAGCAGACAACAAATCCAGCCTCTCCCTGCTGTCCCCTGACCTTGTGGCATTCCCTGTCCTTGTGCAACTGTCTCCTTGCACTGATCCATCAAGGCATCCTGCAGTTTTCATGGAAGGCCCAGTTTGAATCCTCAGGGGGCTCTGGAATGCCTGTCCCCTGTGCACCACATTTTCCTTTCGCTCCCCTCCAGCATCACACCTTCTTCTGGGAAGGCATTGACGGTTCCCGAGTCCTGACCCATTTCCCCCCTGGTGACTCCTATGGGATGCATGGGCTTGTGGAGGAGGTAAGTGAAGTTGCTAGACCTGCACATGAAGTGCAGTTGCCAGTCTCTTGGAACCTCCTGGGAGAGGGCACTGCCTGGGAAGGGAGCAGGATGGCTGGCAGCATTGTTGGGCAAAGGCTGTTTGGGTGCCTGGCTGTTGATTGCCTGCCTCCAAGATGTGCCTGTGCCTGATTTTGGTGGTTTCGGCTGGGGAAGAGGGGCAGGACTGGGCTTTGCACGCTAAAAGCTGACCTTGCTTTCTTGTGGGAGCTGGGGCTGGGCACCAGGGAATTGCAGCTGCCCAAAAATCCCTCCAGGTGCTGAAAACAGTGAAGAACAACAAGGACAAAGGACGCGTAAACCACAGCGCGTTCCTCTTCGGCTTTGGGGATGGAGGAGGGGGCCCTACAGAGAAGATGCTGGATAGGATGAAGAGAATGAGTGACACAGATGGGCTGCCAAGGTGAGAGGAAAGCTCCTCTTTCCTGGCAAGAGCACTTGCTTTGAGCCAGGTCTGCCCTTCAGCAGTACCAAAAGAAAGGGAGCAGGGCAGAGAGACAGGCAAGCAGAGGGTGGGGAAGGATTTTCAGGGGGATGGAGTCTCTCTGTCATCAAGAGCTGTAAGAACAGGTACACAGGGAAGCCATGGACTGCTTATGAGTCCCCAGTGGAGTCATGGGTTGAGTGGCCAGCACAGCAGCTGTGCCTGGCAAGTCAGCCCCTGCCTGGGAAATGTCCACAGGAGAGGGTCAGAGGTCCCAGGAGAGCAGGAGAGGATAGGAGAAGGGTGAGGGGAGTACTGTGTGTAGCTGTATTGAAGATTCCGAGGCCTTGGTTCCAGCTGGGATGCACCGTTAGCCATGTCACAGGCTTTTCCCCAGCTCATCACTGCTTGTGTCTCTCCCACAGGGTGCAGTTCTCAACTCCCAACCAACTCTTTTCTGTCCTGGAGAAGGAGTCACCACAGCTGTGTACCTGGGTGGGAGAGCTCTTCCTCGAGCTGCACAACGGCACCTACACCACCCAGGCCCAGGTGAGGGTCCCCAGGCCATGCAAATTCATGACACCTGCAAGTAACCAACCTTCCAGCACTGGAGCTGGTTTTCTGCTGCTGGTGTGAGAGATCCACCTCCCAGCCACCAGTTTCCTGAGCATCTTCCTTCCGTCCTTAATTAACACCAGATAAAGAAGGGAAATCGAGAGTGTGAGCGGATACTCCACGACGTCGAAGTGCTCAGCACCTTGGCTATGGCACAGGACAGTGTGTTCCAGTACCCTGCCAGCCGACTGCAGCAGCTCTGGAGGTGAGGGATTACTAAAATGAAAGTTGACAAGCCCTAACATAAAGGGATTTAAAGGATGCTATGGAAAAAATCCTTTTCTCTCAAGTGTTGGCTAACGGGGGAAATAAGGAACAGTTAATAAGTTTGTCTGTGTTGCAAACAGGGCTCTTGCTTGAGAGAGGAACTTTCTGGTTTGTTCTAAGCCAGAACAAATCCAGTGCTCTCACTTCCTCACCTGGGTCCTGCTTTCTCTTTTAGGTTATTGCTGCTCAACCAATTTCATGATGTTCTGCCAGGCAGCTGTATCCAGCTCGTGGTTGAGGATGCCCTGAAATACTACACAGGTGAGCAGAAGTTTGCCTGGGAGGGAATTTACTTGCCAGAGCATGCTGGGTCCTGCCTGGTGGGGCTGCAGTGGTTTCAGTCCTGGACTACCATGGCAAACCTGTGCAGGCATGTGTCTGAAATAGCGTTTAATTAGCAGGGGAGCCAAGGGATTGAAAACCATCCCAATTTATTGACTTCTCTGCTTGCTGCTGGCATGCCAGGAGAGACCCCACAAAGATTTGCTCCTGCCTGCTCACAGGTGCTTGCAGGACCTTTGTTAACCAGGATTTTCCAGCTGAGCTGGCATAGCTCATTGTAATCTTGTAATAACAAAGTTAAGAATAATGATACACTTGAATTACTTACTAATAGATAATAATAATTAATGATAATTAGTAATTGTAGCCTGGAAGGAGATAAAGTGTGTGTACGTTGCAGAGGAGTGCCAGAAGCTCTCTCAGCTCCAACTCAGGCCCTTTTGTTGCCCAGAGATCCGCAGGACTGGTGCTCAGCTGCAGGAGGAGGCCGTGCAATCCCTGTGCAGGGATCTGCTGCAGCCCAAGGCAGGGAGCTCCAAAAGCACTCTTGTGTTGAACACTTTGCCCTGGGAACGCACTGAGGTGATTTCCAAGCCTGAGCCAGACGGAACAGAGGCTTTGGGTATGTCTTGACCTGAGGTAACTCTTGTATCAGAATTTCTTACATGGGCAGAGACAGCCAACTCTGCCTCTCCTTGCCCTGGGGGAGGGTTTTACTGACTGTTCAAGCTGTTCCTTGGACAACTTGAAATGGAATAAAGTCCCCTGAAGTATGGATGAAGAGGAGGGTGTGAGAGGAGGTGGTAGGTCTGATGTGAGAGCATTAGGGTAGCACAGTGTGACTTAGGTTTCGATCTGGGGCAGATGTTGGAACAGAACCTCTTTGCTTTCCAGCACTGGTGACAGTCCCCAGCATGGGCTATGCTCTAGTGAGGGAGCCTTTGCTGCCCTCTCATCCTGTGTCAGTGATGAAGCAGGTAAGCACAAGGCAGTTTTCCTCAGATCTGGTGTGTTCCCTGCGCCAAAGGTTGATCAGGGAGAAGTCTAAGGAATCCAGCATCCAGCAAATCCACATAACCAAATTTGCAGCTGAAGCACTCACCTGCTGCAGTTGTAGGTCTGTGACACCTGTTTCTGGCCTTTTCCCAAGGAGGATGGCTCTGTTACCATGGAGAATGGGGTGATTGCTGTGTGCCTGGACATGATGGGGCACCTGACCTCACTTCGGCTGCTGGACTCTGAGAGGTCTGTGTCATCCAGTCACCCCTCCCCAGGCTCCTCAGTCCTCTCCTCCCAGGACAGCTGCTCCCTTGTACACTCTTGTCCACTGCTAGTCCTTGTCACACTGCTGTTTCTCTGTTCCATTTTCTTTCAGAGAGTCAGTCCCAGATGGCTGCTATGCCAACCAGTTTGCACTCTTTGATGATGTTCCCCTCTACTGGGATGCCTGGGATGTGATGGATTATCACTTGGAAACCAGGTAGAGGAGCAGTGCAGGCAGCACTTGGATTTTGGCTTTGCCCTGAGATTCTTGCCTGCCTGTCAGTCGTGGCTGTAAGAGAGCATTCACTCTGGAGGAGTGCCTGCAGTGCGGGGAGACTGGATTGGGATTTGGGAACCTGGATCTCCCAGGGTGAGACTGTCTTCATTCCTTTCTTTAGGAAGCCAGTGACCACACTGCTGAAGCCTCTGGAAATAACCCTGGCTGGGGGCCTGCGGGGGAGTGTGAGGTTCTCCCTGCAGGTTGGAAAAAGCAGCACCCTAACCCAGGAGATCATCCTGGATGCCACGTGCCCATACCTCCGCTTCCTGACCCAGGTTTGCCCTGTGGCTGCTGCATGATACCAACATCCTGTGCAGCAGGAATTACATTGCCCCTCCTGTTTTATTCCCTGGAGCCCCCCTGGTGCCTGTCCTCCTCTGCCTTAGGGGAAGGCAGCCTGAGGGTTGGGGGGTCCCGAGGGACAGGGGTGAAAGAGGGACCCACCAGTTCATCCTGGTGTTGAGACTCTGCCGTGGTTTTGTTGTGGCTTATGTGGGCTGGGCACGAGGGAAGGAAAAGTGCAGCTTCTGCCTGTCAGACCCCAGGGTGATGTCCTTCTGCTCCCACATTTTAGGTTGAGTGGAAGGAGGCTCACAAGTTCCTCAAGGTGGAGTTCCCCGTGCAGGTCCGGAGCACAAATGCCACCTACGAGATCCAGTTTGGTCACCTGCAGCGGCCAACCCACTGGAACACGTCCTGGGACTGGGCTCGGTTCGAGGTGAGAGGGAAGGTGGTCTGCTCCCAGGAGCTGCTCCTGCTCCCCACAGTGCCTCTCCGTGGTGAACCCATCCCTTGGTACCTGCTGCAGGTGTGGGCTCACAAGTGGCTGGATCTCTCTGAGCACGGCTTCGGAGTGGCTCTGCTGAACGACTGCAAATACGGGGCGTCAGCCCACAGGAACATCCTCAGCCTCTCTCTGTGAGTTAGAGATGGATGGGAGGGGGAGCTGCTGCACGTACTTTGCCTTGGGAGGTGTCTCTTGGAAGTCAAGGCAGCACCTGGTCATTTGGGTGGTTGTTGTCTGAGAATTTGGCTGACTTATATTATCTTAGTCATTTATAACTTAATTCTTGTGAGCTGCGCTCATAGGTAATGCAGGAGAGATCAGATTTTTCCCTTGCTGGCCAAAACATACCACAGGAGGGAAGGCTTAAGGAGAGGGAAGGAACAGCAGTGTTAATGTTACAGGTGCATACAAAGCTAAAAGGAACTGCGTATTTCAGTTTTATTCTGTCAGCCACGATTCTCACAGAAAAACACTCAAGTTTTTTAGCTTCTGGCACTGTCCTGGGCCTGTTTGCTGTTGCATGTTTGCTTCCACCCCTGGTCCCAGCCTCGAGGCAGCGAGGGGAGCAGTTCTCTTGTCACAGTGCTTCCCTGGCTCTACCCTGTGTGACACTGGGTGCTGCCCAAGACCTCACTAACCTCTTGTTGCCCTAGGCTGAGAGCACCTAAGTCCCCTGATTCCACAGCAGACATTGGGCACCACCAGTTCACCTATGCCGTGATGCCTCACCAGGGTGAGTGACAGGCCCTGTAGGGAGATGGTGGGGAGGGGGATGCTCCAGTGAGCCTTGGGGTGAGCGTGTCTCTGGCTGTGCACACGCCAAGGCTGGCTAGAGATTCTTGTGATGCAGGTTCCTTCCAGGAAGCTGGTGTGATTCAGCACGCCTACAACTTGAATTTCCCCCTCCATGCGGTCCCAGCCAGCTGTGCCCAGTGCCCAGCCTGGAGTGCCTTTTCTGTCAGCTCACCTGCCATCGTGCTGGAGACTGTCAAGCAGGCAGGTGCCAGGGCAGAGGGGGGGGAGGGCAGAAGGGGTTAAGGTGCTGTTGTCAAGCGTGGCTCGCTCTTTCCCCCACACTGAGTGGTGGTTAGGCTCAGCTGAGTGGAACAGCTTGGGTTGGAGAGGCTGTGCTTGTCTCATTTGTCTGAACTCCCACCTGCACTGTGCCCCAAAGGCTGAGGACAGACCTGAAGCCTTGGTGGTTCGGCTCTACGAGGCGCATGGCAGCACGGTTACTGCCTGGCTACAGACCTCCCTGCCCATCAAGGAGGCCATGCTGTAAGTCCATGCCAGAGGACTGGGGGTGCCTGGGGATGCACATCAGGCCCTTCAGCCTCATGTGCTTTCCCTCCCCAGCTGTGACCTCCTGGAGCGGCCAACTGCACAGGGCCCCCTGCCAGTGGGGCAGCAGGGCTTGAGGCTCTCCTTCACGCCCTTCCGTGTGCTCTCTGTCCTCTTGGTCTTGAGCCAGTGACACCATCCGCTGCTCTTCCTGATGCTGCAGCAACCTGGACCAACACTGGGAGCTCAGGTCACAGCCTGAGCTTTCCCCAGTCCCAAGAGCTGTGCAAGACAGCAGTTCCAGGGCAGTTTCCCCGTGTCCCACACCCAGCCATTGGAGAGAAGCACTTGAGAACAACCACATTCTTCAGGGAAGAAGGACAGCTGCCCACTGCCCGACCAGGGCATGGGTTCTGCTCCAGCCCCCGGGGCCTGGGGAGCAGCAGCTTCCATGGCAGCTCCTGTGTCTCAGCCTTCATCTTGGCTAGCAGCGAGTGTAAAAACCCTCTCCCCTCCTCCCCCTCTTCCTCTGCCTGCCCTCTGCTCTGCCCTTGCAGAGGGGAAACACAAATAAAAAAGAGGATTGCATCAAGCTCCAGCCTGTGTTTGCTTAACTTATTTCCAGGTAACTGCACTGACCTGCCTCCTCCCCCTGGGCTTTGCTGTAGCTGCTGCTCCCTTACTGTCCTCAGCAGGATCTCACTACTCCTGGGACTGGGGAGGCAGAGCTTATCTTTGTTTTGGGGGAGGTGAGGTGGATGGAAAGCCTACTACAGCCCCTGGGGGGCAAGAGAGTTGGTACTGGGGTTAGCCTTAGCACAAAAAGGTATGCATGGTGATTTCTACACAAAATACTTTATTAGTCAGCTAAAAACAGTGATCAGAGCAGCAGCCAGAAGAGGGAAGAGAGAACCCAATTTTAGGCAGAGGGAAGAGTCAGAGTCCAGCACAATGTAAGGTCTTGGCCCTATTTCCCCTCAAATGCCTCTAGGCAGCAGGAAAAATGCCCCATCACCAAGCCTAGCCTCTCATCACACCCTGGCAGGATGCAGCAGTAGCAAGCAGCTGTGAGCACAGGTACAGAGTAGCTCCATTTCCCCCCTCGCTAATTTAGGTCCCTGGCCAGGCTCTCCCTGAGCTCCTGAGCCATTAAATGCCCCTCAGGAGGTGGGCAGTGGGCAGCACTCACGTGGCAGGGACTGCGCCTGGAAAAGGGAGAGGGAAATGCGGAGTCAGAGGGCAAGGAAGTGTCTGGCTCTGCCCTGCTGGCTCCTCTCCTTCCATTTAGCACCCCTCACTCCCTTTGATACAAGTGAGCACTCCCTCAGGCCCCACCTGTGTGTCTGAAGGCTGCAGGACTGCCAACCTCACCTCTGCCCCTGCGTGCAGACGTCCGGAGGCTTCTTCTGGTGTTGAGAAGCACCTCCGGCTCAGGCAAGGCTGGAGCAGGGGTCACTCTCCTCCTGCCACGAGCACGTCCCTTCCTTGGCCGACCAGCCTCCTCCTCCTCCTCCCCTTCCTCCTTCTCATCTGACTTTGGAGGGGTTGCTGCAGCCCTTTTCAAGGCACGTGAGGTGGCCTGGATGGACATCAGAGCTGAAGCTGAGCAGCAGAAGCGTGCTTGGAGCACCAGGGGATGAGAAGCTCTGTATAGGATCATCACCATGACTTCAGGAGCAGCCTGAGCCAGGTAAGGAGAACAGGACAGCCAGACAAGCATAAAGCTGCTTACCTTAGGGGTCTTGGGGTCTGCCTTTAGCTGAGCACGCTTTTTGCAGGGTGTCTTCTGAGGCATCTGCCCTGCGTGAAGGGACATGCCCCAGTTTAGGTAGGGTGAGAAAGGGATAAGGCACAGCACCCTGAGGCACAGTGAACTGTCAGGGACGCAGTCCTGGGTGATGTGAGCTGAGCACTGAGGAACTGCAGGATGAAAACCCATCCTGCCGGTGCAGCAGCAGTGTCCAGGCAGGTTGGGACGGTGGGAGGAAGCCCAGGGGAAAACAGGCTCTGTCCCCTGGTGCCAACAGCTGTCACAGCCCTGTCAGCACCACAGGGAGAGGGGCTTTGCTCCTGCCTGTGCCTTTTTGCTATACAGTAAGGACAGGGTTGCCCAGTCCCCGAGCAAGAGTGGGTGAGGGAGAGAGGACACTCACCTTTGGGAGCCATGGGGCCAGGCTCTCCCTGCAAGGAAGGGACAGAGCATTGACTGGGGTGCAGTCATTCTGCAGGCAGCAACAGCAGAATCCCTGCCCCTTCTCTATCCTGCAGCTGTTGCAGTGATAGGGAAAGAACCACATTTCTCTGGGAAGCCAGGAGGGTCAGGCTTGCTCTGCCTATTCTGTGCCTTGTGGACTCTCCTGTCAGTCCAGTTCCTGCAAGGTGACAGACACAGGGCACAGGAAGGAGGAACGGGAGCTACCAGACCACCCAAGCCCCTCATTCCCTCCATCTGCTCCAGACTGCCCACCATCCCTTGGCCAGCTGGCCACTACACAGAGGGTCCTTGTCACCTCCGTGCCCAGCAGCTTGGTGCAGAGGGAGATCTCCAGCCACTCAGTGTGATGGTTGGGGGTCTCAGCAAGCAGAAAATGGGCTGGAGGAGTGGTTTGGGGGGGATCCCAGCCTCAGGCAGTGACCCCAGGCTCCTACTTGGAACCAAATGGTCCTGCCTTTGCGGTCACGCAGGGAGCTCATGCCAGGCACCATGTAACACTGCAACCAGTCCTTGAAGGCAGTGTAGTTATCTGCGTGCTCGGGGTCAAAAAGCTGCTTCCCTGTGAAGGGAAAGGACAGAATTAGAGCAGAAGCCATGACTGTGGTGTCAGGATGCCCTCCCAAACCTCTTCGTGCTGGGAATGCAAAGGCCCAGCCTCCCTGCGACCCCCAGCCGCCCCTGTTCCCCGGCTCCCTGTCCTGTGGCCTCACCTGCCGTGATGACCTCCATGGGCACGGTGTGGCACAGTTCCAGGAGATCCTGGTTCTTCCTCATCAGCTTCACCTTCTTGCTCAGCGTCAGGGAAGGATCCTGCAAGGGTGGAGAAGGGGAGGAAAGTCACCTGCCAGCTACCTCTGCCTCCTCAGAGTCTCTCCTCCCCAACACCAGCCAAATTCTCTGTTTCTTGCCCTCCTGAGGATGAGTTGCCATACTCTCCACACATGCCAGCCCTGAGCTCACCCCACTGTAAGCTTCCAGCTCAGCTACAAAGACATGAAAGAGGGCTAACACACAAGAACACCAGCAGTTTTAAAAACATCCTTCAGGTTGTTTAAAACAGCCACTTCCTGACCCCCAAGGCCACAAGAGCAGCCTTGGGCTTTACTGCAGCCTTCTCTGGAGATTTTAAGCTTGCAAGGTGTTTTGTCTTCCTCACCTCTTCCTCTTCACCCACCCCAAAAATATTCATAGGCTTCCTGAAGGTAAAAGCCAGGCACAGCTGGTCCTGCAGGGCCACAGGCAACCAAAACCCTGGTACCTCTGTCTGGAAACCTGCCACTTTCTGAGCCTGTGAAAGCAGCTGGTATTCCTCACCTTCTTCTTCTCCTGATCCTTCAGGGCCTCCAGCACAGTCCGAGCCTTTTCAAAGGGAGGGATCTTCAACCTGAAAAAGTAACACACAAGCCTGAACTCTTGATTCTGGCACTGTCCCTATCTACCAGGTGAGGAGGCACAGCCAGCTTAGCCAAAGAGCTCCAGCAAACTCTTGGAGACCAAACTTCCATGGCAGGTCAGTGGGTGCTCAACTTTACCTGTACAGGATCTCAGAACGCAGGTAATTCCCAATTCCATTGAAATACTTCTGGTTTAAGAGGGCTTCGCAGATGGGCACGTCAAAAGCCTTGTCATCCAGGTTCTTCAGCACGTTCTCCCTGCAAAACAGAGCACTAGGAAGAGTCACCCGGGCACGTCTGTGCAGGAAAAGCAGTCAAAAAACCAAGCAGGGGGGCTCACCTGAAAGCCTGGTACTCGGAGACCACGCAGGGCCCCCGTTCCTCCTGCCAGGCGTCCCCCAGGCGCCAGGACCCGAAGCGGCGCACATCCACGAAGCAGAGGGCTCGTGGGGGGCTCTCTCGGGTGAGGAAGCGGAGGTGGGCATGGCGGGGCAGCTCGGCGGCAGGGCACAGCCGGAACGAGCCCGACATGCCGAAGCGGAACACGAGGTCCTGCTGGGGAGCGGCGGCGGCGGCGGCTCCGGCGGCTCCGGGAGGGTGCTGAGCGCTCAGCGTCAGCCGCAGCTCCTTGCCGCGGGCAGTGGCCGAGATGCGGTAGGCCTCGCTGCGGAACGGCACCTCGGGGCCGCGGCCCACCGCCGAGCGCTCCACGCCGCCCGAGAACACCAGCCCGCCGCAGGCCGAGTTGATGAAGCGCCCGGCCAGATGCAGCTCCGGGCACTCGGGCATCGCCGCGGGGGACACCCGGGGGTGACAGCGGGGAGCGCCGGGTACCAGCCCCGGGTACCAGCCCCGGGTACCAGCCCCGCCCGCTCCCATTGGCCGCGCGGGAGGCGGAGCGCGCTCCCATGGGCCGCGCGGGAGGCGGAGCGCGCTCCCATTGGCCGCGCCGTGATGCCGGAGCTTGTAGTCCCGCCGAGGCGGCGCCGCCGCGGGCAGACACAGCAAGGCTCGGCTTTATTGTCAGCGCGACTTTATTGGAGATGCCACAAGGGCCCCCCCCCACGCCGAAGCCACGAGGGCAGGGAAAAGCACACCCCCCCCCACCCCCCTTCCCAGTCAGGAGCACCAGATCCGGCCTGGCAGCCCAGTGTCCGTGACTCCCACCACGGTGCTTCTGGCTCCTCAGAGAAGGGTGTTCATCAGGGTCTGGGCTTGCTTCAGCTCTGCAGAGAGAGAGGATGGAGGTGTGGGGGAGCTGCTGGTATTGTAGCATCCCTCCCAGCATCCCTCCCGGCATCCCCCTCCTCCCAAGACCCTGGAGGTCCCCGCTGCCACCCAATCCTCCAGCCTCACCTGCCAGAAGCACCCGGAACTTGTCAGCTGAGAGGGTCATGGAGACAGGCGTTGTTCTCCCGCACTCCCGGCCCCTCACGTTGAAAGTCAAATGCACCAGGGGCTCGTTGACCTCCTGCAGCTCGCTGGAGCTGAGGGTGTAATCCACCCGCCAGCACACCGAGCCCAGCTGGCTCACTGGGGTGGGTAGTGGGGTGGTGTCAGACCCCTGGCTCACTCCAGCAGGGTGACTGCCACCAACCCCCCAAAACCTGTGAAGACTGAACACCCCACTCACATCGCAGGCTACAGGCCCTGAGACTGTCCTGGAGGGAGCTCTGCTTCTCCTCGTAGGAACGACACAACCCGCTGGCATGCTCTGCTCGTGAGGAGAGACAAGAACCCCCTGCTCACAACAGCCCTGCAGGTGCCAAACCCCACCAAAGCACCTGAGGGGATGGATGGCACAGAAGGGACAGCCTGTCCTGCATCGAGTGTGAAGAAGGCAGCAGTGGGAACTGTGTTGGGCACATCCCACCAGGTCTGGCCTGTGGTGCCACCCTGAGGGTTCCTCCTACCTTTGGGCAGCCCCAGCTGCTGCAGCTCACTTGAGAGGGACTCGCTGTCCACATTGTGCTTGGCTGCACTGGAGAGGATGAAGCTGAGGACAGCGATGGTTGCCTTCACATCCCCCGACTCTGTGGGCAGGGCAGGATGGAGGTGAGCTCTGCCACCTTGGGAAGGTAATTCCACCCGAATCGCTGCCCATTCCCAGCGCAGGGCTCCACGGGGGGATCCCGGCAAGGACAGCAGTGCTCACCTAACTTTGCGTCCGAGGTCAGCTTCAGGATCTTCTCATACTGTGGGGGAGCAGAGCGTCACGGTGAACACCAGGTAACACGCTCACTACCAACATTAACACTAATAATTATTAATACTAACAACATTTAACACATGCATATTACTACTGGTAGCGGCTGGTAAGCATTCTTATTGCTGAGGCTCCATGAAGAATGCGAGAAACACTCGGCCTGCCCCGCCGTAACCCCGGCACTCACTTCAATGGCCTCGCCCAGCAGGTCCCGCAGCACTTGGGCGCAGATCAGCTTCAGCTTCACGGAGGACTGCGGGGAAGAAGGAGGGTGAGCGGCCCGGGGCGCGGCGGGGGCGGGCAGGGGGGGCGCGGGGGGCGCGGCCACTTAACGATTTTAGCCAGGGTGCTGATCTCGGCCAGTACCCAGTCCGGGCAGTCCAAGTCCCCGCAGAAGCGGAACCGCTGCGGGGGGAGAGGCGGTCAGAGCCCGCCGCGGGCGCCCTCCCCGCTCCCGCCCCCCCCCCGCCCCGACCCCCGCCCCACCATGTCGCCGCCGTGCCGCGGGCCCGCTGCAGGGCCCGCCTATCGCGACCCGGAACCGCTGCCGGGCGGGAGGCGGCTCCGCCCCGCCCCGCCCCGCCCCGCCCGCTGCTCCCGTGGGGGTGTCCCGCGGGGTGCCCCGCGAGCGGCTCCGCGGCCGGCTCGGCCCCGGGACGGCGACACCGCGCGGGGGTCCCGGGATGGGGGGGGAGGGGAACGACCCTCGGCGAGATCCCGCCTCGCCCCTCCCGCATCCCCCCGGCATCCAAGCCCCGCCAATCACGGCCCGAGGCGGCGCCCGCTCCCACCAATCACGGCCCGCCCTTTCCATCGGGCCGCGGTCCCGCCGAGCTCTGCGCGCCCCGCCCCGCGCAGTGTCACTCACCCCGAGGCCCGTCCCTGTCCCCGCATCCCGGCTCACACCGTGGAAATGCCCAAGACGCCGATGGGGTCGCAGCCGGTGTCCCCAGACTCCATCCCGTGGGTCACATCTCCTTACACCCCCAGCAAGAAGCCTGAGGTGAGGAGGTCCCAGCGTGCTGCCACCACCAGATCGTCACCTGTCCCTTGCTGGGAGGCTGATGAGCACAGGAGGCCCCAGGCAGAGCCTTCAGGCTGCAGGGGAGAGCGGTGGCAGACGCACACATGGCCAGCACCAGGAAGGCTCTGCACCAAAGCCTTACTGACAGCGGCAGCCACAGAGACAGCCGGACACGTGGCTGTTCGCACAGCCCCTTCCATCTCAGCACAGAGCACCATTTTTGGCTGCAGGGCAGCAACGTCCGTGCGGCTTGGTGGTTCAATCCCTTGGCTGGTCTTGGGAGAGGCCACGCAGAGAGCTCAGCTGTGGAGTGGTACAGCAGGAGATTGAGGCCAGGTCCCCCCAGCTCCCCACCACAGCCCATCCCAACGACTGGCCCGTTCCCAGAGCATCCCCGTGCCAAGCAAACCACACACCAGCACCAGAGCACCTCGTTACAACAACTTCTCTCTCTCCAGCAACTTCCCAGCTCAGGAAAGCCTGTGCCAAGCCACAGCATGTCCCAGGAGGCTCCCAGAGCAGGGTTGTAACCAACCCCAGTCTCAGACATTACCTCATTCCCTGCCCCAAACACCCAGTTTGCTGCAAACAACTTCCCCCAGGACAGCCAGGCTCACCAACCTACAAGCACACCTAACAGCACCCAAAGAGACAAGGGCACCAAACCCCCGCCCAAGCCCTGGCTTTTGTCTCATTTTCCAGGGAGCAGGAATGTGGCTCCATTCCAGCTGCTATCAATTAACACACAAACTCATTTGCAGCCCCCCAGGTGAAGCTGTAGGAGAAGGGAGGGTCTCAGCTTCCCTCTGCTCCTCATTAATTCCTTGGCAGAGGAAGGAGGGTGTGTGCCTGTTCCTCTGAGCAGGATGTTCCTGAAACCCTTATAACGCTCCCCAAACCCCGCCCGTTTGGGGGAGGTGGGTTGTGGCAGTGCTGTTCCCCTGCTGGGCTCCAGCAATTTGGGCTGGAAAACACGGTTTGGGGTACTTGGCTTTTGGGGTCAGGCAGATTCCATGCCTGATGGAGGCTCGCGAGTTGTAGTGTGTCTTGGGAGTCCCTACTGGATCAGCCCAAGGTACATCCCTGAGCATCCCACACTCTCCTGCCCAGTTTGTGATGCTCAGATACTTCCACCAGGCATCCTCTTCCTGGCCTGTCACCCGGGGGGTGGTTCAGGATGTCCCACTCCACTTGGTGACCTGTGATGGCACACTGGACACTGAATCCAGCCCTCTGACGATGGGACAGAGGGGCTGGGCACACCATTCCTGGCTTGATGCAGGGAGAAGCAGGCAAGTGCATCAGTGGGGGATTTTGGGACCCCTCATCCCCAGAAAGGTCCCGTTGTGCCCATGCTGGGAAGCAGAGACAGAAACACAGCATGTCTGGAAACGAGCCAAACTCTTTTAACGGGGTGAAGCACCCCTTAAAACTGATATTCTTACCAAAAAAATTAAATAAAGGGAAGAAACTTTCTTCCCTGGAACCTTATATATGCATAAAAATGACAATGTTATTAACAAACACTGCCTTCCCAATTGCCCATGGCATGGTGAGGGAGTGAGGAGAACGGCAGCATTCTCCCTTCCCTGTCCCATCCCAGTCCATCCCCATGGAAAACCACAAAGGCACATACGAAAATCCCCCAATGGCAAACACATCTTTTGGCTAAGTACAGTTTGGGTAGGTTTTTTTCTTTTTTTCCCCCCCTGTTTTCTTAGTTTAAAATAAATATTCATTGTAGTGAAATTAAAAAAAAATCCTAATAATCCTTGTCTTGTTCCTCCACGCCCTGCAGCAGCTGGATAAACACCTGAGTGATGACTTTGTAAGGCCACTGCTGTGCACCCTCCAGAACAAGGGGATATTTTTATGTCCTGGGATGCAAATCAACCCTTTGGGATGGAAAGGATCCCTGCTTCCAAGGTCTGGCAGCATCACCTCCCTCTCTGCCCCTACAGTTACCACACTGCCATTAAGGTGATTGCTAAATGTGCATCTCCCATGCTCTCTATTGGAAGGGGATCTAGGATGTAAAAAGTAGTTTGGTTTTCTTTTCTCTAAGAGTCTTCAAATCTTTCTTGCAGCCTCTTAGTTTAAAATAAAAACACAAGTATAAATTACTATATTTAAAGGAAAAAAACAACCCAAAACACATGACCTGAAGGCAGCAGCTCCTTATAAAGGTAAATCCAAAAAAATTTGTAAAATGTTTTCATTTAAAACAAACAAAAAAAATTAGTCCCAGGACTACAGAAGTCACGATTTCCTTGCTCTGGTGTTGTGTCAGGTCTCTGTAGCACTTTAAAGAGGAAAAGCCAGAACGAAGGTACATTTATTGGGAATGGCATGGATAAAGCAGGAGAGGGGATTTAGAGGAGAGAGAGAGAAGGGAGGTGGGATGTCATCCTTTTTCCAAGGCTGGGGATGGTGCTATGACCATTTTGATGCTCTTCTTGCTCCAGTTCCATTGGAACTCCAGCCATTCCCTCCCAGCTCACCAAGCTGGTCATGGATGGAGGTCGGAGATGCCCTAAAACATGATGCATTCAAAGAAAAGTAGTTCCAGCTGCCGTGTGGGGCTCGAGCCTGCAGGTCCAGATAACACACCAGCATCCCTGCATGTGGTCCTGCATCACCACACTGTTCTCCACCCTGAGCATCATCCTTGGAGGGTCCCTGATGCTGGTGGGAACTGAGCATCTCCCTGTAGTGCTGCTGGTGATCTCAGCATCCAGAGCTCTGGGGATGAGGGACCTTCCTGTTCCCATTCCCATTTTGCTGTTGCCCGTGGCACATTCCTTAGTGCCTCCTCTTCTCTGATCTATCCGTGGCTGTTGCTTTGCCGTCAGCTTTCAGCATCTCCATGCCAGGACTACCTGGGAGAGGAAGGAGTGGTTATAAGAGAGGGCAGGATCTTCACCTCCACATCCCAAATAATCCTAGCTCCAACCTGGCCCGGGGAGCGGAGCGTCCCCAGCCGACTCAAATCCACAAAAACACACCTTCACAAAATGACACATAAATCCCATCGGTTCCTATAAACCTACGTGGAAGAGGAGTTACCTACTTGGAAGGGTGCTGGCTAGCCTGTGACCTCGAACCTAGAAGAAATAAAGTTGTTGGTAATGGCCTTGAGCAGCAGCAAAAGGGTATCTGGATAGAGCAGAGATGCCACCAGCCGGATGGGCCAACAATGGGCAGCAGGTCTGGCACGCTGCCCTCGGATGGGCAGAGGTGGCCTGGAGATGACTGACACCTCCTTGATATCCCCCAGGATGAGTTTTCTCCCTCCCAGCTCAACCTTTCTCCCTCCACAACCCACAGAGAAAAGGTGGGCAGACTCCGGGGTAGGACAGGGGTGCTGAGGCACCAGGGGAGTGATGGATGCTCCCAAAAAACCAGCAGCATCCTGAAAGGCAGGTGCAGCTGGAGCATCCCTGGGAGAGCCCCAGGGACCCAGTCGAGGCAGATGCCAGGCTACCTACCGAGCTGCTGCTGGATGGAGTTGTGCCAGTGGAGGTTGAGCAGGTCTGGATAGATTTCAGGAAGCCTCTTGAGCGCCAGGAGCTTTAACATGCGGGAGGTGCAGCTTTTCAGCTCCAGGTCCCTCAGGTGCCTCTCCTCTGAGAGCGTGGTGGGACGCAGCTCCACCTTGTGCTTCTGCAGCACTAGGTCAACAGAGGTCCCAGGGAGCTTTGGGAAGAGTTTCTCCTTCACCACGTGGATGGGGATGAAGATGGCTCCTGCCCGGACAACATGGGGGAAAGGGCAAGCGAACATGAAGGTCTCCAGCTGGGAGAGCAAGTTGGCAAGGAGCGTGGCCACGTCCTGGAAAGCCAGCCAGATCTCCTTGCCTTTGGTGGGCTTCTGAGGAGTGGGAATCTTGGAGCCATTCTTGGGCTTGGGCAGGGATTTGGGCATCTCTCCCAGCTCTTCTGCCAGCTCTGCCTTCTTCAGCCACTGCTGCAGGAGCTCCGGGGAGGACTGGGACACCGAGCCTGAAATGGTGTCACAGAGCCACGTGTGCAGGGTGGTAAAGTACTGCCCGGAGGGTGTCTCTGGGGGAGGAGCCCCAAACTTCCTGTCCAGTGAGATCTTCTCCTCCCCTGGGGTCAAGGGGGCTTTGGGAGGTGGGGGCTGTGGAATGTTTGGGCCTGAGATGGTGCTGGGCTGGGGGCCAGGTGGTGGGACTGGGGGGCTGCTGGATGGTGAGGAGGCTGGTTGGCTCGCTGTGGGGTTGCTGCTGGCTGGGCTGGGCTGGGGGGCTTGGGGTCTGCCATCCTGCTGGGGGGGCTCAATGCTGGGTGTGAGGGACCGTGGGAGCTTGTACTTTTTGAACATGAAGGTGGCTGAGCTCTGGAAATTGCTCTTGTCCCCAGAGTCCACCTCAGGCAGCCAGGGCTGGGCCCCCTCTCCCACCTCCACTTTCCCCCCTGTAGCCTCTTTCTCCTCCTCCTTCACATCCTCCCGATCCAGTGTCCCCTCCACACAGCTGACAAGTCCCTGGGTCTCCCCAGCTTCCACTGGTCTCTTCTTCAAGCTAAGGTCCAGCACCATGTCCTCACTGGGCAGCTCCCCAGGGCCCACCACGTCGGGGCTGTCCTCCTGAGACCCCAGCTCTTGGGGCTCAGGCTTTGGCTTTTTGGGGGCCCTCCTGTAACAACTTTCCTCTTGGCTCTGCACCACACTGCTGCCCGACCTCAGGCTGGACACCACAGAGGCATCTCTGAGGGAAGCAGGCTCCTGGATGCCACTCGTGTTTTGGGGTGGGGGGTCCCCCCACAGATGGTCCCTGCAGAAGAGTGCATGGCCTGAGGCCTTGATCCTCTCTAGGTATTCCTGGTAAGGTGCCAGGCTGAAGACGTTGTGGATCACTGGCATTGGTGGAGAGGAAGAGAACACTTTGGTGTCTTCCAGCCCCTTCGGTGGGGTCACGGATGGAGAAGGGGGGACAAGCTCCTTGGTAGAATCCTTGACCTTGCAGGCATTTCCTTTCCCTATGATGATGGGAGCTGCTGGTCCCCCACAGCCGGTGTCCTGAGGCGCTGGGCTGGTGTTCCTCATCCCCAGGTATGTGGATTCCTGCTCCCCTTGCCTGGGTTTCTCCCAGCTCCCTTCCCTTTTGGGAAAGGTCTCCATGAGCCCACTGGAGCCCCTGGAAAGCTTCTCTGGGGTGCAGACAGGTTGGAAAGCACTGCTGTGCCTCGATGCCGCCTGCCACTGTGGACTTTCCGCCTGGTGCTGCTCACACCCCGGCTCCAGGCCAGCAAAGGAGGTGTGGAACACAGAGGTGTCATCAGGGCTGAAGGTAAAACCAGGGTACCCAGGGTGCCTGGGCATCTCGACATCTCTTGGAGACTCAGCATCCCTCAGTACCACCACCGGCTTGGCAGGAGGTGATGCCACCACACCAGCACCCACTGTCCTTGGCATGTAGGTGTCCAAGGGGCTGGGAAAGTAGCTCCGTGTGCCTTGGGGCATGAGGTAAGAGCCAGGAAAGGGCTCCCCACCTTCCACAAAGCTGAAGCTGGGCAGGGCACTGGGCTCCCCTGCAGGGGGAGGCAGGGAGTGGTAGAGGGGAGCAGCTCTGGGAGGAGACAGGGGGTAGTGGGGGGGTTGGTAGCACATTGTTGGTCTCTCCTGGTTTGCCAGGCCAGCATCAGGCAGCTGAAGCTTGGGCCAGGAGTCTGGGCTGAGGCTGGGGACCTGTGACACTTTCTTCTGGCCATGGGCAGTGGGACAGCTTGCTTCCAAGAGCAGGGTGCTTGGGGGAGGCCTGTATTTACCAACGGTGGCATAGTAGTGGGATAAGGCAATGGAGGAGTCCAACTGCTCCTTGGCAGGCAGCACCAGGCTGGATGGCAGCGGTGGGATGCTGGGGCTGGAGCAGGGACCCCTCCTGGGGGGCTCGCCCAGGTGGGTGGCAGGGGGCAGAGCCCAGTGTGCCTCCCTTGGTCTCTGCTGCAGGCTGTCCACTCGTGTTCCCGGTGGCAGAGCCATCCTGGGGGGCAGGAAGCAGGTGGGGGCTCCATACACCGGCTTGGGGACCGCCAGGGGGGCTGCTGTGCTCACTGCCACCGGCTTCCTCACTGGTAAGGGGCATCTTGGTCTGTTTAACTTCTTCCTAGCCATCAGCTGCTCCTGCATCAGACTGTCTTTACTCTTCTGGGCACCCGTGGGCTGCAGCCTGGCACCCAGGCTCTCCGATGGATACAGCAGGAAGCCCACCAAAGACCCTTCAGCGGGCACTGGCTGGCTCATAACATCAGGGCTGTAGTGCAGGTAGGTTGGGGTTGGGCTCCAGCGGGCCAGGGGCTCCTCGGGACCCTTGGAGCTCTGCAGCAGGCAGGCAAAGTAGGAGCCCTTGTAGCTGAAATGGTTTTCGGAGCCAGGGTTGGGCACAGGGCTGGATTTGCTTTGGATTTTGCTGGATGGTGGAAAGCTGATGGTGGGCTCCGTCTCCAGCCGAGGTAGCTTGTTGAAAATCACGGGGTTCACAGACTCCAAATACCGTTTTGAGGCCATTTACACCTTTGCTGTTGGTGTCCCGACAGGAGAGGTGAGCTGGCCTTCCTAAACAAGAGAGAGAATAAGCCATGAGCAAATCAAGTCCCCATGGCCAGCACCCTGACAGAGCCCCCCCAGGGGCCCTCCAAAAGTCACCTTGCCTCTGCACTGGCTGGGGAAAGAATGCTGGTTTTCACATGAATCCCCTTTGTGATGCTCAGGATCACACTGGAAGGCCAAAGTAGAGAAGGGGATGTGTGGAAAACTCCAAGGGCAACAGGGATTGCTTCCCTTCTCCCATCCTACCTGCACCTGAGAGAGATCCTAAAAAAAAAAAAAACCACCCTACCTCGACTGAGATGCAGCATTTGATCTTCAGGGTGGAAGTGAGGGATCTGGTCAGGCAGCCCTGTGTAAGCCAGGGTGGGAGCCCACAGCCAGCAGGGGAAATCCTGGGAGGCTGGCTGGGCATTTCTCCATCTGTCTCCTTGGAAAAGCTCTGGAAAGCTCTAGGTGCTTTGGTTCCAACGCCTCAATGAGTGTCTGTTGCAGGCAGTAGGGAGCAAAGCCGGGTCAGCTCAGGTGAAAAGCCAGCAGACACAAACACAGAGTGCTCAAAACTTCCACCCCCAGTTTCACTTTTTACAGTAATCTGAGGTTTCTCCCCCAAGGCAGCAGTTCATCCTCTCCCTTAGGATGTCTTCTGATTTGGGGTTGCTGTGTGGTGGGTGCTGGTCTGCAGTGACAGGTGGTGGATGCCAGCAGGTGGAGCTGGCAGGCTGTCCCAGCATAGTCCCGAATCCTGGAGCATTCCAAGTATTCTCCCAGTATATCCCGACCCAGCATCTCCTGAGCAGCCCACTGAGACACTTGAGCATCGCCAGAGAACCAAGAGCACCAAGACCTTCACCCAGTATCCCCCACCATCACCTGAGCATCCTGTACATCACCCAAGCAAGCCCCAAAGCCCACCTGAGCATCACTGGAGCATGGCTCAGCACCCTCCCAACATGGGCAAACAGCACTCAGTGTTTCCCAGCACAGCCCAGCATCCCCAAGCCCAGGAATGGACTCCCTGCAGTAGGATCTCCTTCATGTTATTTTTCCCTCTTTTGTGAGAGAGTTAGCAGAGAAGCCAAGAAGGAAATGGAGGAAGAGCACACGGAGATAAGATAAAAGCCACATCCACAGCAGGGGAAACGGAGCAGATAAGGGGAAGACGTGTGGGGAGAGATAAGGGACTGGTGATGCTACAGCTCTGCCTGAAGGGGACCAGGGGATGATCTGCCTCTCCCCAGCCCCAGCTCACCCCAAAACAGCACAACTGTGACTGCACCCTCTACTGATCCTTTCCTATCCAAACTTCAACAATTTCTCACTTTCCAGTGAGGTGCTGCTTCCCTGGAATCCTCTGAAAACCCCCAACAGAGGGTTAGTGCTTCCTTTCCCACTTGCATTCTCAGAAGCAACTCCACCGCATAATATCCAACAGCTTTATCCTCATGATAAATCCTCAGGGTCATTTCCAAGACACCCAGTACCAGTTAAAAAATTTGCCAGCACTCAGATCCATGGGAAACAGCTCCCTTCAAATTGAAAAAAAAAGCTCGGAGAAACCCCCAAACTGGGTTATTTCTGTTCCAGGGAGGATCTCTCAGGAGGGTGGTGTTTAAATCCATCTCCCTCGGAGATGTTGCACAGGAGAGAGATGCAGGCATGGAATCCCTTCCCAGCTGTGACAATGTGGGATAGAAACCTAGGATTTTGTGACTCCTGACGTTTCCCCACTGCTTTTTCCCCAGGGATCTACAACCCCCACCCCCTCAGGGGTGGAGACACTGTGAGACCAGCCCTGCCATCACCTGGGTGACGCCACCAGGCACAATGCAACTGCCCTGTTTCACCCAGCTCTGACTTCCAGCCTTGCTGGGGGAATGCACAACAGGAGTCATCCCACAGCAGTGGCTGGAGCCAGACATGTGGGTTCTCTTATGGATGTCCTCTGATAGGGCCGAGCTCATGAACTTCATTAGGGGCGAGGCACTCATGGGGTCACTCTTTCCATGAAATTCACTGGGGCTTTGCCCAGCTGGTGCCATCCCAAGAAAACAGCTCTACTTTTGCTGTCACCACCAGCTTTTTCCCTCTGGGACTATCCCCTTTCAGCCAGCGGGGGAGGAGAGGGATACGTGGAAATCAGGGCTAGGGGGATGCCTGAGTGAACCCCAACAAATGCAGTCAGCAATTCCAAAACCCCACAGCTGGGAAAAGCAGGGGGTGGATTAAACATAACCCATTATTCCTCTTTTTTTTTTTTTAATGTTGTTTGATTATTTTTTTTCACCCTTCCTCTTCTACTCGGGTTTTTTTTTTTTGCCCAGAACAGGCCAATTGGCCTGGAGGGAGTAAAAGTAAAACCAAATGCAGAGGAACACGTGCCGCCCGAGCAGCGAAACCTCCCTGATAAGCACCCACGAGCCTCGGAAAACTTCATCTGCCACGCTTCGGGTGGCCAAAGGGCACAGGAGGGCTTCTGTTCCCCCCCTTCCCGAGGCTCCTTGGGCCAGCCGAAGCTGTCTGGAGCACTTCAGACACCGCTTTTTCCTCCGTGTCTGTTGTCAGGCGCAGCCCCAGGCTCCCCCGGAATTTCCTGCGGGGGATGCGATGTCCTGAGTGGGAGCCTCTCCCCGCAGCCTCCCGCCTCCTCCATCGCCACGTGATGCCGAAAAACAACCGCCAGCTCCCAGCCAACCCGCAGGAATCGAGAAATAAACCTCGAAATCTCCCGAACCCGCTGGCACGGAGCATCCCCCAGCCCGCCGGGATGCTGCGGAGAAGGGTCGCTGGAGGGGGCGGCGTTTCTCGGGATCCCCACCCCGCCCCCCCGCCTCCCGAAATCAGTGGATTCCCCGGCCGGCTGCAATCCCCGCTTTCACAATCGCGGGGACTTTGGGACCCTGCCGAGGAGGTCGCTTTTCCCATCTTTCCACCCTTCCCATGTCTCCGGCAGGTTCGGATGAGACCACCAAGTGCGGTGCCCCCCGCTTTGCTCATTTGGGTGCAACAAACAAGCGGTCCCAGCTCCCTCATTCCTTGTCCCTCTTCCACAAAGTTTGCAGCTCTTGAGCTTCTCCCAGGTGGGCAAACACCGAGCCGGAGCCTTCCCTTGGACCAAGCCAGCTGTTTATTAAGGCAGCCGTGGCTTGTCTGCGAATGAAGTTGAAAACCCCCAAGAATATTCACTTTTATATTAAAAAAAAGGAAACAAACAATAAACCACCTTCACAGAGCATTGAGCGGCCACCAGAAGGGCTCAGTGACCGCGCTCCCTCCTATTCGAGGGATTAAAACATCTCCAAACCGCATCCATCCCGTTCCGACCCACCGGTGTGGCGCCCCAGGTCGGCCCCGGTCAGGGCTGGGGCCCCTCGGTGCTCGCAGACCCCCGCCAGGGACAGGAGGTACGGATGGGGCGGAGGGGGATGAGGGGGTAGAGGTGGCCGTGTCCGTCCTTCTGCCCCCTTCACACCCCCACGGCCACCGCTTTGGCGTGACCAACACTCCGGTGACCCCCCCAAAATAAGCCTCTCGCAGGAACCTTAAAGCGCACTCACGCTGCGCATCAGCCGCATGATCCAAACCGTCCATAAATGGGTAAAAATCCCGGGATCCGGAGCCTACAACCGGCTGTTCCCTGCACGGCTCAACGAGAAGCAGATGATCCCGAGGAAAGCGTGCGGGTAAGTGCGAGGGGGAGAGGCTCCCACCCTGTCCGAGCGCTTCGCCCGCTGAGAGAGCCCCCCCCCTACAAAAGGCAAGCGGGGAGCTGGCTGGGGGGTCCCCCCGCATCCCTCCGCTGCATCCCGGCTCCTGGACACAGCAGCATCCCTCCGGCCCCACACTCACCTGCATCGGCGGCCGCCCGTCCCGGAGCATCGCTGCGGGCTCCGGTGCGGGGCTCGGCGGGCACGGGGGAAGCGCCCGACCCGCAGCCCGCGTTGTGCGGAGGAAGTGGGCGGGGGAGGAGGAGGAGGAGGAGGAGGAGGAGGGGAAGGAGGGGAAGGAGGAGGGCTGGCTGTGCGTGTGGGCCGGTCGGAGGAGGGGAGGGGATGGTACAGCGCGGCTTCGTGTTCGCCGAGGTGTTCGGGGCCGTGCCCGTGCGCTCGGAGCCTCATAAAGGGGAGCCCCCGTTGTATGGAGCCCCACTTAAGGGGATCCCCATTGCAGACAGCCCCCATTAGGAAGTACCCTCTCATTAAGGAGAGCCTCCATTGGGGAGGACCGCCATCAAGCCCCCCTGACTCAAGGGAATCCTTACACAGTATGTAAAGCACACTTTTGTTACGGCTGGGGCCACGCAGAGGTTTTCTCCCTCCAAGGAACTGTCCGACAAGTAAAAAAAACCCAACAGTTTTTACACATTTGGAAGGAGTAAGTTTCAAATATCATCTATCGTATGCATTCTTTGAAAATCGGTGCAAGTCTGCCTTATCTAATTATACATTCAGTTACCTGTCTCCTATAGTTAATACTATAGGGTAGTTACATCAAGCCTTATCATTCCAAGCAACTATGCACCCCACCCATCTATTGTTTCCCTTGCAATGTTATTGATTACTCTTGCTAGGTGCTAAAAGCTCTTCTTTTCCAGCTTTCCCTGTCAGTCTCTTATCTTACCTGTTTCATGCAAGCGTAATTCCCCTTTGTTTTGACTGCCCTCAATTGGGCAGACCCCCTACTTGCAGGCGACCACATATTGCAGAGTCACACTTACATACTAAATTTCAAAAGTTATGCTCACACGGTTAAACTTTCATTTTTATTTTGTTTTGTCTTTGTTTCACTCCCACCCACCTTACAGGCAGTGTCCATTAGGGAGGATCCTCACTAAGGGGACACACCCCCCCTTCAGTGCATGTGTGACAAATTACACAGGGTTAGTGGAACAAGTCAAGGCACCCCAATCCAGTTTAGGGGTTCTGCGGCCACCTTAGTAACGAGTTGTTCAGAAACATCTTGCCCAGTTTACAGAACCAGGGTGAACAACTTCGCATGTACCGCTTTTCTGCTGAAGATGTTTGTCCTGGGTTAATAAATATGTATACCATCTTCAGCCAGGTATGCATATCTCAATATGCATCTGGGGCCATCGTCTGGCACTGTGACAAAGTAATGCCTGTTTCTTAATGCTACGGTGGTGTTAAGGAGTTTTATTCCCAAATTTCAGCGAGGCAGGCAGTTTCCCCACTAGGGAGTGACCCACCCTGCATTGCGGGGATCCCTTGTTAAAGAGGAGCCCCCATTACAGGGAGACCCACCCTCACAGAGTTACGGGCACCCTTCCCAGCACAGGGATGCCCCCCAAGCCTGAGCCCACCAGGATGTGGCCGGGAGTCTGGCTCTGGCTAGACACAAGTCCATCTGTTCACACAAACTCACTTTCCCATCTGGGAAGCAGGGACAGAGGGAAGCTGGCAGTCTGGGGTGAACTGGCTGTGCCTTCCGAGCTTCACAGTCAACTCCCACCCCAAAGAAAAGCCCCTCCTCCTGGATTTAACCCCTGCCAGCCCCAAGTTCACTCGCTGGCATTAACACGTATTTATCTATGGAGTTGCATCTGGAAAAGTCCATGAGCCACCCACATTCAGGAATGAAAAGTTAACACCAATGTCGCATTTAGAAGCATTTAACACGGAGCCTGATTCCCGTGGGTTAACTGGCTTATATATATGCACGGCCAGCTCGATATGGTGCATGTATTTATTAGCCATACATGCATTTATTACGCATCAGAAAAGTGTTACAGTTTGGTACTTTAGTCAGCCACAGAGCCCCAGCTGGTCAGGGCCATCGCCACCGAGCCCCTAAATTGGCTTGGGCTGATTTGACTTGTTACCAAGGCACAGAGACTCCCTAAACTGGATTGGGCTTTGACTTGTTACAGAGCTCTTCACGTTTCACCTAACGTTTCATCAGCTGTCACTTCTGTGTAAGTTGCAACACAGGCAAACATTCCTTGACTAATCATTAATCCTCATAAAAAGCACATAAATATGATTAACCCAGTGACACAGATGTTGGGAGACTCAGTTGCCCAAGACCCTGGAGTGAAGCAGCAGCAGAGGCTCAGCTCCCATCAGCAGTGAGAAATAAAGATATCTAAGTGAAAAATAAATCATTCCACTTTTTTAATACTTCATTGAACCAAGACCGAGAAGGCAGGGTTTGAATTCTCCTCTCCTTGCCCTCACAAGCATTATTTTGCCATTACAGCTTTAATTTACAGCAGTTAAGAAAATTACAAGAAAAAAAAGAAGGATCTGGGGGGAGCTGGTGCTGAATTTCCAGTCTCTTGGCTCTGATGTTTACACACCATTGCTTTGTTTGGAGTTCATTGATCAGGTGCTGCCATCAATATTTTCTTTGGTCAAATGGCAATGCGGTTAGAGAACAGTTGTTATATTCAATTATGAGATGTTACATATGAGTGGGTAACACATGATCGTTGCTATGCATTAAAATGAGCAAATGGGTGGATAATAAAGCTTGTTGTTTGGAGTTATGGGCATTAAACATATCAGTGTTAATTTTTACCTCACTGAACAGAATCACAGTTCCCTTGACGTGGCAGATAACCCCTTTGAGCTCATACATTAACATACCTTTACTCTAGAAAGACCTTTCCTCATCCCAATTTGGCCACATCCCTGCTGCCAGACATCCAGCTGGACTCTGAAAACTAAATCTCAACGTTTTCTCACTCTTATATTCCTCTGGCACAGAGAGGGGTGTTTCTACCTGTTCTCTCAGCAAATACCTGCCGTTGTTGCTTCTTTTTCCTGCGAATTTCCTTCTCTCCACTTCCTGCATGATTCATCTCTTCTTCAGCGACTCAAATCATCTGAGGCATCAAACCTGCTGGCACCATGAGCAGAGGAGACATCAGCCTCAAAACACTCCATTATTTAATTTTCATTTCATTATTTTCATTTTTATAAAAATTATAAAGACATAAGCACTTGGGAATGTGGCTTTTGGGGAAAGGTGGGTGGTGATTTCCACCCAGGGCATAGCCATTCCCACCCTTTTTTGCCCCTCCAGCCATCAGCATCCTCCCTGGTTGCTGAGCACCCAGGAGAGCTCAGATACCCAATGACAGGGAGCAGCCACAGCATCCCCACGGGGTTACTGGGAGCCTGGTGAGGTGACAGTTTGACTGATTCAGCCAAATTTTGGCCGTGTGGTTTTCAATTTTCTTCTTGAGGCTTCTCAGCCTCAGCATCAATCTTCGATCTGTGGTTTACTGGGCTGTGGCTCTGTCTTAGCTCTCAGGAAGCCTGCTGCCTTCAGGCTGCCACTGCCTCCAGGCGCCCCAAAATCCATGCCCAGGATGGGACACCCATCCTGAGGTTCACCCCAGCAGGCACAGGGTTGAAAGATCTCCAGGTGGGAGCATCGGTTTCCCCTCTCCAGGCAGCATTTGGAATTCTTTGTTGCTCCCCAGCCACACCACTTCTCCTGTACCACAAGGGGCATTTCCTGTCCCAGCTTGTGCTCCCCACTCTTTCCTGTTCCTAATTAAGCCTCTCAGGGGGATTTGGCCCCCTTTAGGAATGCAGTATCCAGAGGGATGGGCAAGGGTGGGTGGTTCCTGGCTCACAGACTTGTCCATCTCCTCTTCCCATGGCAGATCAGTCTAGGAACACCTGCTTTCATTCCTTTCCCCCTCTTTTCCCCCCTCTTCTCTTTGATTTGCTTCCCCATAAAGTCATTCTCTAAGTTCTGGAGAGATCAGCTATTCAACTGATCTCCTGGTGACAAGGACAGGTCTTTACAGTTTCTTCCATCCCTCCTTGCTCTGGGTCTCCTTCCATCCAGGGTAAGGTCACCCAATCAGGAGAAAATTTGGGTTGTAACTGGATGATTTTTAAAGTCCCTTCCAACCCAAACTATTCTATGATTCTAAAAAAATAAGGCATGGGCAGAGCTGGTTGCTTATCCAACATTTTTCCAGCTTTGTTTCCTTCAAAACTTTGATTTAGATCCCATCATGGCCTAGAGTTATTGATAAATAAATAAAAATCCCAACCCACACAACTTGCTGCCTCAGGAAAGCAATAAAGACTAAACCCAGTAACCCAGGGATGCAGGTACCTCATTATCTCTAGATAATTAACCATAGATAATGAGATATCCAAGCCCCTGCAAGGGCAGAGTGGGAATAAATTCCCAAGGGACATAAAACATCACCATCCCATCCAGGACCGTGAAATAACAGAAGGGTTTGAATTGGAAGGGAACTTTAAACTCATCTTTTCCCAACCCCCTGCCATGGACAGAGACACTTCCACTTAGACCAGGTAGCTCCAACCTGGCCTAGAGCATTTCCAGGGATGGGAATCGACTGGATCTCCGTGATGGCTGTGGAATTGCCATTGCCCCTCTGTGCCAGGCAGGATGAGAGCAGACCCCACCAGCTGAGAGGGTTATCCTCTGCTAAACCCTTCCCTGATCAAGCTACTCTCCAAGGAACACTGAAAACAAGACAAATCCTGTTCTCCCAGGAGGAGGAAAGCAAAAGTAACCCTGTTGATGATGAACGAGCAGCACAAAGCCAGCTTGTTGAGGCTTGGGTTGAGTTTGGGAGCTGAAAGCTCTCCATCTCCATGTGCCTGCTTCAATTACTGATCCCGTATTCACACACCATTCCTGCACTTTAAAATAATAATAAAAAACCTGGGGCGTTTCTTTTTGCTTTTGTTTCCCAGTATGTGAGGTGAAATCCTGCAAAACCCTTGGGGAGGATGTGGGGAGGGAGAAGCCCCTTGGAGCAGCTCACAGGCTCATGGAACCCATCCAAAGCTGAGGGAAACCACTCGTACATCATGCCATGGGCTTGGAAGTCCGTGGTTCCAGCACAGCTGGACTTGCTTCCCTTGGCATGTTTGGATGCTCCATCTGTGGGAAGTCCCCGGAGTGTGGCAGGCCTGGGGATGCTTATGACACACGCCCTGCTCTTTCAGCAGGCAGGATGCAGGCCCTGGGGTGGCTCACCCGCTCCCTCCCTGCAGGAAGGAAACACCCCCAAACCCACCCCAATATCCAAGGATAACTACGGAATGTCCAGGGCAGCCCCATGACCCAGCTTCTGCCCACTGCCAGGAGCAGAGGAGCATCCTGGGGCATGAGAAAGGCTTTTTGCAGGATTCCTACACCCAGAAGCAGAGATCCCTGGGCTGGGATTCCCCTGTGAGCTCCTCCTCCCTTTCTCAAGCCTTCCACTGGGAAAGAGCCCTCTGCCTGGGTTTGTTCCCTGGGCACCCAGCTCCCACCACCTCCAGGGACAACCCAGGATTCCCGTTTCAGAAGAAAAGCAGGAGAGTAGGCAGGGCAGGGAAACCACCTTGCTCATTGCCTTGTGGTGAGGAATAGACCTGTGGTCTTGGAAAAGCCTTGGATGTGGTGACAGCCGAGCCAGGGAAGCTGGCAAGCTGCCCCCTCTGCTCTGGCCAGCAGCCTCTGTGCAGCACCCAGCCACGGGAACGGGAGGATGAGCATGAACAGGCAGGAGCCACCCCCATGCCCTCCCCTCCCTGGGCTCAGAAATGGACACCAGCAGCGTCCCTCTTTGGGAAGCTGCCCTCGATGGCACGGTGAGGATTGGGGCGCCTCCTCCCAGCCTGGCTGCTGGCCAGCCCCACATTCCCAGGAAAGGTGCTGCCCAGCCCTTTCCCTCAGCATGGCAGAGGCTCTGGAGCTGTGGCTCTCAGGGATCTGCAGGCTAATTAAGCACCATGATGAGTGAGCCTTGCAAGGGATCAGCCTGAGGCGGCTGCAGTTTCTTACATCTTTTTTTTTCCCCACCCTTTTTTACCACTGGGGTTGAGGTCACCCAGTTTGAAGCTCAGAAACATGTGGACCCTTTTCCCTTTCTCCTCCCACCTTGCTCCCAAAGAGAATCTCTACTGCCAGTGTGATAGATATACGTGTGATCCATGTCAGCAAGGAAGCAATTAAAATGCAGTCTCATGAAAATAGAACAATAACTACACTCCTATAGAAGAAAAAGCCTGATTTATAATGAGGCCTGAATAGTGCTCCCCTGTATCTTATCTAAAGAATGCATGAATTATAGAAGGACCTGATTTATAATAAGGTCTGTTCAGTTTCTTAGTATCTCTGTGTCTTACCTAGGAAGTGCATAAATTATAGAGGATCTGTTTAAATTCTTGCCTTATAGAAGAAGCAAATCTTTACTAAGTGTGAAGATAATGAACGGAACTGACACAACAAGAAACACCTGCTGTAGCCTGTTAGCACGACACTGTGAAATGCATGTGTATACGATGTAACGAATAATGTGTGAAGAAACTGGATAAAATGACCGATACATGTCATATCTGATATACGAGTTGGGAAGCGGTGACTTTCTCTCATGTCCAGGTACCTGAATTTTGCTTCTATCATACAATAAACCCCTATTAAAATTTCTTTGAGGCTCGTTTCTCACTCCAGCACAGATGCTGCTGCCTATACCTAAAGCTCAAAAATGTTTAAATTGTTTCTATGTGATTACCAGTTTGGGAAAGGCTGCAAGACTCTGTAACACCTTCCGGACATCTCCATCAGTTATCTCTCTTATTTCTATGTGTTTGTGAGTTGCCTCCCAACCGTGCAGCCCTTGCAGGCCTCCCGTGGATGCACTGAGAAGCTCCAAAAGTCTTTAAACCCTTTTTGGTTTCCTCTTAGCTGGGCTGAGAGGTGGGTTCACCTCTCCAGGGTGTATGCATTGCTTTGCTGCAGTATCTCCCACATTCCTTTACTCTGAGTGGGAGGACAGGCACGGAATCATGGTGAATTTGGCCTTTTTATTTCCTCTTCTGCCCGCAGAAGTCACTATGAACCCTGGCAGCACTTCAGTCTTCTGCAAGGCTCCCCAGTTCTGGGCTGGTTTCAGTCCCGCTCTGGAGGCTGCTCCATTCCCTCTAGGATGGCCCAGGGTGGTGTCTCCTCATCCTCTAGGAATATTCAGCATGTGGCAGTGATGGAGAAGAGGACACCAACATGGATTAAGGTTTTCTATAGAGAAAAGCCAAGCTTCCTGCAGGAACTCCATGGACCAAGGTGGAAGGCACCAAGATGCAACATCCAGTGGGACTTATGACTGCAGTAGGGGCCACCAAATCCCTGGAGCTCAGAGGCTTTTGCTGTACTAGCAGGGAGGTCCCTCTTCTGTGGGACCACCTCTTCTTCCTCCCAGCTGGTGCTGGGTCTCTCAGCTGGGCCCTTCCCAGTTTGCCACAGAACAAGCCATGAGCACTGCTGCTGCTCAGCAACCAAACCAGGGTGATAGAGGTCATAAAAATACCAGAAATGGTGGGAAATGGACGTTTTCCTCCTGGTGGGACATCTCCAAGGAGCTCCACACAAGAGGCAATGTCCCAGGATGCCAACTGGAGCTTCACCTTCCTCCTCTCCTTGGTGGTTTGGCTCGAGGACTCAGCAGAGGAGAGAGCAGAGCATCCTCTGAATCTGCTGGGCTGGATCAGGGCTCATCTGCTCCAGCCTGCAGCCTAATTGCCGAGGTGGGACGGGAAGAGGAGCCTTCTTTGTTTATTCACATAGTTTAAAGGTGAATAATGCCCTCAAAGCCTTGATGGTGCTGTCAGAGATCAAGACCTTTCCCTCCCAGCTCCCCCAGCCCTTAGGCTGTCAGGATGGGCAGAAGAAGCTCTCAAGTGGAAGGACGTGGGTCTTCAAACCCCCTCCTGCACCATCCTGAGGGGTCTGGGTGCCACAGAAACCTCTTTGCCTGACACAGTAGTTCTTTGTCGTCCTTTCCTCCCCCTCCCCCTTCCTTCTCCAGCGCACAAGGAGCTGCTTTGATGCCCTCATGAGACAGATTTTCCACTGATAACCAATCCCTGTGGTCACTGCTGTGATTGGCTCCTACTGACTCATCCCTCCCACGGGGAGAAATCCTGGTGACTCCAGCTCTTTCTGGCCACCTCGGAAATGGGGATATCTTGCTTCCTTCATGTCCGCCACCAACAAATAACCCTCCTGACCCCTCTCAGACCTGCCAGCTCTGAGCCAGGAGCTTGGCCAACCCTTGGCCAACGTGTCCCCCAGGCACTATCTGCTGCTCTGTGCCTCCGATGGGGGAGCACCACCTTGCCAGTGGGCTTCTTCATCCCCAACCACTGGCTGGAGCAGAGGATCCAAGGAAAACATAAGACTTCAGTGAGCTCTAGCAATGGTCCTCGTGTCCTGGGTGGCTTCCTCCTCCAGGAATTGATGTTTGAAGCCAAATTCAGCCTCCTGCATCATGCTGTCCTAGGGCAATAGGCTCCACAGGTTAATCCTGTGGAGAAACATCTCCTTTGGACACACCTGATGCATTGGATGGCCCTGGTTTTTGCACAAGAGGCAGTGAATAATCACCCTCTCATCATTTATCTTCTCTGGACTTATCAGGATATTACAGACCTTGGTCGCATCTGCCCCTAATGCCTCTTTCATCACCCTTTGCACCAGAGCCTGAGTTTTCACAAAGGTGTCCTCGGGGACAGTGACTCTCTGAGGGCATTTGCCATCGAAAACTTTTTGGGGAAGGATGCTCATGGGATTTGGGAAGCCTCCTTTGTTTGCTGGGGTTGCACATGGTGTGAGGAGGCTTGTCTGGGAGCATCTCGTGCTCCCCAGCTCTCACACTGGCAGCAGGAGGTGGTGATGACTCCTGGTGGTTATTGCTGCACCACTGAGGTGAGATGGGCTAGCACAGGGAAGCTGGGACACAGTTCCTGGAGCCCAATTGCAGCAGGAGCAGCAGCAGCAGCTCCTCCTCCAAGAGCCCTGGGCCACAGGCTGGCAATCCCTGCCTCAGCACACTGGGACGTTTTATTGCCCTCATAGAAACCTTGTCTCGCTCATTGGGCTAGCGTGGTTTTTGGCTGGGGCAATTTGAGCCTCATAAAGTGACCACTTGTGGCCTCCCTCCCACCGCCACATTCCTGCTGTCCCCAATCTCCCCCTCACTCTGCCCTCAGTGCCAAGTTTTTCCTTCTTTGCTCCAGCCCTTTGCTCCACTGTGAGAATGAAGGGGAAAACCCCAACCAAACCCGAGAGAAAGGCAACTTCTCCCCCTTTTTGTCTTGCAGCAATCCTGTGGGCACAGGGAGCTGTCAGAGCAGGAGCACCCGGGATTTTGGCAGGGATGCTGCTGGCCTGTCCCATCTCCAGGAGGTGAGGCAGCCAAGCCTGCCAAGCACTGGTGAGCTGGAGATGAACCTGAAGCTGTTCCTTGAGCTGGGAGCCAGCCAAGCTCTGTTGGCCAAGTGACTTCTTTATTCCCTTCTAGGCTTCTTCTGTGCCTGGGTGTATTTCCACAGCGTGGAGATGGGTGGAAAATTACTGGCAATGCTCTGGTGCCAGTCCCTGCTCTGGCAGAGGTGAGCTAAGGCTGCATGTTCATCTAGGGAATTCCTTGCCAAAGGATGCTGCTGAGGCTAGAATGCCTTGAAGAACCAGCTAAATAGTTTTTTTTTAAAAAAAAGGGAAGCTATTAAAATTTTTAAAAATATTTCTCTGGAGAGATCTGTCCATCCCAGACCATTGAAGAGTTTTTACAGCCCAACAGCTGCCTGGGGTTTGCTCCTCAGAATTACCAAGACAAAGCACGAATACACCCAAACCAGAGCAAATAAACTGAGATAAATAGCGTGCACCAACACCCACAGCCCAAAAGCCCCTGTGATCCAACCCACAGGGAGGAAAGCAGCAGTGGCAGAGAGCTTGGGGTGACAGGGTTTGGTGCAACGACTTGGGGATGGATGGATGGATGGATGGATGGATGGATGGATGGATGGATGGATGGATGGATGGATGGATGGATGGATGG